>OY755252.1:20177608-20690235 GCA_963576725.1 Azorinus chamasolen
AAAGCATATTTTTTCACCATTCTACTCAAATAACGGTTGTCCTATTGCCAATAACAACAGATTATTGTAATTTCCAGTCACTCAGAGCATGGATAAGATAAAGAATTACATTGCACGGGACTTCGATTGGGATGACCAAGAGTCCAGGAGGAACTTTACACAGCTGATTGAGCACACTCCTTTTATACATTACATGCTTGGTATAAACAGTACAGATGGAGCAGTGAGTATAACACTTGATTCGCTACACAGAATTTTGATCCAGTCGTTACTCCAGAGGTCAGGATAAGATGCGTATTTTATTTTTTTTTAATGTATTTCTCCACAAAACCCTTTACTGTGACCACTCTTGAAAACCGCCTAGAAGAGACGATTCTAAAAGAGTGGTCACAGTAAAAGGTCTGGTGGAGAAATGACAATTTGAGCATTTGTGTACGGACCTTAATCCGTAGCTCTGTTAAATGTCCCATGTCATCATCATCATCATCATCATCATCATCATCATCATCATCATCAGTAGCAATCAGTACAACAACCATCATCATCTCGGAATTAAACTGACGTCATTGTCGCTGTCGGTATAATTATCAAGATCAGTTTCACTGCAAGTAGTCTTCGACATTATGTGCGTAACTAACGTAAACGTCATCACCACTACCAGCTACCACATACGTAACACTGCACCGGTCAATTTCCTCATAATCGCTACAATTATTTCTGTACTCACTTTTGTCATCGACGTCATCTTCATCATCGCCGTCAATCTCATAAATAACGTCATCATATTCTTTTTATTTATCTCCTTATTCTTCTTAATCATCCTCTTCATTCTTTTCTTCCTCCTTTTTTACCTTATCTTACTTTTCTTTTCGTCTTATTGTTCTTCTTGTTCGTGTTCTTCTATTTCTTCTTCCTCAACTTTATTTTATTCTTCTTTCTACCCCTTCTTCTTCTCCTTCTTCTTCTTCGTCTTCTTCTTCTTCTTCTTCTTCTTCTTCTTCTTCCTCTTCTTCGTCATCCTCTTCTTCATTTTCTTAAAACTTTGGTTTACGGTGTTTGCAAAACAAGACTATTCTTTTCTTCAGCAATTGTATGACTCATCGAAATTCGTCGAAAGTGAAAGCGACAATGTACCCTACCTTTTCCTTTTTCTTCTTCATCATTATTTTTCTTTTTCGTTTTCTTGTGTCCCATTCTTCTTCTTTCTCATATGGTGCAACGCAATGTTCGTTGCCTCATTAAAACTTTGGTTTACATTGTTCGCAAAACTCTCCCACGTGACTCTATTTCTTTCTTCAGCAATTGTATGACTCATCGAAATTCGTCGAAAGTGAAAGTGACAATGTGCCCTACGTCGTCCCGGACACCTGTAAAACGACGTAGATACGCCTTCAAACAAGTCCTGACCATGTCGGGCAAGTGCGGGACAAGTAGTTGGACAAAAGGGACAACATCCAAACAAACGTTTCATTATTATTTCGATATAATTCTATGAAAAGTGACTTGTGATATATTAAACGACGTAGATGCGTGTTCAAACAAGTCCCGGCCTAGTAGGGCAAATGCAGGACAAGTAGTTGGACAAAGGGGACACAATCCAAACAAACGTTTTTCGATATGATAGCGATCTGTGATATATATGTAAAATAATGTAATACGTTCGTATACAGCAGCTGAATATAGTAAAACCTATCTAGGGCAGGTGGCTGCTTAAAGCAAGGTGAACGTAAAACAGAACGCTCCTATAGAAGCGTTCTGTTTTACGTTCTGCTTGCTTTAAGCAACCGTCTGCCTTTAACTCAAATTACTTGATGTAATGTAGTGGTCGTTATAGAGAGGTTTTACTGTATTGCTTTTAAGGCTGCCTTATAGTACAAAAATGTCAGTAAAATAAAAATAGAAATTACTTGCAGTATTGTGTTATTTCTCTTTTCAGCCGACACTTTCTCAGAGGCCCGAATAAGATGTCCGTTTCAAAAATAGCTCCCTTATTTCTTCACCAAAAACTGTGTGGTGACCATTCGTTGAAATTGCCTCGAAGAGACAATTCTGATGGTAGTCACAACATAGGGTTTAGTGGAGAAAATCTAAATACACATATGTAGCTTTTGCTCTGTTTCGTAGCACAGAGCAAGGTGTTGCATGAACTCTCACGAACATTCTCAGACATGTTTCAATACTTCTTTAATCATTTCTCTTATAGTAACACCTTTCATCGTGTTTGTAAACAGGGTAGACTCCTTTATGTGCCGTCTGATCAGGGTCTGCTCTGTTTACTTGCGACATCATGAAATATTACGATTCTACAGTTTCTAAAAAGGCAAAATCTATGAATATTTAATTGACTAATACACAAACTGAGGTAGTGAATCAAATATCCGTTTAGTCGCGAATTATTGTATAAATATTCACACTTAAGGCCATACGACGTGTTTTGTACACAAACAGTAAACGTCATATAATGTATTTGACATACAAAGAGTAAATTAAAAAAAATGTGTTTGACAAACAGGCAGTAACGAACATGCAATGTGTTTGAAATCTGAACAGTTCAGAACATACGATGTACTTGACACACAAACAGTTAAGAACATACGTTGTTTTAAACATATAACAGTAAAGAAAACACGACGTGTTTGGCACATAAATAATAAAAGCAAAGACATAAAGAACAGACAGTGGATTTGATATCTGAACAGTAAAGAAGATACAATGTGTCTGAAACATGAACAGTAAAGAACATACAATGTATTTGATACACGGGTAGAAAATAACATACAATGAATTTGATACACAAGTAGATAAGAACTTACAATGTTTTTTATACAAAAGTAGATAAGAACATACAATGTTTTGATACACAAACAATAAAAGAAATTACGATGTGTTTGACACACAAACAGTAAAGAACATATGATGTATTTAGAGGTTTAGAGGGATTTTACTGTATAAATAAATCCTATCTTTTCTTGTGATTCTTACGAGTATCAACTTGACAGTCCTTGTTTTCGAAATAAGAGAATAACATACGTTTCTACTCCTCTTATCTACATTTATATTAAACCTGTCTTAAGCGGCCTTCACAAGAGGTCTAATTTGGTGTCTGTATGGCAAATGTAATGCAGAAAGCTTCATGTTTTATGATGCTATGTTTAATAAATGAAAGGCCGCTATATAAAAATGCATTCTGATAAAGAAGAATTCAGATAAGTTTTCAAGCAAGAGACCGCTTAATGCTTCATTTGTTTTGGAAAGTACCTGCATCGTTGCAAACGGTTTTGATCCAGATAAGACAGTGACGAATCAATGTCAAGGTTTTGCAAAAAGTTCACAAAACTATTTAAAATGAAACCAAAAACTCTTTAATTAACACTTTCGCCGCCAATGTCGCATCTGTGATTACATATACATGTTCAAACATTTTAGATCCAGATGAGATACCAAATGATTTGGCGTCTCATTAGTATCCAAACTATCTGTGGTTTTTCAAAGAAAAGAGGAGAAAATAGAACAACAAAATTTCTAACAGACGACACATTTTGCAGACGACAATATTTAGTTGCGAAAGTGCAAACGAATAAACAAGAGTGTCTTAACCCTGAACTCCATAAATACACCTTTCTACACCTCTGCAAACAGAGAAGACCCAGATCAGGGTCCATGCTTATAAAACGTTTAGTTGAGTCTGAGTTCGTTCTCAAGTTTTTTATTGGTCAGATTTGAGCCTATGGCTCAAATCTGACCAATCAAAAGCTTGAAACTCAAATCTTACCAATCAAAAGCTTGAGAACGAAACTCAGACTCTACTAAAAGCTTTATAAGCATGGACCTAGACGGCTCTTTTGCTTCTGACATACATGTACTATAGATGCGGTTATACAGTGTATATGTATTTGCCCGGGAAAAATCATTTCTAGCATGTAATGCTGAAAACGCTTACTGACGAGCAAAGGAAATAGTTCACCGATTAGACTTGCTCAGGGATTTGCGAATCACTAACCTTTCTTCTGGATAACATATTGGTACATTATGGGAATGCTATATACCATCAGGTCGTTTTTGTCGTACCCTTTATTACTTTTCTACAGCTACTCTGTTTGCAGCTCAATCATTGAGTACACTAGCGATATGTGGATACAGTTGTTTCACATAAATATGTTTTCGTTTTACATGCACTTCACCACTGTATTTGCCATTGCGGTTGTTGTAGATTAGTCGGAGAGGGGTTACGTTTATTTACACTGTATATCTTTTAGTGTGGGGATGGAATAAGTCTGAGGTTGGGCGCCCTAAACCGGATTAAACGCCCAGTGACTTTTGTCCTTGACCGTTCCAAGGCGGTACTTCCATGTACGCCGACAAGAATGGTTTAGTACGTCTTTGATCCTGCTGATAATGCATCGAATAATGTCATTATTATTTGACGATTACATTATATCGACGTCCCAAGTAATAAATTTCAGTTAATACTCACTAAAAGACCATCTTTTCTGACCATGTAAAAAAGTGTGAACAACTTAGAGCCGATATTAAAATTACACAACATATACTTTCTACAATGTATTGGTTACCGAAACTACATAAAAACCATATAAAGCGCGTTTCATTGCAAATATTAGATCTTGTACAACTACAAGAATACAAAAACGAGTCATGCAGGAAACACCACATACAGAACAAACAGTCGCCCGAACAGCAACACAAGGAAACAGCAAATGTGCATAACTATAAAAACATCAAGAGTCGCACAAAGACAAAACAAACATACAATAGGGGAAGATGGAAGTACCGCCTTCGAACGGTCAGTGACAAAAGTCACTGGGGGTTAAACCGGTTTTTGGGCGCCCAACCTCACACTTATTCCATCCCCACCCTAAAAGACAAACAGTGTAAATAAACGTATTCCCTCTCCGACTAATATACAACAACATCGATGTCAAATACAGTTGTAAAGTGCATGTATAACGAAAACATTTAAGTGAACAAACTGTATCCACCTATCGCTAGTGTACTCAATGACTGAGCTGCAAAAAGAGTAGCTGTAGAAAAGTAATAATGGGTACGACAAAAACGAAATAGTAGAGATATCTGATGTTCCCCTTCCGTTCTGGATTACTAAATGGAAAAGTAGTAAAGTCAAGCAGGCAAAGCCACATTCAAGACGCAACCACCACCAAAACACCGATAAACAACATGACACACACACACAACCAAACGCACGAACTGAAGTTGTCTATACTTTAAACTTCTTGTTTAACTAAGATAAAAGAACATGTAAAATTATATTGTAATAAGACTTATGAAAATTCTGGAATAATTCTCCTTTGGTCTATAAAGAACCCTTCAGAAGTCTTAAACAAACTAAAAACCTTTGCCGGAGAAAATAAAATGTTCCTTGCTTGTACTGTTCAACGTTCATTCTTTTCGAATTTTGAAGTTGAAAATTACACAATGTGGACTTGCCTTGATGTTTGTAGATCTTTAACATTTCTTTTAGATAACATATTTGTGCGCTATGGGGATACCATATATCGTCAGGTTGTTGGTATACCGATGGGAACAAATTGTGCCCCTCTTGTTGCAGATTTGTTTTTATATTGCTATGAGAAGGATTTCATGCTTAGTTTAAAACCTGATACACAATCTGACATTGTTAGTGCTTTTAATAAAACGTCTAGGTATTTAGACGATATTTTGAATTTGGATAATCCTTATTTTGAAAATATGGTTTCTTCTATTTACCCAAAATAACTTACTTTAAACAAAGCGAACCCATCTGACATTCAGGCTTCCTTTTTAGATTTGAATCTTTCCATCTCTAATGATAAAGTTTCGTCTAAAATATACGATAAAGGGGAAGATTTCGATTTCAAAATTGTTAATTATCCTTTTCTAGCTGGAGATGTTCCCCGGTCTACATCTTATGGGGTTTACATTTCTCAACGTATTCGCTTTGTCCGAGCCTGTTCTTTTATAGTAGATTTTAATAGTCGTAATTTAATTATAACTCATAAACTTCTTAAGCAAGGCTACAGATATCATAAAATTCGGAAAGCTTTTTCAAAATTCTATTATCGAAATTTACCACTCATTAGTAAATATAACTGCAATTTACGGACGTTACTGCAACAAGGTATTTCTCATCCAGATTTCTATAGTGATGTTATCTACAAACTTAGGAAAATTCATGGTCATATCCATTTTCACGATTTGTTTATTAAACGCATTAAAACTTTTAGGAAGAAAGGTTATGACCCTACTATATTGCAACACACTGCAATGTTTGGTTATCGATCCCTTTACAGACGGTCGCTACGCTTTCCTCTTTGCTTGCACGATGACAGGCCGAGGGTAGTACTCTATGATGGTATACTCTTAAACCCAAAAATGGGATGAGCTTACCAGACTCGTGTATTACCTTTTCTCTGTCGTGCCCTTAACGGCTTCCCTGCAGTTGCTCTGTCTTCAGCAAAGTCATTGAGTATATATTTGACGGATTTTCACAGTTGTTATGCTATGTTTTACATTTTGTACTGTGATTACTGTCTTCTATGTTGTGGGGAAGTCCGGCGGGGATACCTTTATTTACAATGTTTGTTTAGCTAGGGTGACGTTGAGATAATTGTGAGGTTAGGACGTCCATAAACCGGTTTAAACCCCAAGTGGTGATTTTGCTACTGACCGTGCCAAGGCGTATCTCTCTTTGTCACCCTTACTTTTGTTTGTCTTGTGTCTTTGTGCTTGTGTTTTGTTCATGTTTGTCTCTGGTGCTCGTGTGTTTGTTGGTATTTTCTGTTCTCGTGTGTTTGCGTGTGTTTGGTTGTGTGTGTGTGACATGCTGTCTATTGATATGTTGGTGGTGATTGCGTCTTGTGTGTGACTTTTTACTGTATGTGTGTATGAGTATAAATTGATATGCTTTCTGTGGGTGTTTTGGCGATGGTGGCGTTTTGTGTGTGGCTTTTCCTGCTTGACTTTACTACTTTTTCATTACGAACAAAAGGTTTCTTGCATCTACCGTAAGCACATATGATTTTCTTCTTTTTACACAACCCTTCCTCACAATTAAATTAAAGATAAACTTACTAACGTAATCCAGCAAGTATTTGCCCGAGAAAAAATTTATTTCTGGCATGTAATGCTGATAAAGCTTTCTTTACTGACGAGCAAATGAAATATTACACCACTTAGACTTGCTCAGAAGTTTGCGAATCACTAACCTTTCTTCTGGATAACATATTCGTACGTTATGAGAATGCTATATACCGTCAGGTGATTGGTATTCCTATGGGTACGAATTGTGCAAATTTGTTTTTGCACTGCTATGGGAGAGATTTCATGTTGAGTTTGAACCCACAATCACAAGAAAATGTCATAAAAACCTTCAATGATACTTCTCGATATTTGGATATTTGCAATTTAGAGAGATTTATGTTGCGTTTGGATCTTCAATCACAAGAAGATGTTATAAAAGTCTTCAATGAAACTTGTCGATATTTGGATGATATTTTTAACTTAGATAACCCTTTCTTTGATGCTCTGATTCCTACAATTTATCCTAAAGAACTCAAATTGAATAAAGCTAACCCGCCCGACAATTATGCGTTTCTTGATCTAGACCTTAAAATTGATAATGGAATGATTTCTTCTAAAATATTTGACAAAGAGATGATTTTGATTTTAATATTGTAAATTTTCCTCATCTTGACGGGGATGTTCCCCGTGCTCCATCTTACGGGGTTTATATATCTCAACTTATTCGTTTTGCTAGAGCTTGTTCATCTATTGACGATTGTAACAGTCGAAATCTCATTTTAACTGAAAAACTGCTGATGCAAGGATTTAGATACCATAAACTAAGAAAAACTTTCTCTAAATTTTACTATCGAAATCTCTCGCTTATTGGCAAGTACCATTGTAATCTCAAGGCGCTTCTGCGACACGGTATTTCACATCCTGAATTTTATAGTGATGTGATTTACACACTTCGTAAAATTATTGGACATACCCATTTTCTCACTTTGTTCATCAATATGTTAAAAATTCATTAAAAAGGAATATGATCCTGTAGTACTACAACATACTGCATGTTTGGTTGTCAACCCTTTTACAGTTGGCAATCACGTTGGCCTCTTTGCATGTACGCCGACAAGAAAGGTTTATTACTCTATGAAGGAGACCACTTAAATCCAGAAACGGAAGGAGAACGTCGGATATCTGTACTATTTCGTTTTTGTCGTACCCTTTATTACTTTTCTACAGTTACTCTGTTTGCAGCTCAATCATTGAGTACACTAGCGATAGGTGGATACAGTTTGTTCACTTAAATGTTTTCGTTATACATGCACTTTACCACTGTATTTGCCATCGCTGTTGTTGTATATTAGTCGGAGAGGGAATACGTTTATTTACACTGTTTGTCTTTTAGGGTGGGGATGGAATAAGTGTGAGGTTCGGCGCCCATAAACCGGTTTAACCCCCAGTGACTTTTGTCACTGACCGTTCGAAGGCGGTACTTCCATCTTCCCCTATTGTATGTTTGTTTTGTCTTTGTGCGTCTCTTGGTGTTTTTATAGTTATGTACATTTGCTGTTTCCTTGTGTTGCTGTTTGGGCGACTGTTTGCTCTGTATGTGGTGTTTCCTGCATGACTCATTTTTGTACTTTTAGATAACCTCTTTGATATTTTGATTCCTACCATTTACCCAAAAGAATTATAATTTTATAAAGCTAATCTTCTGATACTTGTGTGGCTTGTCTCGATCTAGACCTTGACATTGACAATGCAATGGAATAATTTCTGTTAAAATTTCTAACAAAATTTTATGATTTTTATATCGCATAAATCCCTCACCTTGATGGAGATGTACCCCGTGCCCCATCTTACGGGGTTTATATATCTCAACTTATTCGTTTCGCTAGAGCTTGTTCTTCTGTTGACGATTTTAACAATCGAAATCTCATTTTAACTGAGAAGCTGCTAAAGCAAGGATATAGATATCATAAACTAAGAAAAACATTATCTACATTTTATTATCGAAATATTTCACTTATTGGCAAGTACAAAGGTAATCTTAAGGCGCTCCTGCTACACGGTGTTTCACATCCTGAATTTTATAGTGATGTGATTTACAAGCTTCGTAAAATTATTGTACATACCCACTTTCTCATTGTGTTCACTAAGTACATTAAAGAATTCATTAAATGCAGTAAGGTACCCATGGATATAAACAATTATACTGTGTATGGAAGCGCCAAAATGATGTTGAACCCTACACATGTAAACTAAATTACCCAGTTCGGTACGAACTGCTGCAAAGAACTGTATTGGAACAGGATGGAGATTCTCGTGATTAGCTGTTTTGGAGTATAAAATCTGCTTGTGCTGTGCTGGATTCAGATGACTGTAGTTGTTGATTCACGCAATATTTTATGACCAAACATCTGCATTATCTGATTTTCCGAGACATTACTTCAAACAGCTTTTGAATCATATATTAGCGTAGTTTGATAGCTCCTTTTTGTGATTTGACACCTGCTTTCTGGACCGTATGTTACAGCGCAGAGGATATTTTGTTGATTCCAACAGGATTGCTTTTAAACTAAACCAAAGATCATACAGTGAAGGAATTGGTAATTATTTGTATCATTTGACCAAAGTTTAGACACAACAGTCCTTTACCGTCTATTGTGACTCGATCGTAGACAGATAGGTCACCGCCATGTGTTTTGTTTTGACAGCGCGTATGAATATAGTTAGGGCGTTCGAATGTTATTCACTAGTGAATGAGTATATGCTCGAGTATATGTTCGTGAATATCAAAAAGCTATACAATGGTGTTACGTTTGTGCGTCAAACACACCGTATGTTCGTTACTGTTTATGTATAAAATACATTGTATGTTGTTTACTATTTGTGTCAAATACATCTTATAACATAACTCGTGGCTTCAGCGTGACGTAACACCATCATATATTTTTTGATATTCATGGGCATATATTCACTGGTGAATAACATTCGAACGACCTAACTGTATTCATACGCGCTGTCAAAACAAACAAACTGGCAGACGGTGGCCTACCTGTCAACGATTGAGTCACGATAGATGGCAAATGACTATTGGCACTTGCGCCTTAATTTCGATAAATAATACAAATTATAATAGCTGTCAGTAAATATCTACAAAATGTATGCCAAAAAAGACCTGCCAGCTACTCTGACCCAAACCATCCATTCTACATAAAAAAATTGCCTCCACAACATTTTGAATCTCATTGACAGTGAGTGTCAGACGTGTAGGCGAACTGTTTGTGGGTCTTCATTAATTTTAACAAATGGCACACTTTACACAGACATGCTATGTGCGTAATGTGACTTCATAAGGTGACGTGTTTGTATGTCGAAACTGTAACTCAAAATTTATTTTCACGTGTTTCTGTAAGTTTTTGTTATCATAAACTATCACAATTAAATTGAATGCTAGAGATGCCTTAATCCTGTTTGATATGACAGTAAGTCAAAAACAGTTGGAAATTTGGACCTACTTTGTCCCAGTTACTTAGCGAACCTAATAACACCATTCATTCATCATTTCTATATGTAAGGAGAATTTATAACAATCCACGTTACTGCTGAAATATTGGCTGCAAAACATTTGTGTTTGTTATGTTATAGGTAGAATCTTACATTCATGTTCTTGATTATTGGATTTATAAAATAAATAACTGGTTAACTGGTTGTGTATCAAACGCAACATGTCGTATATTGTTTCAAACCCAGAGTACGTTCTTTACTGCTTGTGTGTCAAACACATCGTATGTTCCTTAGTTTAAAATATTTTATTTCATGCAATTTCATAAACATACATATCATCCATAGAATACAGAGAGAATTGGGTCGAAAGCAACATGCTTATAAAGACCCTCTCCCTACATATAATGATAATACAATGGTGGATAATTACTATGAGTAACATAAGTTCAGTTTGTTTTTGTCGAGTAAATCAAGAAATCAAATGCCCATTGTATTTACGTATGTTCGAAGAACGTGTGCGTTTTCAACAGCTTGAGCATATCTCAACAAGAAAATGATTACACCTATCATTCCCATTCAGACATGTGTAGGACAATTCAAAGTAAATGTATCAATGTAAACACCAAAAATGTTCTTTACTGATCGTGTTTCAGAATTATTTCATGTTCCTTACTGTTTATGTGTCTTTACTGTTGTATGTATAGAAAACACCTCATGTTCTGTACTACTGTATGTGTACCAAACACATCGTATAACTATATTCTTTACTGTTTGTGTGTCAAACACATCGTATTTTCTTTACTCTACGTATGCCAAACACATTGTATGCTGTTTACTGTTTGTGTATCAAAAACACCGTATGGTGTTTAGCATTCTTTACCGTTTTCATGGTGAATATTCAAACAGGAATTCGCGACTAAATGGATATTGCTTACCTGAGTTTATGTATTGGTATATGAACCAACGAATGGTCACTATATAGAGTTTAATGAAGATACAAGGACCTTTTCTTGAAATGCTTTAATTTGGACATCTTATTCGGGCCCCTGAGAAAGAGGTGACTGAGAAAAGAAATAACACAATCCTACAAGTAATTTCTATTTTTATTTTACTGATTTGTTTTGTATATATGACAGCCTTAGAAAGCAATATCCAGATAGTGAATACGAACTTATGATATTATTTGACATATATATCACAGGCCACTTTTATACAATCATAGCGAAGTAATAAAAATGTTTGCTTGGATGTTGTCCCTTTTGTCCAACTACTTGTATTGCACTTGCCCGAATTGGTCAGGACATGTTTGAAGACACATCTACGTCGTTTTACAGGTGTCCGGGACGACGTAGGGCACATTGTCACTTTCACTTTCGACGAATTTCGAATAATCGTACAATTGCTGAAGAAAAGAAATAGAGTCACGTGAGAGAGTTTTGCAAACAACGCAAACCAAAGTTCCAATGAGGTAACGGACATTGCCAGGCACTATATGAGAAAACAGAAGATGAAGAGAAGAAGAAGATAAAAGAAGAAGGAGAAAATAAGTGGAAAGAATATTAATAATAAGATGATGATGAAGAAGAAGAAATAGAAGAGCAAGAACAAGAAGAACAAGAACAGAAAAAGTAAAGAAGGTAAAAGAACAGGAAGAATAGGATGAAGAAGAAGAAGACCGCTGGAAATAAGAAGACAATAATGACGTTATTAATGAGGTTGACGGCGATAATGAAGATGATGATGATGACCACAATGATTATAGACATAATTGTAGCAATTATGAGGAAGATGAACGACGTGGTAGCTGGCAGTGGTGATGGCGTTTACATTAATTACGCACATAATGTCGACGATTGCTTTTTAAATGACGATATTGATCTTGATAACTATGACGACAGCGACGATAACGACAATTTTAATCGGATATGATAATGGTTGTTGTAATGATCGCTACTGATGATGATGATGATGTTGTTGTTGATGATGACGGTGATGGAACATGTAACGGAGCTACAGATAAAGGTGTGTACTAAAATCGTCATTTCTCTACCAGACCCTTTACTGTAACCACTTTTAAGAATCGTCTGTTCGAGTGGTCACATTACAGGGTTTGATTGAGAAATAAATGCATTATGTTTGAAAATATTTAAATTACACATCTTATTTTACTTCTGGGGTTACGACTGAATCAAACGTCTGCGTAGCGAATCAAGTGATATACTCACTGCTCCGTTTGTACTGTTTAAACCCATAACGTCATGTATATAGGGAGTGTGCTCAATCAGCTGTGTGAAGTTCCTCCTTGACTCTTGATCATCCCAATCGAAGTCCCGTGCAATGTAATTCTTTATCTTATCCATGCTCTGAGTGACTAGAAATTACAATAATCTGTTGTTATTGGCAACAGGACAACCGTCATCGGAGTAGAATAGCGAGAAATTATGCTTTAACCCACTCATGTCCCGTGTCCTTTAGAGTTGGGTGGAAACAATGTAAACATAATTATTCATTTTAAATTCCCGCTTCCTAGATAAATATTTTTTTATCTAACCCTTTCCCTTTTCGGTATTCATGTAAGAAATGATGGTAACGTAAATATTTATTAGCTGAATTTTATTATATATTATGGGATGTGATGTTTTTGTTTTTACAAAATGCTGTAGAATCAGATCTATATCATATCAACAGCAAACAGGACATACCCTGATCAGACGGCTAACATAGGAGACGTCTGATTTGAGTCTGTTCTGTATGCAAATGCGTGAAAAGCTGTTTATATGAGGGAAAGGGATAGTTCACGTTCGTTATATATTAAACCTGGCGCCAGACGGGACATGGTTCGCTTTTTTTCGTTCAGAATCTAAGCTGTTTACAATCCTGTGACAGTTTTATAAAATATTGACTGAGTCAGGTAAACTTTGTAAACAAAGGGGATGAGAAGCAATAGAAGTGATATTATTAACCCTTTACTCCATAGATGCGCATTTCTACGCCTTTGCAAACCGAGAACATTCAGATCACACGACTGCTGAAGGAGCCGTCTGATCAATGTCTACTTTGTTTGCTTATGGTATAAAACAGATATGAACCTACAGTCAAACGTTTCCATGCCCATGTGCTATTATAAAATTAATGTAATTGAAATTCTGGATGTGATTATTTCTTACATAATTATTCATAGAGTAAACGGTTAACTCAGTCAGACACTAATCTATTGCCACATTTACAAACAGTTTGGAGACACCAGGTAAAGTGACATCTAAACAATATCAATAGTTATGTGTTTTGAAGCAAAAAGGAAGGAACTTCAAAACTGAAAATTGAATCAGACGACAATATTTGCAGACGACAATACGTCACAGCGAAGTATCTCCTTCTGCACTGTTTGGGAATTTATCATAATATTTGCAAACAGTACGGACACAGATGGATAACCAAGTAGCTTCACGTCTCGTCAGAATCAAAAATTTGCGACAAATTGTTCATGTCTTAACGAAAAAATGAGATAAAATAGAAGTCGATACTTTCGCAGGCGACATACACTTTTACTCTATGAGTATTCATGTTAGAAATAATATTAATTAGATTCATATTTATAATGGCACATTGACACACGAAATGTTGTACATGGCAGAAAGTGTATAGTCATAGGCAAAGTCTGTACATGGCGTAGAAAGGTTGTTTGGCGGGGTTAAGGAATAACAATCAAAGAATTGCCGTGGTCTCTTACAATTTCTGTAGTCGATGTCATGGTAATGGGTGGCCCAATCCGTAAAGGAGGAACAGACATACATGTCGAGGGCTGGATACACATACATAATGGATTCGCACATCTCCTCCCTGGTGGACAGTCCTCCCTGTTTGCCAATGACAAATCAAATAGATGGTATTGAGTAGCGTAGCTGATGTAATACATACGCACCGTGGCTATAGGGGTCTGACTGCATGCTCCCCGAGAAACTTTAGAATGTTGTAGTTTTAAACCACTGTTATAACACCATTTGAAACCATTATGATAAACAGAGCATTTGCTACTATCCTATAGGAGCAACTGCTCTATTTATCACAATGGTTTCAAAAGGTGACTATTGCAGAGATGTCAAAAGGCGCCAATGCGAAACAATGGGTTAAAGCTCACATGGCAAGACAGAAGGTTTATCAAAGTCTTCCCCCTTAGCCTTCGATCTGTGTTCCATTTTGGTCATAATAATGTTTCCACCTTTCCAACTGAGGTTGCATACGTGCGTATCTCTAGCTACGCCTTTGGTATCACATAAGATGTCATTGAATATCGAAATTATTAAACGGACTGTCTTAACACTTTTCCTCATATCTAGACGACTATCGACACCTTTGCAAACAGAGTTGACCCAGATGAAACAGCTCTTGAAAGAGCCTTCTGATCAGGGTTTGTTGTTTGCTTAGGAATTACATATATCTAATTCTACAGTTTCCGCTATTGCCTAAATGCCCAGTGTTGCCATGCCATTATAAACAATATTATCATTATCCATTATGTGGTTATTTCTTACACAAATGTCCGTGAAGGAAATGGTTACAGTTATGTGAAGGTCGTATGTGTATGTATGGGGGTGTGGCGTCTATTGTGTGACCTCTTTTCTATACTTATTTAACCATATAAGTCATTTGCGTTAACGATTGACCCTTCTCTTGCTGAATTTTAAAATACATTTCTCCTTCTTTACCCATGCCCTGTTGTATAATTACATATATCATCACTGTGTACAAGTATTTCGCGGTGCAATCACTGCTGTGGAGAGCACTAGTTGCACAATCAACTTGTAAATAGTGCAGACCCTGATGAGACAGCTCCTGCAGGAGGTGTCTCATCTGGGTCTTCACTATTTACAGGTAGGTATATTGACGTGAATAGCAAGCGAAGGGTTAAACTACGGAGCGACCAGACTGAATCCAGATGAGACGACTTTAACTCGACATCTCATCTGATTCTTACTAGCATCGCCAAGTCTCAGATTCAGATTGAAGACTCAAGTTACGACACAGGACTGAAAATATTGTATGGAGTGAATGTTAATGAATACTTTTCAAGGATTCATACTTGGTTACTATTTTTTTAAAACAATTAAACGGAGTAAGATAAAGTAAAACGTGTGTTGTGATGTTTAAAATATCAGTGGTGAAGTGGTTTCTTATATTTATGTTTTGACGGAACTTTAAACCATTGTAGTACTTTAAAATATAAGGCAATAGTAAATAGTTTATACATGTACTTACAAATGTTGTTGAAGATCGGCCCATGGTATTGTAGTTACAGTCTACTCGCAGGTCATCACCCTGGTAACAACAATATGCATGTTGGTAATACAGTCCAATTACAGAACAATGCTATTTTTTATTGAAACTCAACCATTCACACAAATGTAACTGAATATTTGCCTGATAAATATGTATGAATATGTAGCTTGCATGCATCGCTTGAGCAAATTGTAAAGCTTTGTAAGCAAAAGACAAATATTTTTATTCCATTAGAGTCACCTAACTTTGTCATAATTAGAGTTACCTTACTTTATCGTTCGATACCACAAAAACCATATTGACGATATTTGGTTCATTCCCCATAAAGGTTGGTGGAGTTTTTTACGGAATACTGAATGTATTATTAACCCTTTCGGCGCCAACTTTCTAATTGTTGTCTGCAAACCAATTTCCTTAAAATCATTTGGTAAATTAAAGAAATGATATAAATAAATTTAAATTTCAAGGGAATAAACCACATTTATAACATAACACGTGGCTTCAGCGTGACGTAACACTATCATTTATTTTTTGATAATCATGGGCATATATTCACTAGTGAATAACATTCGAACGACCGAATGACATTCGAACGATTCATACGCGCTGTCAAAACAAACAAACTGGCGGACGGTGGTCGACCTACCTGTCCACGATTGAGTCACGATAGATGGCAAAGGATTGTTGGCACTTGCGCCTTAATTTCGATAAAATAATACAAATTGTAATCGCTGTCAGGAATCATATACAAAATGTATGCCAAAAAAGACCTACCAGCTACTCTGACCCATACAATCCATTCTACATTTAAAATGCCTCCTCAACTTTGCATTTTCTTCACCGCATGTCCTTTTGTTTATGCAGATTTCTACTCATACAAATATCTCATCAATCAACAACAATATAGTCATCTGAATCCAGCACAGCACAAACATATTTCAAATATGCTATACTCACTAACTCAGCTGATCGCGAAAATCTTCCTCCTGTTCCAACACATTTTATGCAGCAGTTCGTACTGAATCTTTTGTCCATTTCAAACATTTTCACTGAACTTGAATCGAGATTTTTTTCTCGGTGGAAATGTCCATGTCCATGTGTATACATACAACACTAATGAAGGGCTTAATATACCAAAACGAAGGCGCATTTCGAATCCCATTGACAGTGAGTGTCGGACGTGTTGGCGATTGTATACATAGGTCTTCATGTAAATGGCGCGCTTTACATAGACACATGCTGTGTACAATGACGTCATAATGTGACGTGTTTGTAACTATGTATGTCAAAACTGTAACTCAAAAATTATTTTGACGTGTTTCTGTATGTTTTTGTATCATAAACTATCACAGTTAAATTGAATACCAGAGAGGTCTGAATTAGATCCTGGTTGATATGACAGTAAGTAAAAAATAAAGTTGGAAAATTTCGACCTACTTTGTCCCAGTTACCTAGCGAACCTAATAACACCTTTCATTCATCATTTCTATATGTAAGGAAAATTTATAACAATCCACGTTACTGCTGAAATATTGGCTGCAAATAACATTTGTGTGTGTTATGTTATAAATAGGATCTTGCATTCGTGTTCATGATTATTGGATTTATTAAATTCGTCTTTTTAAAACGATAAAAAACTCGCTAAAGCTCGTTTTTTATCGTTTTAAAAAGACTCATTTAATAAATCCAATAATCAAGAACACTCATGTAAGATCCTCTATATATAGAACTAGAAACTGAGACAAAAGTGAAGTCCCTGGTCAGACGCCGCCTTGACTGTACTATTTGTCGTGGTGCATATTGGCGACATTGGCACTGAAAGGGTTAACATACAAACTAAACATCAAACAAAATTCACTTTGTTAAGGGTTTATGAATGCATAGAATTCACATACAGTAAAACCTCTCTAAACCGGACGTTAAAATTAATATCAAAACCGGTGTTTCAGACAGATGACAGCTTCATGCAATGTGAAAGGTATGCAGAAAGCTTCTTTGGGAGTTTCTGTATGACTCTCAAATTACATTAAGCAACCACCTACATAATAAGACTTAAATTGTTCTTTAAGTAAATTCCGGTTTAGAGAGGATCTTCTGTATTGAATGGTCGGTTCCCAAATTGTAATAAATTGCAATATAATTAATACCCTAAAATATACCAAAACAAAATCATAATAAACGTACCGCTTTGATCGTAACTTCGTCTGGTAGAGTACGAGTTTCCTGGAAGTAGAAGTCGTAGTTAGGGTCGTCCATAATTGGCTTTAGTTCCGTTCCGTTACGGAACTGTCTCGTAGTTATACCATACGCGATTAGGTGCGCGTGTTGGAAGACCGAAATGACCTTGAGCTCGTCCACTTTCTGTGCACGCATCGCCTATAAATTGAAAAATAACAGTCAACGGTTGAATCGAATATGTAAAAATGCATCAATATGTTTTGTGTTTAACATGCTTAATGTCTGTGTACCGCCACAACAGGGAGGATTTTGCTGGTGACTCTTATTTTAACCCAATCCCGCATATTGTCGCCTTTTAAACACCTCAAAAATGGTCATTCCTTTGTCCTGCATAAAACTAGTTTTTAACAGACAATGTACTGTGTAGCGGTGAATTTTCTACCATAACATGTGGTAGTCTTGGCAGATAGTTCCATTTCAATACCAAAAAGATCTAATTGTAACGGATTCCGTTACAGATCACCCCCAGCCCCCGAACGAAACAGACAACGAGTAAAGATGCGCAAAATCAGACAATATCTAAAGTTCCCCAATTGCACGCCACCACAGGGTTAGCACAGCAATCACCACGTTTGAAACAGCTGTCATTTGAAACAGCTGCCTTTAATTTAAGTTCGGGATACCCAAATAATCCAACATACCAATTTCCAGTAAACTCGAACAATATATCAGACATCATCTTGCTCCCATCTGGTTACGGCTTATGCAGTCGTTATGCAGTCGCACTGCGTTTAGCCTGTGAATTTTCACCGTGCCTATCATTCGGACAACTTTTCCGGACAGAGACACGACAACGGGAAATGACAGGAATATAGCTTACTTTGCCAAGTAGTTTGCCATCGCAGTAGCCTTTCGTTATGAGAGATTGTTCCTTAGGTGGTATCACGTGAAAAGGTGAAACTGCCTGTCCAACGACTAATGAACCGACGTCATGCTGACGTAATGATGATGTCAAACGCATACGTACTCCAGAGTTGTCAATGACACCTGAAGAAAAGAATCAAGTTCCTCTGAGGAATGTTAAAATAAAAAAGTAAATTATGTAATAGAGGAAATAAGGACGAAATTTTTGAATGGTCAGATATAAATCCATTTCTATTCTCGTATATTTCTCGGCAGTTAAGTGCTTGTGTGGCGGCCGTAAAAAGTCACCCTGTTCTTCATTCTCAGTGTTGTTATATTTTCTGGTCCTTCGGGATCATTAGTTTTGATGTTATTAATTTTGAAAAATGCATACTGCTTAAACCGGTGCTTGGGAGCGAGAATGGTGTTGCAATTTTAATTACTACTCATGAACAGACTCAATAAAACCGAGTCTGCAATTTTCTCTCTTTGCATTACTACTCTTGCTTTCGAGGGATCTCACACTTTCAGACTCTATTCAAACAAAACCTGAAAGGTGGTGCCAGGTACCAGTCTACTGAATACATGCATCGGCTATTGTATCAGGTCACAGTGGAGCGTGGAACCACTATCCTGTCCGACTTTAAGACAAATCACCCTGCTAGATTTGAAAAATAAAAGCTTAAAAACGAAGCGTAGGATATAAGAAAAGGCATATACAGAGAGCAAGATAAGATGCGCAATCATAACATCTTCAAGAATAGATCCTTGATTTCTCCACCAATCCCTATGTTGTAACCATTCTTTAGAATCGTCTAGTAGAGTGGTCAAAACAAAAGGTTTGGTGTAGAAATGACGATATCAGAATTTGAATACAACCGAACCTGTCCTAAGCGGCCTTTCATGTTATTGAACAACAGGAGTCTTAACCCTTTCCTCCATAAATACGCCTTTCTATGCCTCTGTATTTAACCACTTCTTGGAACCATTGTGATAAATAGAGCGTTTGCTCCTATAGGAGCAAATGTTCTATCACAATGGTTTCAAACTAAAATTTTAATATGTTTTATCTATTATTCCATTTTTAATATTCTTATCGATATATGTTTTAATATTCTTATCGATATCACTTTCTTATATTGCATTTTTTAAATATTCTATACGCATTATATATGCATTGTACATCGTTTTGTGCATGTAATTTATTCATGTAAAGCACGTTTGAACGCTGTGTGAAAAGAGCGCTATATAAATGTGGTGTAATAATAACAATAATGTAAATTCCTAATCAGCCAACCTAACCACCGGATTGTCCTACCGGTAATTAGTCTGATAAACCAGTTTTGTAGGAGGAGAGGGGTTGTCAAAATGTTATTTTCTAATTACCCAACATAAGACTCGGGACCGGCAAATATGTCAAACTTACCAGACCTGTGGGCGGGGTTATCATAATGCGTCTGCAAGACATATAAACTTTGGTCATTCGGTCCACCAATGGAATACCCGGTATTTTCTGGGAAATAGAAAGGCTGGAAAAAAGAACAAAATAATAATACAACTCCTCTAAGCCGTAGTTCTAGTAGAGAAGAATTTATATACTTTAGGCAGGTGACTCCTTAATACAATGTGAAAAGTCCTAGAGGAGCTTTCTGCATGACTTTCACCCTGTCCCAAAAAACGATATGTTTACTGAATTTAACGTCCGGTTTAGGGGCGGGGGCTTACTGCATCGCAATGCTTTCCTTGTGGCTTAACTCTTTCAAGACTAAGTAATTCAAAAATAATTCTCTGCTATTAGTGCTATAATGTTTTCTTAACTTCTTGTAAATCCATATATTAAAAGTGACAATAGTCGGATTTCAGACGAAACACAGGCGCCTCATCAGGCCCAAACCTTTTTCCAAATATAATCTCATAAATTCGCCTCCAGTGTGCGAAGAGCTAATCCGTTTAGTAAATACAACTTTGTACGCCTTGCCAAACAGAGTAGACCAAGCTCAGACGCTCCTATCTGTTTGCTTATGGCATTATATAGATATGATTCTACAGTAATTTTGTCAGAGTAAAAAAAGTCCTTACAAAAATTGTACATTATTAAAATTCAGCTAATAAATATTCATGATGTCATTATTTCTTATAAGAACATTGAACAGGTATAAATGGTTAAAGAGTTGTCTGGTCTGGGTCTGCTCAGTTTGCTTATGATATGATATAGATATGATATAGATATGATATAGATAGGATATAGATAGGATATAGATAGGATATAGATAGGATATAGATAGGATATAGATAGGATTCTACAGTTTCTGGGAGAGCCAAAATGTCCTATCTTCATATGCAACTATAAAACCTAATCTAATTAATATTAAGTATGCCATTATTTATTCATGAATATTCAACAGGTAGAGGGTTAGCATTTACACTTAAGTTTTGCTTTTGCATAAATACATATCAGTTTGATATTTTATGTTTGGTAAAAGTAAACCTTGTTGTAAAAACATTATATACATGTATATTTTTAGAATATCTCCATATGGGGTTTGTCAGTTCAGCAGAATCCGCATGTGTATACATCACAAAGTCATCTATGCTGAGGGGCATTGTTGAAATAAATGAGAAGAGGATTTAAAGGGTAAATATGGTGGTATATTTCTGTCACCACTTACCACTTATCTTTTGTGAAAATATGCAAATTAATATCTCACACACGAATTATCTAATACGTGGAAATTGGAATCTTTTCATGAAAACCTGATATTTATTTTATCGCGTTTTGAATGTGACGTCATACTAACCCCTCCTCCGGTAGCCCATGCCAGTACGATCTCCTCGCATTTTGGCCAGTCTTTTGGCCATTCCCAGTAACATTCCACAGTAGCCCCGTGTAGATGTTTGTACATTCCACGGCATCGCATTACCACGAAATGATGCAGCATCATTTCATTGCCAGGAGTATACAAAGGTCCGAACTGTGGTGAAAATAAAACTTCATATATGACATATATCCAGTGTCTTCAACCCACTCCCTCATAGGCTATTTTTAGACCCAACCTCTTTGAACAAATCTACCAAAAAGGAGCATTTACTAGAAAAAAGGATCGTTTTAAAATTGTGTAGTTTGAAACCATTGTGATAAATAGAGCATTTGCTCCTATAGGAGCAAATGCTCTATTTATCACAATGGTTTCAATAGGTAGTTTTTATAGAGGCGTAGAAAGGCGTATTTATGAAGGAAAGGGTTAAGACAAAAAGACAGGATGATTGATTAGTATGACATAAAATAATAGAACAGATAAAAACACAGCACAAGTAACAAAACTACTTAATACAGCTGAACTTCGATACATCTAACTCTAACGAGTGACCACACAAATTACTTCGAGATAACAGAGGTTCGAGTCATCCGATTTTAATTTGAACAATTTATCAAGTTCATAGCTTAATTCAGGGGTAAAGTAATGCTGAAAGCTCATGTAGGAGCTTTCAGCATTACGTTCGACTACGTTTAGCTGTCGCGTGTGTTTCTAGATATACATAGTTATACATATTAGAACCCTTTCTGTATTGTAAATTTTGGAAGGACTGATCTTGTAGTTCGAAGTTCGAATTATCCGAGTTCGGGTTATAGAAGAAGAGATTTTGTATGCACATTTTGAAACATGACAGTAACACTACAATAACGGCTTTCTTTAAATATCAACATTTTGTTATTTGAACGCATGAATCAGGATGCTTTATGTGTGACAAGTTTCTTGATTCTATACAATTCGATGAAGTTTGATTATAATTTTCTGATTCGGATGCAAGCGGTAAAAAAACCCATTGAAATCCGATATGAACGTGGTATTTACTAACAGTCTCCCACAAGGAAATTCTTTAACCCATATCCCTCATATTCACGTCATTTGACGGTCCTGTAACAGTAACTTTTTGAAATCATTGTGATAAATAGAGCATTTGTACTATAGGAGCAAATTGATGCTCTCTACATCACAATTGTTTCAAAACTACACAATTCTAAAAATTTCCTTTTCTCTAGTAAATGTTCCTTTTCGGTAGATATATTCAAAAGAGGTTGGGTCCAAAAATAGCCTATCAGGGAATTAATTAAAACAGCAGCCTTGTGAAGGTGGACTTATAAATTTATAGACTCAAAAATCTCCGGGAAACCACGTGTAAATCGCTAAGCTGTCCCTATTTGTTTTGTGATCAAGTTCTCGACCTACCTCGACCATATGATGTTTAGTTCCGAGGTCTGGCATCTGGAAGCCTGTGCACAGATATGTTGTGCCTTTGTCTGGTATAACGTACTGAAATGTATAGCAGGAATTACAATTTTAATAGATATATCAGAAGTCCAGTTAAGAAAAACGTTACGATCAAAGCACCACAGGCACTAACTGTAGCTGGTGTTCTGCACATGTAAGGCATAAACTTCACATTAATATATGCCTGATATAATATTTGAGTATTTACCCTTTATGAAGGTACTTGTAGGTAATATTTCGAAATGGTATGGGTTTTATCATAACACATAGACAGACATATTTAACAGGGTGCCTGTTGACAAAACTTTTGTAGGTTGAAAATGTTATTATGAAAATTTTGATTGATAGAAATTTCCACTTAGCTATATCTTCACCGCTTACGTACGGGAATTCAACACAAGATACACAGAAACCTCGATATATCGAACTCAGATAACTCAAACTTCGATATAACTTGCGTTAAAAGGTCGGTCCCTTCCAACATTTGCAGTACAGAATTGTTCTAAATTTCACTACTGCGCATATCTATAAACACATACGACAGCATAATACAGGTCGTAAGTAATGCTGAAAGCTCAGGACTACATGAGTTTTCAGCATTACTTTCGACCTGCGTTTAGCTGCCACATCAAAAAGGAAATTTCCAAGTTATAACTAGGATACATTGAGCTCCCATTATTTCGAAGTATTTTTACGGTTCCTTAAGGTTCGAGGTATAGATGTTCCATCGCATATGGGTGTGTTATTATTTGTGAAAACATAACAATACTTACATTATTTGGACGTATATCGATGACTTTCATATCACCGGTTGAGTGGTACATGGGTGGGGCTATCTGTTGGTTCAGTAGAGATACACTCTTGGTTCCGCGCTTCTCGGGACCGTGGTACATTATAGAATGCTCGTCTTTGGGGTCATCCGTGTGGAACGAATATATTAGACGCTGGGTACCATTCTATGAAATAAAAACCGAAAGTATATATTAGACGTGTTGTATTTAATCATAGGACAGTAAAGAAGAAAAGACAATTGAAGTTATAAATATGCAAAGCGACCGATTGCCATCTTTTCAGAAAGACGAGAGAGAACACACCACACAGTATAACCTGTCTTAAGCGACCATCAAAAATAGGTATAATTATGGGGTTTGAAGGTAGATGGTAGCTTAATGCAGGTCAAAAGTAATGCAGAAAGCTCCTACAGGAGCTTTCTGTATTACTTTTGCCCTGCATTTAGCAACCACCTGTTTTTTAAAGACGCATATGTTCAATAAATAATTGGCTGCATAAGACAGGATCTACTTATCAACTTTATTTTTATTTGGTCACTACATAAACATATCATATGATGCCTAATAGATGTCACAATACCTTCATATCAACATGTACGTAATCTGTGTCAATAGAAAATGCGCTCTGATAGGTTTTTAATTGCTTCACATAATCAATGCAATTCCTCATAATTGGTGTAAGGCGACACTGCTTTTTCGAGACAAACATTACTGTTACGAATTATAGGCTGGTGTCATGTGATACATGTATACAGAACTCCAGATTAAACATTTGGACAAGATATCTGTGATACATATATAACAATAAGTGACGCATTTCAAACTCTTTAGAATTGAATCGAAGATATCCATGCAGAAACGAAGACATTGTTTTTCTTAAATACATGTATACTTATTTTATACATCTTATCTCTACAGCTGTAAATGCATTCTACATTTTAAGCTATCCAAGATACAACTGTATGGGAGGAAAGAACGGTCGAACGCGATTCTAATTACATACATTGATGGCAATATCGTGAGGGTCGCAAGTGTCAATTTTTCTGCAGAACTTCAACATGGTTCCCATATCTGTCTCCGCCCCTTGCATCAGGTGCCAATCCTGGGAAGCATCCTCTATCGGAGCAAAGTGTCCTTCTGTGTGATAGTCCTATGTAAGAAATGATGGAATCGTAAATATTCCCTAGATTATCTTTTTCATAATGACACATGATTGCATGGATATTTGGGCATGGCAAAAAGTGTAGAAAAATACCTATATTACATTTTGTATGTCATACGTAAACAGAGCAGACCCTGATCAGACGGCTCCTTCAGGGGCCGTCTGATCTGTGCCTTCTCTGTTTGCAAAGGCGTAGACATACGTATTGATGGAGTAGAGGGTTAAGGAAATATTTGTAATTGATGACCTCATTAGGACGAGCAAGACCAGATATTAATGATATGAACAAATCATATCTCTAGTTATGAAAGAGACGAAGATTGAATAAAAGAAAAAACACACACATGCCAATATTTAAGCATTGTACAGATATGCGTATTGTCTATCACATTTGATTTATGTATTTTGCTTCTATCACAACTTTTGGCTTTTATTGTATAACACCACGTTTTAATTATTAGAATCTACACTTAAAATGGAATGGTGCTTTTAACAGTTGAATTTTGAATATCACAATAAGCATTTGTTTTTCGCTTGAAATTCTCCGCAAATGAAAGTAATTGTTTACTCATATACACCTTAAAACCAGTTTCCCTGAAGACGAAAAAATAGGCTAATGTTAACCTTGAAATATGTCTTTCCATCTTTCACCCAGCCGACAACCACATCTGACGGGTACATTTTACCACTGGGTGACAACCCGAAGCCCACAAAGCCCCGGGTTTTCACGTGCACTTCAAAGGTCACATGGGTGTCGTTGTATTTCCAGTAAACTAGGTAATCCCCGGCCTTGTCCAGGGACAGGGAGTGGTTATATTGCTCTGTTGGTTGCTGAACCCCTGAGCATAGGGCGACCGTCAGGGTTGCGGTCAATAGTAGTACAACTGAAACAAACATGAAAACGATCTTGTACTACCAACGTTTTCTCTAAAGCCATCATCAAAAAATAATTGTAATCATGGTGACTGAAGGCGTGTGGTTGTTTAATGCGGAACATAAGTAATTCAGAAATCTTCTAAAGGAGTTTTCTACATTTGTTAAACCTGCATTCACGCTTTGCTCTATAAATACGCCTTTTAATGCATTTTCACATAGACACATGTGCACATCAGACGGTGCTCCAACTGATCAGGGTCTGTTCTGTTTCTTTATGACATACTATATAGATCTGATTCTGTAGTCTCTGCCACGGCAAAAATATGTTTAGATGCAATTATAATAATTTCACTGATTAATTCCATGCTGTCATTATTTCTTACAGAAAATATTCAGATTTTTAACCCTTTACTCCATAAATACGCCTTTAAACGACTTGCAACTGCAGGCACCGTCTGATCAGGGCCTGCTGTGTTTGCATTTATAAATTGTACAGTTTTCTGCACTGACCAAACTTTCATATGGTCATGTGCCATTATAGAACATACAGTAAAACCTCTCTATAACGGCCACTAAATTACATCAAGAATTTCGTGTTAAAGGCATGTGGCTACTTAAAGCAAGGTGAAAGTAAAACAGAACGCTCCTATAGGAGCGTTCTGTTTTACTTTCACCTTGCTTTAAGCGGCCACCTGTCCTAATTACCAACTAATTAACACAATTCAGTGGCCGTTATAGAGAGGTTTTACTGTACTGTAGACTCGGCGTAAAAAACACGATCTCGGGTCAGAATACACACTCTTTGATGTTTATCAAAACTTGAGCATTTCCATCATTCAAACGCCTTTTCCGCATTTGGCAAACAGAGTATGTCCAGATCAAATGGCTTCCATAGGAGCCTTCTAGCCAGGGTCCGCTCTGTTTACTTATGAATAACCCGATTCTACAGTTTCTACAAATACCAACAAATGATGTGCACCATTATAATTATTCAGCTAAACATATTCATGGTGTCATTATTTAACATATTCATGATATCATTATTTAACGTATTCATGATGTCATTATTTAACATATTCATGATGTCAATATTTAACATATTCATGATGTCATTATTTAACATATTCATGATGTCATTATTTAACATATTCATGATATCATTATATAACATGTTCATGATGTCATTATTTCTTGCATGAATATTGAACAGGGAAGTGGTTAAATATAGTATGGGTACTGGTCAGAAGACACGTGACTGACTCTGCGGTTTCGATCACCGACTGCTTGAGTTGCAATAAGACTCTTATATTTCATGAAGTATATCATATACATGTACCAGAGCCCCTTGTGATATTTACATATCTGAGTCTCATTCGTAACTACTCGTCTTATTTCGCCAGGGTTCGGAATGTAGTCATTTTCGTAGAGAATAGCTGAGGTGTTCCGAGTGATCTGATTCTTTAACATTTCCCGTGCTCAGCGCCATTTGGAATTTGGCTTACATTTGCAAACAGCTTCAAGATAAGACGTCGAGTAATTCGTAACTACTCATCTTATTCCGTCAGGGTTCGGAATATAGTCTAGTTCGAAGAAAATAGCTGAGGTGTTCCGAGTGATCTGAGTCTTTAACATTTCTCGTGCTTAGCGCGATTTGGCTCACATTTGCAAACAACTTCTATCAAGATAAGACGCCAAGTAAATCGGTGTCAAAAAGGATCCAAACTGTTTGACGCTCGGACAATATATTCTCAAACCTTTGATCGAGTCGGAAGTTAACAAAAAGTTTAGTAATCAGATACAGTAAAACCTCTCTATAACGGCCACAAAATTACATCAAGTATTGAATATTAAGGACAGGTGGCTGCTTAAAACAAGGTGAAAGTAAAACAGAACGCGTTCTGTTTTACTTTCATCTTGCTTTAAGCAGCCACCTGCCCTAAATACCAACTAATTAACACAATTTAGTGGCCGTTATAGATAGGTTTTACTGTATATTGTATTCGGGGCAGACATTAGTTTTGGAGTATGAGACGGATTAAAGGTATAGTTCAACTCTTTAGAATATTCATGTAAGAAAAACGACCTCATTAATACTAATTTAATTACATTAATTGATATAATAGCACATGAACACAGGAAGTTTTTGCCATGGCAGAAACTGTAGAATTACATGTAAACATCTATATTATATCATAAGCAAACAGAGCAGTCCCTGAACAGACGGCTCCTGTAGGAGCCGTCTGGTCTGGGTCTACTCTGTTTGCAAATGCGTAAAAGTTAATCACTTCCCTGTTGAATATTCATTGAAAAATAATTATCTGAAGTTTTATAATGGCATAATTTTTATGTACACATGCATTTTTGGTACTGGAGTCAAATCTATTATTATTTCATAAGCAATCAGAGCAGACCCTGATCAGACGGCCCCAGCATACAGCGTCTGATCTGGGTCTACTCTTTTTGCAAAGACGATAAAAATCGCTTATATGAAGAAAAGCGTTAACCGTTTATAATCCTCTTGTCAAGCAGTTTGGGGAAAGAAGATCAACCCATTACTCCGTGAACATTCATTTAAGAAATAATGACATCATGAATATTAATTAGATTCATTTTAATACTTACACGTGGACACGGGAAGTTTTCGCCATAGTGGAAACTGTAGAATCATGTTTATATCATTTCATAAGCAAACAGAGCAGACCCTGATCAGACGTCTCCTACAGGAGCCGTCTGATCTGGGTCTACTCTGTTTGAAAATGCATAGAATGGCGTATTATGGAGTAAATAGTTAGAATAGTAATAGAAAATATAGCTCGTATAAAACTGCAGCAAAGGAAACATAAACACAAATGAAACAAAAACTAAGTCGGCATACCTTTGAACATCTCCTGAATCTGAGTTTTTGGATATAGGTTAAGTTTTAATGCACTCTAGTATTTATACCTGATACTCTGGGTAATCTGTTTAAGGGGTCACATGTGAATATATACAATGCCTTGTGACATAAATGATCTCATCGAACATACAGATTTCAAAATGAAAGATCAGGTCGAATATTAGGGTATCAAATGTTTGGGAGTAACTGGGGCACCCATGACTAAGTGAGAAGAGCATCATAGTAGCCACTTCACATTTTACCTCGTGGATATTTAGACAAAGACCTTCTGGTACAGAGGCGGCTGAACTTTCATTCTTTCTAATTTTCTTCATTTTTGTTTCGAAAAACACTCACAGTAACACACAGTTTGGATCTTGATGAGATGCAGAGGTACTCGGCATCTCATCTGGATCCAAACTGCTTGCATATGTTATCACAGATGTGACACTGGCAGCGAAAATGTTAATGTTTACGCAGGTCTGTAAATGATATTTCTCTTGTTTGGTCCTACCGTGTCAAGATATTTCAGGAACAATGTCAGACAGACGGACAATCACACAGACATACAGGTAGACAGCAGACATAAATACATACTAAGAGAGACAGTCGGCCATGTACACATACAAACAGTCGGACAATCATATACAAACAGTCGGACAATCATATACAAACACTCGGACAATCATATACAAACAGTCGGACAATCACATACAAATAGTCGGACAATCATATACAAACAGTCGGACAATCACATACAAACAGTCGGACAATCACATACAAACAGTCGGACAATCATATACAAACAGTCTGACAATCACATACAAACAGTCGGACAATCATATACAAACAGTCGGACAATCATATACAAACAGTCGGACAATCATATACAAACATGTAGATATAACCTCAATAGCATATAGTATAACCTGTACTAAGCGGCCATCAAAATGTTTGAGTCTGCAAGGCCAGTAGTAGCTTCATGTACGAGGAGCTTTCTGCATTACTTTTGCCCTGCATTAAGCAACCACCTGTTTTGTTCAATAAATGAATGACCGCTTAGGACGGGCTCAACTGTATACATAAAACAAACCACAATCATCAAACAAACGTCTAAATCTAGAACACATATTAGTAATAATTTATCTATCTTTAATCAGCGAACAACGTTTAAAAACTACTGATAAAGTACACCACATAATCGATAAAGTGTTTGAAGGCCAGACATGACAAACAGCTACTCGACGTCATCTTGTCTGGACCCAAGATGTTTGCATATGCCAGTCAGGCATTGTCTAAGCGTCAAATAGCTACTTGACGTCTCCTCTGGATCCAAGCTGTAAATAGACATGTAAGAATAATTAAGTTTTGGTTAAAGTTTTATTCTGTAAAATACGACAATTGCATATTAAAATCAATAATTGACACGCAGAGAAGAGATATAGAAGAATTCGACGGAGTTGTAAATTGGTCATCAAAAGTACGTGATTTACTGTGTAATTCAGGTTTCGCGGAGATATGGGTCTTTCCCGGATCAGCTTGTTTTAAATCATTTATTCCTATTCTTAAGTCCCGATTAAAAGATATGTACATTACCGGTTGGTATGAAAGTGTTAATTCAAGCACATCTTTATCTATGTATAAGGAACTTAAAACATCTTTTGAGCGGTCTGATTATCTAGCCTTGCTCCATATACCCAAATACCGAAATACCATCGCTCAAATAAGATTATCGTCACACAAACTTCTAATTGAAACAGGTAGACACAGGAATATAGAAAGAAACCAAAGAATATGCCCTTATTGCACATTAAATGATATAGAAGATGAGTATCACTTCATATTAATTTGTCCAAAATATGGTAATTTTAGAAAACAGTATATTCAGAAATATTATTGGCAGCGACCAAGCATGTTTAAACTAATTGAGCTGTTAAGTAGTAATAAGACAACAATTCTCACTAGATTAGCAATATTTTGTTATAAGAGTTTTAAATACAGGGATACTTTAATGAACTCTTCATAATCACAATTAAGTTATATATGTAACGTTAATGATTTACACTCTCACATCCATCATGTACTTTATGTTTATGTTTTTCTCGTTTTTTTGTTGTTTTTTGTTGTTGTTTTTTCGTTGCATGCAGAATACATGTATGTTTGTATGGTGATGAGCTGTTATGCTTAAACCGAAATAAACAATATGTTATGTTATGTTATGTTATGTTATGTTTACATGTGCCAGTCAGGCATTGACTTAAAGCGTCAAACAGCTACTCGATGTCTCTCTGGACCCAAGCTGTTTGCATGCGCCAGTCAGGCCAGGCAGCACAATAATGTTAATAATGACTAACCTCAAGCTTGCTGAGCAACATTTTATCCTAAGAAATTGCTGGTTACTTAAGTTTTCATATTTAATTTATCTTGAATTTCAAAATCACGATCAGAGTAGGAAACAGTTTGGACCCTGGTGAGATGACGAGTTACTCGGTGTCTCATCTGTATCCAAACTGTTTTCACGGGTAACCTCACTCATTAGGTCAATGAGATAGTCGGTGTCTCATCTGCATCAAAACTACATGTACTTGCAAATGTTGTCACGGATTCGCTCGTAGCAGGTTTGTGTATGATAGAACCTGTCCTACGAGGCCCTTCATTTATTGAACAAAGTGGTCTTAAAGCAGGTAGTTAATTAATGCAGGGCAAAAGTAATACAGAAAGCTCCAATGGGAGCTTTCTGCATTACTTTCGACTTGCATTAAGCTACGATCTGTCTTAAAACGCAAAATTAGACATCTTCTTAATTATCGCTTAAGACAGGTTATCCTCTACATTGTAACTGAATGGCTAATTGTATAACAAGACAGAATCCGTGGTCCTAGATCTTCGAAGTGAGGAAGCCATCCTGTTGGTAGGTGGGTTGTTCTACTCGGGGATTATGTGTAGGAAACGGTGCAATTTGTTCAGCGTCTGGGCTCTAGCTCGACGTCGCGATATGACTAAAATACTATACCGTAAGACCCCGATACAAATAAACAAACAACCCGTTGTCCTAGATAATTAACTTTTGAAATACTCTGAGTAATAACAGTAGAACCTATCTCAAGCGGCCATTTATTTATTAAACATATCAGTCGTAAAAAGGAGGTGGTTGCTTAATGCAAGGCGAAAGTAATGCAGGAGCTTTCTGCATTACTTTCGACGTGCATTAAGGTACCATATGTCTTACGGACCTATAATTAGACCTCTTTTTGATGGCCGGTTAACCCTTTCCCTCATACAAACGTGTTTTCACGCATTTGCAAACAGAGTAGACCCAGATCAGACGGCTCCTAGAGGAGCCGTCTGATCAGGGTCTGCTCTGTTTGCTAATGGAATTTGATAAATATGTTTCTTTACTTTCTAAAATGGCTACAATGATCCACCTTCCATATTTCTTTATAACTGTTTTGTCCATGAATGATCAATAGGTATTGAAATATGTAATAAACATAGAATAGGAAAAGGGTTAAGACAAGTTCTACTGTACATGCATCCATCTTTATTCTACTGTAACAAGGGTGGTGTCCTACATCATTGTGCTGCATACTTTAACCCATTCTCTCATAGGCTATTTTTAGATCCAACATCTTTGAATTCATCTACCGAAAAAGATGTTTTATTAGAGAAAAGGAAACATTTCGAACTGTGTAGATTTAAAGCTATTGTGATAAATAGAGCATTTACTCCTATGGAGCAAATGCTCTATTTATTACAATGGCTTAAAAAACGACATCCATAAGATAAATAGAGCATTTGCTCCATAGGAGCAAATGTTCTGTTTATCAAAATGGTTTTAAAAAATTGACATTTACAAAGTCGACAAAAGGCGTAAATATGACGATTGGGATAACCTTTCGCCTGTTTAAGTTAGTTTACGCCCAATCATTGCTTGATCAGTATAACCTGCATCGTCGTTTTCCTCAAACATACTGTTCGTAAACCAGGTTGGATCCTGATGAGACGCCGAGTTATTCGGTACCTTGTCTTGATCTAAACTGTTCCTAAGGGTACTCACAAATGAGCTGATAGCATGTTAACCCTTTCCCTCATATAAATGCGTCTTTGCGTCTTTGCAGACACTAGAACCAGATCATATGGCTTCTGTAGGGTTCGCCTAATCAGGGTCTGCTCTGTTTGATTATGAAATGTGCCAAGCAGCAAATAACTTTTATTCCAAAAAGCGTACCGAGGACTCGGCCTCTCATCCGATTCTTAGTTGAGTACATACTTTACGACATGAATGTTCATGTAGGAAATAATTGTAGCATGAATATCAACTAGATTAACCCTTCGCTTGCTGAATTTTAAAATACATTTCGCCTTCTTTACCCATGCCCTGTTGTATAATTATACATATATCTTCACTGTGTACAAATATTTCGCTGTGCAATCACTGCTGTGGATTGCACTGGTTGCACAATCAACTTGTAAATAGTGCAGACCCAGATGAGACAGCTCCTGCAGGAGCTGTCTCATCTGGGTCTTCACTATTTACAGATAGGTATATTGACGTGATTAGCAACCGAATGGTTAATTGTTATGATAGCACATTGACACGGAAATATTTAGCCATGGCAGAAACTGTAGAATCATGTCTATATAATTATATCATAAGCAAACAAAGCAGACTGATCTAGGTCTATCCTGTTTTCAAAGGCGTAGAATAGTGTATTTATGGAGTAATGGGTTAACATAATTACATGTATTTCGCAACAGATGGTAATATTTGTCATTTGGCGTTATCAGTTTGACCTGAGCTTTAAATCTACCGCTTCTCAATGTCACATTTGTGATTACCTATGCAAACAGTTTGGTATCCAGTTGAGACGCAGAGAAAATCGGCGTCTCATCAGAATCCAAACTGTGTGTTACTGTGACTAGATTTTTGAAACAAAAATGAAGAGAAAATGAAACTTGTAGCTGACGACAACGTTTGCAGAAGACAATGAACAAATTGTAACTTGACAGGGAGTTGTTTATTGACTGCAATATGTCGACATTGTATTAATCTGGCTTCGATGAACATTGTATTTCTTTAAACCTAAACACTCGTACAATGCTGGCTTAAGCGGCCATTTATATTTGAGCATGGGGTACCATAAGGTGCAGGTGTTGCTATAATTTAGCTCTTATAGGAGCTTTTTGCATTACTTTTGACGTGTATTAAGCTATCACCTGCCTTACAGACCCATAATAAGACCTTTTTGATGACTACTTAAGGCACGTTCTACTGTAATTAATATATATGTGCAAAATGTTGACTGGAGTTGAGATGATGTTTTGTGCCATGAGAACATGATTCTCTCCTGTTTTCGAATATATACAATATTATATAATTCAAAGCTACAGATAAAGGTGCGTACTCAAATACTAAACTCGTCATTTCTCCACCGAAACTTATACTGTGACCACTCTTTAGAATCGTCTCGAAGAGACGATTCTAAAAAATTGTCACAAAATTGGACTGGGTGGAGAAATAAAGGAGTTATTCTTGAACATATTTAGATTTACGCATCTCATCTAGATCTATGTATCATTATATATTTATATTCAAGGATGCGACATCAACATGGTGGTTCATTCGTGATACAAACCACAAACATTGCTTTAACATTGTGATAGGCATTTTACCATAACCATTTATTCAATGAATATGCATGTAAGAAATAATGACGTCATGACATTAATTAGCTGAAGTTGTATAACGGCATATGTACATAGGACAATTTGGAATTGGTAGAAATTATAGTCTCAGACCTTTTATAATTTCATAAGCAAACATAGTCCGTCTAATACGTGTCTTTTCTGTATGCATGGAGTAGAAGCGCGTATTTATGGAGCAAATGTATGACGTAATATATCACGTAGTTATGGAGTAAAGGGATAACAACAGCATCTTGCGTTTCGTTCATGGGTTTATTTCCTTTCCCAGGTTCAGTTTAATTACACACGTGGCCGTGTTCACATAGTGTGCTCGTTCATCCAACAATTTCAGAGTTATCGGCCCTGGGGAAAAACAAAACTTCAAATTAATTCTTACGGGAATTACGTTATAGTTAGAACATATTAAGTGAAATCTTAGTGGTTAAGAAGGGGCGGAGCGAGCGAAAGCGAGCGCGCCCCTTCTTAGCCACTAAGTTATAGTTAGAACATATTAAGTGAAATCTTAGTGGTTAAGAAGGGGCGGAGCGAGCGAAAGCGAGCGCGCGCCTTCTTAGCCACTAAGATTTCACTTAATATGTTCTAACGGACTTAGAACATAACCTCTTTTTTGATTGGCTCACGGCATTAATCTTTCCTACGGTTCCAATAAATAAACATCGCGCGCCCACAGTACTTTATGCGCCAAATATGACGTCACTGATTTTCATTCCTTACAAAACTCAGTACAAAATGGCTGGCGATTTTGACATTGTGGATTTCGAATCTTTGTTAGAAGATGGATTTAAATTACCTGGATGTTTTATACAGGCGTGTTAAACAAGACCATGACAGACAGTATAAGATCAGAATTATAAAATTATTCAAGCAAACAGAGTAGACCCTGATCAAACAGGATTGTCTGGTCATTGTCACAGGTACAGGGCGTATGCTATGATAATAATCCCTTACTGAACCCTAAGAAGCATGAAAACATGGATATGATACACCAATGAATTAAAAAAAACTCGAAATGTCATGCTGCCATTTCTATCAAAGACTATATATTGACAATATATAGTCTTTGATAGAAATGGCAGCATGACAAGTGAACTAATCAATGCAAACCCCCACAGTGATCTCCCTTGTAACATGTGGTCATCACTGCCAACACAAGGTTTTTTAGCTGGATTTTAGCTAAAAAAAATGTATTTTTTTGAATGTTGATTTCAACAGTTTTCGATTTTGTTTCATAAAGTAAAGCCAGTAAATTAGAAAAAAAATCAGCTTTTCTAAACAAAGAATTTTGGTACATTTTGTCAGACCACCGGTTGTTAAACATGTCAAACTTAAAAAATCAATATTTGTGGTGTAATTTATCTTTGATACAATCTCTTGGGATTTCTTTCAACACAGATTTTAGTAACTCTTCTTATCGCACAGAAGACATGTGCCCTTTTACGCCTATGCAAACAAAGTAAACCTTGCGCCATAATGTCATGATTTCAGACATCATGCTATAATCTCATCATTTAATGGTATGATTTCAGGTATTACGCCATAATGATATGATTTCTTGTATTATGCCATAATATCATGAGGTATGATTTACAAAGTGTCTTTGACATTTTCTGAAAAAAATAGCGGGTATTAAGACATGTAATGCTGAAAAATGATGTCCACCAAATCTCCGACTTGATGAAGTTTTCACAAATCATTAGAGAAACGACTGACCGAGTGTCAAACAACTTGGATCCTGATGAGATGCCGAGTTACTCGGTGTCTTATCTGGATCTAGGTTGTTTGCAAATGCAAGCGCAGACATGATTAACGTTATTTGCCTTATATAAAAGGCTTTCCACGCTTATGCAAACAGAGTAGACCCAGACCCCAGACGGCTCCTGTAGGTGCTCCTGTTCCTTGTGGAATTAGATAGATCTTATTCAACCTTTTTTATCACGGTCCAGACTTCTTGTATTCATATGCAATGTACAGTTGAACTTCGATAACTCGAACTTCAAGGGACCATACAAATAAGTTCGATATAACAGAAGTTCGAGTTATCCGATTTCTAATCTGAACAATGACTACAGTTCACAGCTTAATACAGGTCTAAAGTAATGCTGAAAGCTCCTGTAGGAGCTTTCAGCATTACTTTGGACCTGTATTAAGCTGCAACATGTTTTTCTAGATATATGTAGTGATACAGTTTAGAGCAATACTGCATTGTAAGTTTTGGAAGGGCTGGACTTTTTGTTTGAGTTTTCCCAAAGTCGAGTTATCCGAGTTCGAGATATCGAAGTTCAACTGTATTATTATACGAACTAATCATTCAGCTAATTAATATTCACGATTACATTATTTCTTACATGAATATTCATGGGATAAATCGTTACGACGCGTAGTAGGTTTATTCTGAGTCGTCTTTAATACATATACATGTACATGTAGTTTGAAATAAACTGCTTTTAGATTTGCTTAACATGGTTGAATTAGCCGTTTAAAGAATTCAAGAAGCAAACATTGACCCTTTATCTGTTCAATATTATTTTAAGAAAGTATGACATCATGAATATTTATTAGCTCATTTTTTATAATGTAAACTTTTCAAGGAATTTGTTTTTACTTTGACAAATACATGTACTGTAGAACCAGTTCTATATCATTTCAAAGGCAAACAGAGCAGAACCTGGTAAAGGAGCCGTCTGATCTGGGTCTTCTCTGTTTTTAAATGCGTGGAAACGCGTTTAAATGAAGGAAATGCTTAAGTGGCAGCAAGTACATGTCTTACCGACAGAGGTTAGATAAAAACGGGCGTACATAAGGCTTTGGAGAGTATTCACCTTTAATTTGGTGAATAATTAAAACTGCATTCTCTTTTTCTAAATGGTAATTAAACAAAAAGCTCTATCAAATTTTATAACTGAAGACAATTATTATGACAAACACAACAGTCTCTGATCCAAGGGCTCCCTCGGCAGCCCTTTGATCTGGGTCTACACTATTTTCAATGGTCTTATATACCCGGTTCCCACATATTATGGGTTAACGCATTCCCTCATACTGACCCCTTTTGATGCCTCTTTAAAAGTCACATTTTGAAACCGTTGTGATAAATAGGGCATAAATTTTGCTTTACTTATCACAATGGTTTAAAAACACTACACATGCTAAAACAAATCCTGTTCTCTAGAAAATACTCCTCTTCGGCATAATTATTTAACCCTCTTACCCCTATAAACACGTTTCAGTACATGTATTTGCTAACAGTGTAGACCCAGATCAGACGGCTCCTCTAGGAGCAGTCTGATCAGGGTCTGCTCTGTTTGCCAATCGAATTTGAACGGTCTATTTCTTGACTTTCTAAAATGGCTGCAATTTTCCACGTATTTGTTCATGAATATTCTGTAGGTATTGAAATTTGAAATAAACATAGAACAGGGAAAGGGTTAAATAGGTTTGGTCTAAAAATAGCCGATGAGGGAAAGGTTAAAACACTTACGTCTGTTCACAGATAGGGTAGAATTTCAAACTACACACATCGTCCGTCCATTGATAATGAAAGTCGGCTCGGATAGCGACGCAGTTCACATCGTTGCCCTGGTTAGGTTCATTTGGGTACCAGTTGCTGTACGTTGCCGTTTCATTATCATCCACCCACTTCCACAAACCTTCAATATCCCGATCGGTGAGTCCAATCCAGTGTTTATCCCCTTTATATATAAATAATATAAACACGAGAAATAAAAGAGAAATTAATGTACACGAGAATTAGATGTTCTCGAGAAATAATTGAAAACGAGAAGTAACTGTAAAATATAATTAAATGAGAAAATAAACATATACGAGAACTATATGTAAACGTAAGCGAAAAATAGATGTAGCTGAGAATTAAATGTAAGCGCGAAATGAATGTAAACGAGAGATGAAATAAATATAAACGAGAAAAAAAAAATGTAAACTAGAAATGAAACAAATATAAACAAGAGATAAATGTAAACTGGAAATGAAATGAATATAAACGAGAAATAAATGTAAGCGAGAAATAAGTGTAAACGAGAAATAAATGTAAACGAGAAATAAATGTAATGTAAAAGGAGGAATAAATGTAAACAGAGAGAAAGCATAATCTGATTAGACGGCTCCTGGAGGCGCCGTCCATCTGATCGTGGTCTTCTCTGTTGCTGTATGAGATCAAACGTTAATGTAGAACGCAGGTGATAATTATGAGAGCTTCCTGCATAAAGTTCGCAATAGTTGGAACATTCCATTATGTGTGCCTATAGGTATAACAAAGTCTCACTTGCTCCATGGCCCCATACGAACCATTGTTTGTGTCTATTGGTAGCACAAAGCCCCTTTGCTCCATGACCTTATACGTTCCATTGACTATGCGTGTTGGTAGCACAGAGTACCCTTACTCCATGACCCAATACGTTCCGTTGTTAAAGCCCCTTGCTCCATGACCCAATAAGTTTCATTGTTTGTACCTATAGGTAACACATAGTTCCCTTACTCCATGACCCATAAGTTCCATTGTTTGTGCCTATGGGTAACACAGAGTTCCCTTACTCCATGACCCATAAGTTCCATTGTTTGTGCCTATAGGTAACACAGAGTTCCCTTACTCCATGACCCATAAGTTCCATTGTTTGTGCCTATAGGTAACACATAGTTCCCTTACTCCATGACCCATAAGTTCCATTGTTTGTGCCTATAGGTAGCATAGAGTCCCCTTGCTCCATGACCCATTAAGTTCCTTTGTTTGTGCCTATAGGTAACACATAGTTCCCTTACTCCATGACCCATAAGTTCCATTGTTTGTACCTATAGGTAACACAGAGTTCCCTTACTACATGACCCATAAGTTCCATTGTTTGTACCTATAGGTAACACAGAGTTCCCTTGCTCCATGACCCATAAGTTCCATTGTTTGTACCTATAGGTAACACAGAGTTCCCTTACTCCATGACCCATAAGTTCCATTGTTTGTACCTATAGGTAACACAGAGTTCCCTTGCTCCATGACCCATAAGTTCCATTGTTTGTACCTATAGGTAACACAGAGTTCCCTTGCTCCATGACCCATAAGTTCCATTGTTTGTACCTATAGGTAACACAGAGTTCCCTTACTCCATGACCCATAAGTTCCATTGTTTGTACCTATAGGTAACACAGAGTTCCCTTGCTCCATGACCCATAAGTTCCATTGTTTGTACCTATAGGTAACACAGAGTTCCCTTACTCCATGACCCATAAGTTCCATTGTTTGTGCCTATAGGTAACACAGAGTTCCCTTACTCCATGACCCATAAGTTCCATTGTTTGTGCCTATAGGTAACACATAGTTCCCTTACTCCATGACCCATAAGTTCCATTGTTTGTGCCTATAGGTAACACAGAGTTCCCTTACTCCATGACCCATAAGTTCCATTGTTTGTGCCTATAGGTAACACATAGTTCCCTTACTCCATGACCCATAAGTTCCATTGTTTGTGCCTATAGGTAACACAGAGTTCCCTTACTCCATGACCCATAAGTTCCATTGTTTGTACCTATAGGTAACACATAGTTCCCTTACTCCATGACCCATAAGTTCCATTGTTTGTACCTATAGGTAACACAGAGTTACCTTACTCCATGACCCATAAGTTCCATTGTTTGTGCCTATAGGTAACACAGAGTTCCCTTACTCCATGACCCATAAGTTCCATTGTTTGTACCTATAGGTAACACATAGTTCCCTTACTCCATGACCCATAAGTTCCATTGTTTGTACCTATAGGTAACACAGAGTTACCTTACTCCATGACCCATAAGTTCCATTGTTTGTGCCTATAGGTAACACAGAGTTCCCTTACTCCATGACCCATAAGTTCCATTGTTTCTGCCTATAGGTAACACATAGTTCCCTTACTCCATGACCCATAAGTTCCATTGTTTGTACCTATAGGTAACACAGAGTTCCCTTGCTCCATGACCCATAAGTTTCATTGTTTGTACCTATAGGTAACACAGAGTTCCCTTACTCCATGACCCATAAGTTCCATTGTTTGTACCTATAGGTAACACAGAGTTCCCTTGCTCCATGACCCATAAGTTCCATTGTTTGTACCTATAGGTAACACAGAGTTCCCTTACTCCATGACCCATAAGTTCCATTGTTTGTACCTATAGGTAACACAGAGTTCCCTTACTCCATGACCCATAAGTTCCATTGTTTGTACCTATAGGTAGCATAGAGTCCCCTTGCTCCATGACCCAATAAGTTCCTTTGTTTGTGCCTATAGGTAACACATAGTTCCTTTACTACATGATCCCATACGTTCCATTGTTACAGTATCCCTTATCCATGATCCCATACGTTCCATTGTTAAAGTATCCCTTATCCATGACCCCATACGTTCCATTGTTACAGTATCCCTTATCCATGACCCCATACGTTCCATTGTTAAAGTATCCCTTACTACATGACCCCAACGTTCCATTGTTAGAGCCCCCTTGCTCCATGGCCCCATACGTTCCAATGTTAGAGTCTATAGGTAGCACAGAGTACCCCTTACTCCATTATCCCATACGTTCCATTGATAGATTACCCCTTACTCCTTGATCCTATACGTTCCATTGTTAGAGCACACCTTACTCTATGACCCCATACGTTCCAATGTTAGAGTCCCCCTTGCTCCATGACCCTATACGTTCCATTGATAGAGTATCTCTTACTCTATGATCCCATACGTTCCATTGTTAGAGTATCTCTTACTCTATGACCCCATACGTTCCATTGATAGAGTATCTCTTACTCTATGACCCCATACGTTCCATTGATAGAGTATCCCTTGCTCCATGACCCTATACGTTCCATTGATAGAGTATCTCTTACTCTATGATCCCATACGTTCCATTGTTAGAGTATCTCTTTGACCCCATACGTTCCATTGATAGAGTATCTCTTACTCTATGACCCCATACGTTCCATTGATAGAGTATCTCTTACTCTATGACCCCATACGTTCCATTGATAGAGTATCTCTTACTCTATGACCCCATACGTTCCATTGATAGAGTATCCCTTACTCTATGACCCCATACGTTCCATTGATAGAGTATCTCTTACTCTATGACCCCATACGTTCCATTGATAGAGTATCTCTTACTCTATGACCCCATACGTTCCATTGATAGAGTATCTCTTACTCTATGACCCCATACGTTCCATTGATAGAGTATCTCTTACTCTATGACCCCATACGTTCCATTGATAGAGTATCTCTTACTCTATGACCCCATACGTTCCATTGATAGAGTATCTCTTACTCTATGACCCCATACGTTCCATTGATAGAGTATCTCTTACTCTATGACCCCATACGTTCCATTGATAGAGTATCCCTTACTCTATGACCCCATACGTTCCATTGATAGAGTATCTCTTACTCTATGATCCCATACGTTCCATTGATAGAGTATCTCTTACTCTATGACCCCATACGTTCCATTGATAGAGTATCCCTTACTCTATGACCCCATACGTTCCATTGATAGAGTATCCCTTACTCTATGACCCCATACGTTCCATTGATAGAGTATCTCTTACTCTATGACCCCATACGTTCCATTGATAGAGTATCTCTTACTCTATGACCCCATACGTTCCATTGATAGAGTATCCCTTACTCTATGACCCCATACGTTCCATTGATAGAGTATCTCTTACTCTATGACCCCATACGTTCCATTGATAGAGTATCTCTTACTCTATGACCCCATACGTTCCATTGATAGAGTATCCCTTACTCTATGACCCCATACGTTCCATTGATAGAGTATCTCTTACTCTATGACCCCATACGTTCCATTGATAGAGTATCTCTTACTCTATGACCCCATACGTTCCATTGATAGAGTATCTCTTACTCTATGACCCCATACGTTCCATTGATAGAGTATCTCTTACTCTATGACCCCATACGTTCCATTGATAGAGTATCTCTTACTCTATGACCCCATACGTTCCATTGATAGAGTATCTCTTACTCTATGACCCCATACGTTCCATTGATAGAGTATCCCTTACTCTATGACCCCATACGTTCCATTGATAGAGTATCTCTTACTCTATGACCCCATACGTTCCATTGATAGAGTATCTCTTACTCTATGACCCCATACGTTCCATTGATAGAGTATCTCTTACTCTATGACCCCATACGTTCCATTGATAGAGTATCTCTTACTCTATGACCCCATACGTTCCATTGATAGAGTATCCCTTACTCTATGACCCCATACGTTCCATTGATAGAGTATCCCTTACTCTATGACCCCATACGTTCCATTGATAGAGTATCTCTTACTCTATGACCCCATACGTTCCATTGATAGAGTATCTCTTACTCTATGACCCCATACGTTCCATTGTTAGAGTGTCCCTTACTCCATGACCCCAACATTACATTGTTAGAGTACCGCTTGCTTCATGACCCCATATGTTCCATTGCGTGTGCCTATATGTAACACAGTGTACCCCTTACTCCATGACCTCAAATGTTCCATTGTGTGTGCCTTTAGATAACACAAAAGCTCCCCGCTCCGTGACCTTATACGTACCATCATTGTGCTCATAGGTAACACAGAGTAACACCCCCCCCCCACACACACACACACACACACACACACACAAACACACACACCTCGAACTCCTGATGACTCGTTGCACTTACGTTTTAGTTCCATCAGAAAAGTCCGTAGGAACAACGTCTCTGGCTGACTGTTCACATGCACCAGGTCGGACCCATGTTGTTTGCAGTAGTGCTGTAATTACGGAACACACTTAACATAAACTATCTAATTTATTCACGATATGAGGTGTTTTCATTAACCCTTTGAATGCTGAATTTTCAAAAGGGAACAGACTATTCCTGTTTGAAGGTAGAGTACTCGCGTTAACCACAATAAAGGGATTAACTATTTATATATAGATGAATTTCGATATCTCGAACTCGGATAACTCAAACTTCGATATAACTCGAGGTAAAATTTCCAAAATTTGCAATACAGAATTGTTCGAAAATGTATCACTACGCATATCTATAAAACACGTGTGACAGCTAAATGCATGTCGGAAGTAATGCTGAAAGCTCCTGTAGGGGCACTCAGCATGCATTACTTTAGATCTACATTAAACTGTGAAAAATATCGGATGATACATAACAATGAACATTTTGGCGATGGCAGACACTGTAGAATCAAATATGGATAACTCGAACTAAAAGTTAGTACTTACAAAACAGAATTGCTCTAAAATGTATTACTTCGCATATCTAGACACTCGCGTGACAGCTTAATGCAGGGCTAAAGTAATGCTGAAAGCTCCTACAGGAGCTTTCAGCATTACTTGAGACCTGCATGAAGCTGTGAACTTAAATAACTGTCCAGATTAGAAATCGGATAACTCGAACTTCTGTTATCTCGAGCTCATTTGGATGCTCCCTTGATATTCAAGATATCGAAGTTCAACTTTATATATATATATATTAATAGCAAACACGGAGCAGATTCGGACTCCTATAGTCTTCTGATCTGGGTATTCACTGCGTGCAATCATTTCAAGGGTGTCTCTGAGTTTAAAGTTCAAGACAAGCAGATATGTTGGGCACCCTGCGTCTGGAATCATATTCGCTAATACGTTTACTTTAACCATTATCCTCACATCGACACCATTTCACGCACTTGCAAACAGAGTATACCTAAATGAGGACCTATCTATTTGCTTATGCAACTATATGTGTATATAGACCATAGTCTACTTTCCTGTCAACACTAAAACACCGTATGTTCATTAACCATTATGAAAATTCAACCAATAAACATTCAAAATGTCAGAGCAACAGATAAAAGTGCATACTCAACTACTAAAATCGCCATTTCTCCACCAAACCCTATGTTGTGACCACTCTTTAGAATCGTCTGGAATCATTTCTCCACCAAACCCCATGTTGTGACCACTCTTTAGAATCGTCTCAAAGAGACGATTCTAATGAGTGGTATCAACATAGGATTTGGTGGAGAAACAAAAAAGTTATTCTCAAAAATGTTTGATTTTAATCAACTTATCTGGACCTATGATAAGGTCGTTATATCTTATATGAGTATTTATGAGGGAAAGCGTTAATTTTACACTGTCTCAAAATTTATAGATTTAAACAGTATGGCAAGTTCACCATTTGTTTTGCAAATGAAGCCACTTGTTCACAAATATTTTTAAGAGCCATTGCTGTTAGGACAGCTTCATTTCTATAAACGTTTTAAGCCATTAGTTGATGAATATTCATGTAAGACTCCATTATGGAATACTAATTAATTAAATCATTGTATTAGACTTTTGTAAAAAAAAATATTTTGGAAATTTAAAGTAACCTGTTCACGTTTGACCCACCAAAAATGAACGAAATACAGAACAGTGGGATTTTTTTATATGTTTGAAAAAATAAATGCCAATGAGCTGTAGATTACCCGTAACAAATCATTGTAACTGTAAGATATAAATTGTATGCGAGCTCAGTGGCGTGCAATTATGGTCTTAAAAAGTGTTTTATACCAAACTCATGACTTACGGAATGAAATCCGAAGTATGTGTCAAACGTGAACGGGTTACTTTAACAGCTTTATGAGATATATACAATGTATAAACAAACATAACACCCTGATCAGACAGTTCATACAAAATCAGTTAGACCTGGGTCTACTCTGCAAAAGTGTAAAAAGCGAAATACAGTAACATATTCTAAGTCGGACGTTAAAAGTAGCAGAAATATCGGTCTTGGAAACAGGTGGCAGCTTAATGCAGAGTGAAAGTCATGCAGAAAAATTCTCTGCTAGAATTCCGGTTTAGCAAGGTTAACTGTAATTATGCCTTGATTTGGGTCTGCTCTTGTTGCTTATGAAATTGATATAGAATTTCTGATTGCACTATGTATAGGTATTATGAAAAATATGTGAAATTCGCATTAGATAGAAAAGCTTTAAATCAAATCTTAATCTCTATATATCATATGTCAGACATATACCTGAGTATGCCTCTATTGTTTGGATTGACTGCTCAGAAGTTGTTCTGGGTCCATGCTTATAAAACGTTTAGTTGAGTCTGAGTTCGTTCTCAAGATTTTGATTGGTCAGATTTGAGCCAAAGGCTCAAATCTGACCATTCAAAAGCTTGAGAACTCAAATCTGACCAATCAAAAGCTTGAGAACGAACCCAGACTCAACTAAAATGTTTGATAAGCATGGACCCTGGTGCCCTTGAAACATTTATAAACGAGGCAGCGCGAGTAGTAACCGGTCTCAGTGGATCAGCATCTTTCGAAAATTTATATCGAGAATGTGGATGGGAGTCTTTATCTTGTTGACGTAAACTCAAAAACTTTATTTTGTGTATAATCTGTTTAATGATAAAGTTCAACCATATAATTATCAATCTAGTACCGCCAATTGTAGAATAAATTCAGTATCCTTTGAAAAGCAGAACTCAATGAATTGCTACAATTTCGTACATCAGTCTCACAAAAAAATCATATATACCATCCGCAGTCATCTCTGGAACGGCTGCAGGCATGCTCTGCGGAATTTAGATAGTTTAATCATATCCCTGTTCTATGTTTATTCCAAATCTTGATACCTACTGAATGTTCCTGGACTAATTAATTATAACAAACTATGCAAGGTGGAAAATTGTAGCCATTTTAGAAAGTAAAGAAACATAGCTGTCCAATTCAATTAGCAAACAGAACAGGAACTGTCTGAGCTGGGTCTACTCTGTTTGCAAATGCACGAAAACACATTTATACATGTATGAGGGAAAGGGCTAAAATCTTTCCAACATGTTTTGCGTAAGAGATTCTCAATATCATACTATTTCCTCTTATTTCTAGTCTGGAAGACATGGTTAAGGTGTGAATCTTTGGTCACGACAAAGACCGTAGAATCAGAGATAATGTGTCTTTCGTTTACTAAATACGGATAGTAAAACCCCTCTAAACTGGAATTCTAGCAAAAACTAATTTAGATACTTTTCGGCAGGTGACTGCTTAATGCAGGGTGAAAGTCATGCAGAAAGCTCTTAGATGAGCTTTCTTTCTGCATGACGTTCACCCTGCATTAAGCTGCCGTCTGTGTTCAAGACCGATATATTAACCATTCTCTTGCTGAATTTTAAAATACATTTCTCCTTCTTTACCCATGCCCCGTTGTATAATTACTTATACATGTACCTTCACTGTGTACAAGTATTTCGCTGTGCAATCACTGCTGTGGAGTGCACTGGTTGCACAATCAACTTGTAAATGAGACAGCTCCTGCAGGAGATGTCTCATCTGGGCATTCACTATTTACCGGTAGGTATATTGACGTGAATAGCAAACGAAGGGTTAATAAATTTAATGTCCGGGTTAGAGGTGTTTTACTGTAGGAGGTAAAGGGTTAAATCTCCGTTGTATGCCAGCCTGGCTTTGTATGAATATCCCCCTGATACAATCCACTATATACCACAGTTATGTCAGTTTATGAAGTACATTAGATTGTATGAATTTGTGTCAACCGACCTTCAAAGAAAACATGAAACGACACCATAATGGTCAGGTAGTTTCACAAACTGTTTTGATAAATAAATATTAAGATAATGAACGAATAATATATTACGTCACTAACCTCAGCTTCGGTAAATGTTGACGCCTCATGGCCAAAATGGTAACACGAGCCCTCGAATCTCGTCCAACCGTCTTGGCAAAACGTCCTTACAGCAGCTAATACAGAGATACATGTTTTTTTACATATGTACAGTAACACTCATCTAAATCGGACGTTAAAATTAGTATAAATGTTGGTCATTAAGACATATGGCAGAAAATCACACAGAAAGCTCCAAAATTAGTTTCTGTATGATTTTCACCTTATATTCCTTCATCCCTTAACCCATTCCCTGATATTGACGACTTTTGGCGACTCTGTAAAAGTCACTTTGTGAAACCATTGTGGTAAATAATGTTTCAAAGTACAAAATTCTAACATTTTCCTTTTCTCTAGTTAATGCTCCTTTTCGGTAGATTTATTCAATGAGTTTGTATCTAAAAATAGCCTATGAGGTAATGGGTTAAACCCCTGCTTTGCTGTAAAATGATAGCTTAAAGTAAGCGTTATGTTTTCTGGTCCTTCGGGATCATTAGTTTTGAAAATTGAATACTGCTTAAGCCGGTGTTAGGGGGTGTGAGTAGTGTTGCACTTTTAATTACTACTCATGAACAGACTCAATAAAATCGAGTCTGCAATTTTTTCTCATTTTGCAATATCTATTTTTGCTTTCGAAGGATCATCCATTTTCAGAATATATTACATTAAGCTACCACCTGCTTTAACCCTTTCCCTGTTCTATGTTTATTCAAAAGTTTAATACCTACTAAATATTGAAATACAAAACATGGAACATTGCAACCATTTTTGGAAATAAAGAAACAGATATTTCAAATTCCACCAGCAAACATAGCAGACCCTGATCAGACGGCTCCTATAGGAGCCGTCTGATCTGCGTCTTCTCTGTTTGCAAATGTGTGAAAACACGTTCACATGAGGAAAGGATTAAAGATCAAATTTGATCTTCATAAAAAGTCCAGTTAGTATGGCTTTTATTGTATCACGCCCGATCTGACTGGTAATTTCAGCCCGCTTTGTTCCGGACGAGACGCCGTGTAACTAAAAAATAAAAAATAGCGTCGTATCAGTATCCATGCTTATAAAACTTTTAGTTGAGTCTGAGTTCGTTCTCAGATTTTTGATTGGTCAGATTTGAGGGTTTTAAAGGATGGGGGAGATTTGTAGAGAAGGAAGAGATAGGACGGAAAGACAGAGAGAGAGAGAGAAATACATGTAAAGACGGAGAGGGAAGGTAGGAAAGAAGGGAGATGGAGAGAGACCAGACGAGGAAATAAGTAGGGGGAGAAGGACACAGAGAGAAGGGATAAAAGACAGAGGGTGAGAAGAAGAGAAAGAAAGAGCGAGAGAATACAGAGAGATGGCAATAGACAGAGAAAACAACAGAGAGACACAATGATAGGGAGAGACATACGGACAGACATACAGACAGAGAGACAACAGGGAGACACAATGACCGGGAGAGACACACAGACAGACATACAGACAGAGACGCAACAGAGAGACACAATGACCGGGAGAGACACACAGACACACATACAGACAGAGAGACAACAGAGATACACAATGACCGAAACAGACACACAGACAGGCAGACATACAGACAGAGAGAGAAGGGAGAGACGTAATGATAGGGAGAGACACACAGACAGATAGACATACAGACAGACAGACTGACAGACAGACAGACAGACAGACAGACTGACAGACAGACTGACAGACAGACAACAGAGAGACACAATGATAGGGAGATACACACAGATAGACACACAGACAGACAGAGAGACAACAGAGAGACACAATGACCAAGAGAGACAGACAGACAGACGGAGAGAGAACTGAGAGACACAATTACAGACTGAGAGACACACATACAGACAGAGAGAGAAGGGAGAGACACACAGACACACAGACAGAGAGACAACATAGAGACACAATGCCTTGGAGAGACACACAGACAGACAGAGAGACAACATAGAGACACAATGACCGGGAGAGACACACAGACAGACAGACATAGAGACAACAGAGAGACACAATGACCGAGAGAGACACACAGACATACATACAGGGAGACAACAAAGAGACACAATGATAGTGAGAGACACACAGACAGACATACAAACAGAGAGACACGATGACTGGGAGAGACACACAGAGAGACATACAGCCATAAATACAAAAGGGAGATACAATGACCGACAGAGACACAAAGACAGACATACAGACAGAGAGACAACAGAGAGACACAATGACCGGGAGGGACACACAGACACACATACAGACAGAGAGACAACAGGGAGACACGATGACCGGGAGAGACACAAAGACACACAGACAGACAGAGAGACAACAGGGAGACACAATGACCGGGAGAGACACACATACAGACAGAGAGACAACAGGGAGACACAATGACCGGCAGAGACACACAGACAGACATACAGACAGAGAGACAAAAGGGAGACACAATGACCGGGAGAGACACACAGACAGACGGAGAGAGAACAGAGAGACACAATGACCGGGAGAGACACACAGACAGACATAGAGACAACAGAGAGACACAATGACCGGGAGAGACACACAGACAGACATACAGACAGAGAGACGACAGAGAGACACAATGGCCGGGAGAGACACACAGACAGACAGACAGACGGAGAGAGAACAGAGAGACACAATGACCGGGAGAGACAAACAGACAGACATAGATACAACAAAGAGACACAATGACCGGGAGAGACACACATACAGACGGATAGAGAACAGAGGGACAACATAGAGACACAATGACCGACAGAGACACACAGACAGACAGGGATACGACAGAGAGACACAATGACCGGGAGAGACACAGACAGACAGAGAGACGACAGAGAGACATAATGACCGGGAGAGACACACAGACAGACATACAGACAGAAACACAACAGAGAGACACAATGATCGGGAGAGACACACAGACAGACATACAAACAGAGAGACAACATAGAGACACAATGACCGGGAGAGACACACAGACAGACATACAGACACAGAGAGAGAGACAACAGAGAGACACACAGACAGACATACAGACAGGGAGAGAAGGGGAGTAGAAGGGATAGAATAACAACAAAACACAATAGTTTTATTCATAGCACTTACCAATGTGCAAGACTGTAATTATTGTGGTTCCTAACAACGATTTCAGTATCATGTTCATGTTTTGGCAGGGCGCATTGGAATGTCCTACTGAATATGACCGTATGGAAATGTCAAAAACTGATGTCTATGTCGAATGTTGTCGCTTTCCAGACAGTTAGGGTCCTGATGATACGCCGAATAACTCGTCTTCTCATCAGGATCCAAACTGAATATGACTACGAGTACATTTCTGAAAAGAAAAGGGCAAATTATTGAATAATGAAAAGTGTAGCAGACGACATTTTCGAAGACAATACGTGGCAGCGACAGAGATAGTGCAGCACTATTATGATACCATATCTATCCATAAACATGTTTTCACGCTTTTGCAAACAGAGAAGACCCAGATCAGACGGCTCCTATCGTAGCCGTCTGATCAAGGTCTGCTCTGTTTGCCTTTGGAATTTTATAGATCGGATTGTACAGTTTCCACCAGGGTGATAAAAATCCCTATTTCACGTTCCATTTTATTGATTCCGTCCTTGAATATTGATGAGGTGATAAAATATTCAATAAATGTTAAACAGGGAAAGGGATAACCCTTTGAGTCCCATGCTACCTACAGTGAACACGTCCAAATCAGAATTTGGAACACGCCCATTTGTCATATTGAGGGGTGAAGTCATCGCAATAAAGATTATACTGTAAATCCCCTCTAAACCGGACGTAAAATGTAGCATAAGTATCGGTCTTGGAAACAGGTGGCAGCTTAATGCAGGGTCAAAGTCATACAGAAAGCTCCTAGAGGAGCTTTCTGTATGACTTTCACTCTGCATTAAGCAGCCACCTGTCTAAAAATATCTAAATTCTTCTCTACTAGAAATCAAGTTTAGAGGGGCTCTACTGCACTAGTATAAACCATTAGCACCCAAGGGTTCTGCAAACAGTATTGACCCCGGTCAGAGGGCTCCTGAAGGAAGCCCTCTGATTAGGGTCAAGCTTGTTTTGCCTATGTCGCGAGAGGTTACGGCCTAACTCCTCTAGGAGTCCTCTGATCTGGATATACCAAACAGGTCGTGTTTAGTGTGATACGAGTTTAACCGTTTCCCTGCTCTGTGTTTATTCCATATTTCAATACCTTTTCAAAATTGTTATAATAAAACATGGAAGGTGGTACATTGTAGCTATTTTAGAAAGCAAAGAAACAAAAACCGCTCAGCCGACTGTACTTTCAATTCCATTAGCAAAGAGAGCAAACCCTGATCGGTATAGGAGTCGCCTGATCTGGGTCTACTCTATGTGCAAATGCGTAAAAACACGTTTATATGATGAACAAGGTTAAACCCCCTCTGAAAGTTCTAACACGTCCGTTTTTCCAATTCTGGTGGAAGTGTTTCCTTGTATCTTTTGATAAATACAATAAAACGAATATAAAACAGTCAGGATGTCAAACAGTGCGAATATGGATTCAAAATTATAGTTTTGTACGTGAAAAAGTATAGCACACACAGTATCTAGCATATATAGCACAACTATTTGGCACTAGGGTGTGTGCGTTTGGGTGGAGAGAGTATGGATTTATTGTTTAAATACATGAAAAAAACAAGATGTGTTTGTAAAACACTATGCCCCTTCATATATTTGACCTCTGACCTTGAAGGATGACCTTGACTTTGACATGTCACCCCTAAAAATGTGCGGCTTTATGAGATACATGTGCATGCCAAATATCAAGTCTCTATCTGTACTGGCTCAAAAGTTAAGACCAATGTTAAGGCTGCGTTAAAGTTACCGACAAAGAAACAGAAAATTTGACCTTTGACCCTGAAGGATGACATTGACCTTGACATGTCATCCCTCAAAATGTGAAGCCTCATGAGATACACAAACATGCCAAATATCAAGTCTCTATCTTTACTGGTCCAAAAGTTATGGCCAATGTTAAAGTCGGTGATTTGACCCATATATTTGACCTCTGACCTTGAAGGATGACGTTGACCTTTACATGTCACCCCTCAAAATGTGCGGCTTTATGAGATACATATGCATGCCAAATATCAAGTCTCTATCTGTACTGGCTCAAAAGCTATGACCAATGTTAAAGTTACTGACAAACAGACAAACAAACAGACAGGGCAAAAACAATATGCCCCGACTATCGTCAAAGGGGACATAATACACACACAGTATCTAGTAAACACGATATACATGTATCATAAGTCCTTATCTATCTTTGAATATATGTCTTTAGGGAGTGTGTGGGGGATGGGTGCGTGCATGCGGGCAGGCGGGGCGTGCGTGTCTGTCTGTGTATGTATGTCTGTGTCTGTATATAATTATGTGTCTCTATGTTATGTGCGTAGGTTTGTCTGCTTGTCTGTTTGTATGTTTGTTTGTGTCTGTTTGTATGCATATGTGTGTCTGCCTGTGTATCTATCTGCGTGTGTCTGTATGTGTGTGTTTCTCTGTGTGTGTTTCGGTGAGTCTATGTCTCTGTGTGTTTAAGTATTTGTCTATATGTTTCTCTGTCTGTATGTGTTTCTGTGTGTCTGTGTGTGTCTCGACTGTCGATTTTTCATTTATCGGCATGAATACAGTGGAGCCTCTCTACAGTGGCCAAGTGTTTGATAAACATCGATACCTGAATAACCCATTCTGAACACATTTTGACACCCTTGCTGCCTTATAAAAGTCATTTTTTGGAAAACATTGTGATAAATAGAGCATATAACGACCACTAAATTATATTAAGTATTTTGTGTTAAAGACAGGTGGCTGCTTAAAGCAAGGTGAAAATAAAACAGAACGCTCCTATGGGAGCGTTCTGTTTTACTTTCACCTTGCTTTAAGCGGGCTCCACCTGCTCTAAATACCAACTAATGAACACAATTTAGTGGCCGTTATAGAGCGGTTTTACTGTACACCGCTTATTTTCCACTGCAGCGAAAGCCTACTATCAGATAGCAGAGCTGGCGGGGAGGTATTTTTAGACTTTGTGCAGTCGTTATTCATGTATTTCTGCATATTCAACTAGCTGATGAGACAAGTGGCTGCAGTCTGTGCATATATACGATGAATAACTAGGAAACTGGAATTCTGGAGCTAGCGGAGTGCACAATATATGTAAGTACATGCCTTTTTGGATTGGAATAAGTAAATAAAAGCAGTCAAGTGCATAGCAAGACCAACCATCGTAAATCGTTGGCGATGATCAATAAAAACATTACTTATCATCACAATTTTGTTGTTAACTTTGAATTTGAAGAGTAGTCCCTACTCAGATATCGCGGTTTAAACACATTATCTCCTAGTGACGCATTTTTGCGCCTCTATAAAATTCACATTAAATCATTGTGATAAATAGAGCATTTGCTCCTATAGAAGCAAATGCTCTATTTATCACAATGGTTTCAAACTACAAAATTCTAAATATTTTAGTTTCTCTAGTCAATGCTCATTTTCGGTAGATTAATTAAAAAAGGTTGGGTCTAAAAATAGCCTAGGAGAGAATGGGTTAAAACAGAAGCTGGTCTGGTTACACGCTGTTTGCAAGTGTTTGCAGTATGAAGTTAATGTGGAGAACCCCTCTTTAAAGTTCTGCATTTTGGTTCATTGATCATGCACAACGTATCAATGTGCGCTATTGAGATCGCCCTATGTCCGCCATGCGCAGTGTATTTTGCGTCGTCTGACGTCCTCTTAAACTGACCCAGTCACACTTGATTCTTAGACGATGCTCTTTCAAAGTTGTGTAACAGGTTCCAGTTCGTTGCATAAGTAGGTCACGGAAATTAAAATTTATTTTAACGAACATTTTCCTTTATCGACGTCTCCTCATAAACTTCATAACCCTTTCCCTGTTCTATATTCATAAGAGAAATAATGACATCATGAATATTTATCAGCTCAAATTTTGGTTAACTTTTCTAGGAAATAGTTTGGTTTGACAAAAACTGTATAATCAAATTTTTATCCAGTCACCATGCTTCTCTAGTGACATAATAAAGGGGATGCAGATAAACTTAGGTTTATTAGGTTACTTCCGGTAGTAGAAGGTTTATTAGGTTAGTAGATAGGCGTAATGACTCTATAACCATGGAACTATTTTAATTTTCTGTAAATATGCATAAAACGTATGTTGACGGAATAGATCTAACAGAAAATTCACCAAAAGAATTATTCAAATAAGAAAAATAAAAATAATTGGCTGCAGCTAGATTCGAACCAGCGCCTGATCCTACAAAAACCAATTCTATTCACTCTAGAGACGTCGTCCTTAAACGATTACGCCACTGAGGCCACATACAAAGTGACGTTGATTTATCAGTTTTATTAATTTAATCCACCGCTGGCGAAACGCGTTTTTGATAAAATCAAGCCAGGAAGCAATTATTGACAGATAAATAGTAAATGTTTTCTTGTCACTCTCATGATAATTTGATTGATAAACTCTTCCAGGGGCGGTGATAGTCATAGACCTAAACATAGCCTGTTCAGTTCCATTGATTTATGAGTGACGTTAGGTATATCTAAAAATAGAAACCGAGACTACGGAACTCGAATTTGACCAGAGAATATAACCAGGTCTGTTTGAAATAACTTATCGACCCTCGATTCAAATCATCTTATTTTTCAAATTCAACCACATTTTCCCCTCTTGTAATGGAAGTATCGAAACTATTTTCCTCTGCGGCAGCTCATTAAATCTATTTACGTCTAAATGGAAATAAAAAGGTAGGGATCCGTTGATCGAAAACCCACATTTTCAATGTAAATTATTTCAAGAGTGTTATGTTTTATGAGTCTATGAAAAAAATATATTTAACTAAATTGACTGGATAAATCGAATAATAGGTTAGTGCCGTAGATGGGACGCCTTTATCCGACGAGGGGAGAAAACGTTGAGGCGAGGCTTGCGCACTAACCTATTATTCTCTATATATCCTGTCAAAAGCAAATAGAGCAGACCCTGATCAGACGGCTCTTACAGAAGCTGCTTGATCTGGATCTAGTCTGTTTGCAAATGCGTAAATGATTACAAGCAGTCTTCTAATGGTTCCGGTCTGCTACATAAGTCGGTCACAGAATCTACTGAATGGAACCTGACCTATTTTCAAATACAACAATGTATATGGAATCTTCGAATATGTTTTCTGTCAATGTTATACAAATACTTTCGGTTCGTTGTATAAGTAGGTCACATGATCTAAAAATAAATGTTAACTAACAATTTCTGTAGATGACATTTTTTCCTGAATTTGTTTGTTGTTGGGTTTTGTTTCTGTTTTGGTTTTGTTTATTGTTGTTTTTAGTTGGGGGTTTTTGTGTGGGGTTTCGTCGACTTCATTTGCCATACTTTCTCCAGTCAGTGTACATTTAGTTCAATATTTATGTGTAGTTTGACTTGTAGCTATGTCTAAATTATTCAATGGCCTTAATGAATCAGAGAAACAGAAAAACGTGCGTATTCAAATCTAAAATCGCCATTCTCCCACCAAACCATATTTTGTGACCATTCTTTAGAATCATATCTTCGAAGCGATTCTCTAAAGAGTGGTCACAAAGTAGGGTTTTGTGGAGAAATAACGATTTTAGTATCTGAGTACGCACATTTATCTGTTGCTCTGTTAAAATACTGTACTGTTCTGTATTGTACTGTACTACAGTTTGTACATGTACTATGCAAGATTGTGTCAGTCTAATTATATTTTTCAGAAGCAGAATGCCGACAGTCAGTCGTGGAACCATTTTCTCCCTTTCCTCTGGTGTGTCAGTCCTCGAGGATTTTGCAGACAGACTAAGTCATGTGTGGACATTTTGGCTGCTCCTGATACTTGCAGCAGTAGTAAGCTGGAAACAACAAAGCTATGACAGTGCCATTCAATGCTTAACCCCCTCAGATTTCACAGAAGCAAACGTTGAGTACGCCCATACAACATGCTGGAGTGGGAATGAGCGGTTTCTTAAGACATACAAGTGGCTACCTGTGATATTGTGTATCCAGGCGCTCTTGTTTAAGCTACCCAACATCATAATGCACGTGCTTCATGGACACTCTGGTGTGAGTTTTGACAAAATTGCAGGACTGACAGCTGGATATCAGAATCTTAACTTAATGGAAAGGTCGTACCTGGGAAAACAAACAGGACGATACTTGTACAACTGGTGTAAACAATACGAAAAATGTCTGCCTTTCAGGGTTCTTAGCATTGTCTGGTGTTTGGTGAAGCTTTTGTTCTGCGTGAATGTAATTGTGCAGGCTGCTCTAATAGGAAATCTGCTAGCCCCAAGGAAGTTTTTCTATTACGGACATGACAGTAAGGCACTAGGTAGCATTATATATAGGAATTTATTCGATATGCCTTCCCGTGGTTGGACAGAAACGCGAATATTTCCACGGAGATTCACCTGTTCGTATTCTGTGCAAAGAGGCGTGGATCATTCTCTAGAGTGTGCTCTTCCAGTCAATGAGTTCAATGAATATATTTACATGGGATTGTGGATATGGCTCCTGATCGTTGCTGTTATAAGCTGCCTGAGCTTTGTTGTGTGGCTGATACGCACTGTTGTACCAATTTTCAGACAGAGGTAAATATACTCTCATTAATGAGCTGTAAGACAGCATGCTAATTTTGTGATGGTTGCCGTCTTAAGTCTGCCTTCTGCCGGGATATCGCTAAAACCGAAAGTAGCCCGATATCACCATTTAGAATACACCAATGTGAACTAAGGTAAATAGGGAACATGTCTTTGTTGATTACATTGCCTACTACTTCAAACCTTAAGAAAACTACGTTATTACCGAGGCAAAGATAAAACAACTTAAAACATTTTCAGAATCAGAATCAAAATACACTTTATTTTGGATTTAAACATATACAGTTTATCACCCCTATACATTGTATGATACAAGATATAATCAAAGTCAAGCAAACCGCTAGAGCACATAGCAAAACAGAATTTTAGCATTCAAACCATAATAAAATACATGTTAATATGACATTACGCGGAGGGTAAATTTGGAATGTTTACTAATACTTTAAGCAGAAGGTTACTGCCTATTTCAAGTGCACATGTAACGTACGTTACTAGCTTTGAAATTACAACTTCAGTGCTGAGTCAGTTTCAACATATTTGGCCTCGTTCTAAATTAAGTTGGAATATGTCTTTTTCTAACAACGTTGTACTTTTCACATATAAATATAAAGTGAAACTCGTCTTCAATGTCTCTACTGCCACATATATCACAATATCTCTGTTGCCGTTCTATACGATGTCTACCATAGCGACCAGTTTCAATTTTCAATTTATGGCAAGAAGTACGTAATTGTGTCACAAATTTAAGCTTTATGTAAGGTATTTTCATGCTGAGATAGTTTTCATACCTTTACGAAGTTTTCAAGTGTTTGTACATGTATACGATACGACTGTTATTGTTTTGCAATGAATTGTCCCATTCCTGTTCTGAAATAGACCCCTTATTTCTCCACCAAACCCTGTGTTGTGACTACTGTTTAGAATCGTCTCGAACAGACTAGTCTAAAAAGTGGTCACGGCATAGGGTTCGGTAGAGTAATAATGATTTCAGTATTGGAATATCTACTGCTCTGTTATTAATTCACTAAAACCATACTTGTTGCGCGTTTGCAAACAGAGTTACTCAATGTTTCATCTGGATCCAGGTCGCGCTTAACCCATTACCTCATTTTAGATGGTTTCACAAAGTGACTTTTACAGAGTCGTCAAAAGTCGTCAAAATGAGGGAATGGGTTAATAGGCGAAGGGATTAAAATAAATTGGAGGGAAAATTCTACTCAATATTTTATACAGAAGACATTGTTTATCTGCTGCCTGGTCTACCTTGTACGCTACTTCAGAAATGCATTTAATCTTTGACCTGATGTAAATACGTTACACTCATTAATTATTCTCTCGGGTCAAACTTTTAACCCTTTTCTTTATGTAAACTTGCAAAGAGAGTAAGCCAAGATCAGACTACCCCTATAGGAACCGTCTGATCAGGGTCTGCTCTGTTTGGGTATGGAATTTAATGATCCGACCATAAAGTTTCTACTAATGCCAAACCTGCCTGTGTACATATGCTATTATGGATATTCAGTTAATGTATATTCATGATGTAATTATTTCGTACAGAAATATTGAACAGGGAAAGGGTTAACCCTTTCCCTGTTCTATGTTTATTCCAAATTTCAATACCAACTGTATATGCATTGACAAAATAATTGTAATATGGAAGGTGGAACATTACAGCCATTTTAGAAAGTAAAGAAACAGATCTTTCAAATTCCACTAGCAAACAGAAGATGCCTGATCAGACGGCTCCTATAGACGCCGTCTGGTCTGGGTCTACTCTGTTTTCAAATGCGTAGAAACACGTTTATATGAAGAAAAGGGTTAATATTCTGAAAGCGGGCGATCCTTCGAAAACAAAGTAGCATTGCCAAAAGAGAACGTTAAAGACTTGGTTTTATTGAGTCTGTTCATGAGTAGTAATTAAAAGTGCAACATTACTCACGCCCCCTTGGACCGGCTTAAGCAGTATTCAAATTTCAAAACTCATACCATCAAAACTAATGATTCGGAAGGACCAGAAAATATAACAACACTAAGAAAGAGTTACACGATGGTGCGATTTCTCGATCCAACTGTTGTAGAGATTTATTGTAGGGATTTATCTAAGATGGAAGAACTTGTTGCCCACCCCCATTTCTGCTTATTATGAAATAAAATATAAGCACAACGCAGGCAGGAATTTAGAAGTGCCCACATAGCAAATATCTGGTTCATGTTTTTCTCTTTTAGATATATTTCCAGGATGCTTGAACTGTCCTATGACTTAGATCCAAATCAACTAGTGAAGACAGACGTGGCCAAATTGGTTGAAATGATGGGAGAAGATGGGGTCATGGTTCTAAAATTGATCGCTTCCAATTCGTCGGAGTTTGTAGTTCGGGACACCGTCACCACCATGTTCCAAATGAAAAACAATAGCCTACTAAATGTTCCGGAAGTGACACCATACCCCGCTGTGACTGCGCCTGCGCCTGTGCCTACACAAGCCGGAATTCAGTCGCCTGTAGATGCTTCCGAAAAGGCATAAATAGCGCACTCGGCAGTCTGTAAATCAAGAAGCTACAACTGCGATTCACTGTCATAATTAGCTAGTTTGGGTGAATATTAACCCTAATGTCGCCGCTGTTAAAAAATAATGTCTGCTCAAATTGGCATATGTTCAATATTAAATGCTTCCGAATCGATCAAGCTTTTGAGAACAAATTGACACCGTGGCATGACACAAATATTTAGGATACAATTGACCGAGTGTCAAACAGCTTGGATCCTGATCAGACGTCGAATTACTCGGTGTCTCATCAGGAACCAAACTGTTTTCAAATGCAACTAAATTCATGGTTAACGGAATATATTAACCTTTTACTCCATGAATATTTATGAAAGAAATGATGACATCATGAATATTTATTGGTTTAATTTTTAAAATTACATAAAACTTTAGTCAAAGCAGAAACTGAAGACTCAGATCTGTATTAGTCCATAAGCAAATAGAACAGACCCTGATCCTATAGGAGCCCTCTGATCTGGGTCTACACGGTTTGGAAAGGTCTAGAAAGGCGTTTTATGAAGTAAAGGGTTGAGGTAGCGTGATTAGGTAATTGGATAAGGGTTAAAGGAGTTGGATGTTGTCAAGGTAGTCGGATAAGGGCCTGGCCAGCTAAATAAGGGTTAATACACTTTTTCTACCGATTGTGACAAACATGGACACATTTGGAAACGTACGGTAACATTTGGTAACTCAAATGTATGATTGTTTATGGGAATGCTAGTGCCTTCGATATACAGGGTTTCCCATAAAAAAATTGAACCCGGGATTAAGACCTGCACGTTGTCCCATTTCTGTCAATTTTGCTAACTTAAATTAAAAGTATACACATGTAGATTAGTAGAGACAAGAATTTGCCATATGTTGTCTAAATTCTGTCTAAACATATTCATTGGTTTTTTTAGATATCAGCATTTAAATGAAAGCATCCAAAAACTCCGTTTCAAACATGATATAGGCATGGACTATGCAATGTACGAATATCATGTTAAAACAGATTTTAGGTGCATTCATTAAAAAAACTCATATCTTTAAAACCAATGCATATTTTTTATGAGAAATTTGGCAGACATATGAACAAATGACTTATCAGTAAATATTTATATTTTAAAGCGTCAAGTAACATTGGTTAAAATACACATTTCATCCGGGGTTCCGGTTTTTTGGGACAACCTGTACAACCGTTTTACAGAAAACATCCAAATATGTTAAGCTTCTGCATTTGGAGAGTAATATCTGCAAGATCGTTGGACATTTAGAGGCTTGTACATAGAACATCATGTAAAAAGAACTGAATTAATGAAACGAGCGCTTTAGCTCCGGAATTAAAATACATGTAGATAAATAGTTCATATTTGGTATATCTACATATACTTATATACTCGTATATGATATTATATAGTCTAGGTGCGATAACGTACTAAACATCTAAACTGGTCTTGACCGGTATGGAAAGTTAAATGATCCGGTATCTCTGTACGATTTGATTGGTTGGCACTGTTTGTATTCGGTGTATATTTTAGTTTATGCATATCGCAACCAAAAAATTATTTTATTCAAGGAGTGAATTTTCCTGTTCGGTTCGACAGCTTATAGCACAGCTTATACGTATATATAGCTGATTTGTCATCAAAGTCACAGATAAAGTCCCGTACCCAAATACTAAAACCGCCATTTCTCCACCAAACCCTATACTATGACCACTCTTTAAAATCGTCTTGAAGAGACGATTCTAAAGAGTAGTCATAGTATAGGGGTTGGTGGAGAAATACTGGAGCTATTCTTGAAAATATTTAAAATTACGCATCTTAACTGAGACTCTGTAGCCATACTCTTTAATGCCATTGTATAGTCATGCTAAGCTCATGGCTCATGTTACAATACATGTACACCGTATTGCCGCTAAGCTTCTTGCATTTTTTATACTAGCGGTTGCTTAATGTAGAAAGAAAGCGGCGCAGGAAGTTCCTATCGGGAGCGTTCTGCGTTGATTTCAGTCTGCATTCAGCTACCACAAGCTTTTTGATAATCGTATATTTCTTTATCTAATGGTTTGTAATATAATATGGAAGTTAGCCGCAGTTCAAAGGGTGAACTTTAAGCCCAGGAAGTCACCTATTTGCCAGTGTATTGGCTAAGGTCAATACACGATTAAATTGGTGTTTCCTGGTTGATAGTTTAGTATTCAAACAGCTCGAATTAGGAGCTAAGGGGGAGATTCGAGAAGTCAGAGTTAGACGCTGCTAGCTTCCATATAGCTAAAGACTCTGAATAAAAGTTGATCAGAAAACTGAGGCGTTGTTGTACTTCTGCTATATCTCAGGTGATTATATAGGGCTTTAGTTGTTTTATTGATCGTTAGTCCCCCAGCACACCCCACCCCGAAATAAGGGGCGTTTATTGTAGAGGGGTTTTTATTAGTGTGGGGCGTTTATTAGAGTGGGCGTTAATTATAGTGGGGGCGTTTATTAGAGTGGTGCGTTTATTATATATAAAACGGTAATTTAAAGTAAACAGATTTGTTGGTCTATGCTCTACGTATATTATGCCTTCCCTGCTTTAAACATACATGTATAAATCATTTTTTATACTTTACCTGATGAACATTCATGTCGGAAATAATGACTTTAAGAATTTTTGTTCGCTGGATATTTATAACGAGGTTATGACAAAGAAATTTTGAACTTGGTAGTACATATATTAGTTAATCAGGAAAAAGAGTAGACCCTGATCAGACGGTGTCTGCGTGAGCTTCTATTCTGTCTTCAAAGACGTCAACAAACGTTTATTCGTAATTATACAGTTGAAATTCGACAACTCGAACTTCAATAGACTATACAAATTAGTTCGAGGTAACAGACCTCCAACTAATTCACATAGGTTCTTGAAGTTCGATTAGGCTGGGTTCTAGTAGTGATTACCGTAGCAACCCCCATGACTTTTTTCATGGGTACCATATTGTTCATTGGGGTCATAAAAACACATTTTGAGCATTCCCCAAAAAATAAGTTTGTCCCAGCTATGTTTTATTTAACCGTTTCCATGGTAAGCCGAGGTAATTTTCGAAACTACCTTGGTTCATAAAATGGGCAATAACTTTGTTTTTAGAAGCAATAGAAGGACAAAACAAGTACCAAAGTAGCCGAAAGCGGAGACATATAGCTTGAATATGATATATGATTTTATTAATATTCATAAATGCATTCTTATGAATATTAATGAGGAAGTAATAAAAATATGGGGGTGTTTTAGAAAAAAAGGAGTTTGTTGTTTAGTCTGAGAGGCTTATTAATGCACAGAAATTATATCGGAGTTAACTATATTATATAACTATATTAACCCTTTCGGCGCCAAATTTCTAATCGTCGTCTGCAATCCAAGTTTGTTAAATCATTCAGTAAACTAAGGAAATGAGATAAATAAATGCAAATTTCAAAGGAATAAAGCACATACATGTATATAGAACTAGAGATTGAGACAAATAGTGAAGTCCCTGGTCAGACGCCGCCTTGAAAAGGCGGCGTCTGATCTGGGACTGCACTATTTGTCGTGGTGGATTTACGCGACTGTGGCGGTGAAAGGGTTAATCATTTTAACACTTTACCTGATGAGTATTCATGTAAGAAATAATGACATTATGAATTTTTGTTCGCTGGATATTTATAATGAAGTTATGACAAAGAAATGTTAAACTTGGTAGTATATATATTAGTCCATAAACAAGCAGAATAGACCCAGATCAGATGATGTCTACAGGCGCTTCTACTCTGTCTTCAAAGATGTCAAAATGAACCTCTTGAGTTAAAGGGTTCAATCATAGACATGCACATCTAATTACTAAATGTCACAATAAATGGAGGATCTATTGTTTAGCTCACCTGGCAGGAAGTGCCAAGGTGTGCTTTTGTGATCGCCCTGTGTCGTCTGTCGTTCATAATATTTTTTAAATGACATCTCCTTCCAAACTCCTTGCTGGATTTTTACCAAACTTGGCAGGAATGTTTCTTGAGTCAACATCTTCCAAAGTAGGTCAAAGAATTCGATTCCACTCCACGTAGAACTCTGATTTGCCATGGCAACCAATGTCAAAAATCTTAAAAAAAAACTTTGTAAATCTTCTTGTCAAAAACTGTAAGGCCTAGGGCTACCAAATTTGGTATGTAGAATCATCTAGTGGACATCTACTTAGATTGGTCAAATTTTCTCCATCTGGTCAAAATTGGCCCAACCCCGGGGTCACAAGTTTTACATTTGATTATATCGTAAACTTTAAAACTGTTCTTCTCCGAAACCGAAAAACTTCTATGACAAACTGATCCGGTCCGGGGTCATAATTTGAACAATCTTTGCAGAGGGCCATTGGGTCATGCTGCATACAACATATCAAAGGTCTAGGCCGAACAATTCCAGAAAAAATTTTTTTAAGATGTTCCTATGAAAAAACTGATTATCCCCGGGACAGGCCATTTATAGTCCGGGGTCATAATTTGAACATTATTTCGTTCCCCCTTGCTACTGATGCGTCTGGCCGGGTCAGCGGTATCAGAAGAGATGTCGTTTGGAAATGTGGACGGACGACGGACGACGGGCGCCGGACGCCGAACGGATCGCGATCAATATAGCTCATCCTGAGCCTTCGACTCAGGTGAGCTAGAAATGAATGGTTCCTAAGTAACACCTTCGCGAGTTTTCCTTAACTAATAGGGGAATAAATAGGTTAAATATGAGGGAAACCCCGTGAAATGGAAACGTGTGAAGCTAATGATTGACGTGTACAAAAACTATGCAAAGTTGTGCATTTCACTGAAACACACAGAAATTAAAAAACAAAATACAATTGAACTTCGTTTTATTGAACTTCAAGATACCATATAAATGGCTTCGAGATAACCGGTTTTGAGCCATAAGATATTTCTTAATTGGCGCCCGCGCATTTAGCGCGGCGCCTCTAAGTCATGTTTATAACGTGGTAGAAATTTGTGAAATTGAAATCATTATCTTTTTATTTAAGGCAAATTGTACATACTGTTCGAATAAGAGTATTAATAACATATTAGAAGTAATAATGAAGAGAAAAGCATTATTGCATTAAAATAATTGTAGGTTATTACTATTACACAGATCTGTAGTTTTGCTGAAACTAATTGGTCATGTTGACCAAAATATATTAACCAGACGGTAGTACAGTGCTCCCTCTCTACGACACCCTTTGGGATACGAAGATTGTATGTGTTGTTCAGAGGGAGTTGTTATAGGGAGGGGAAATCAAACATAATTAGTTTGTTTGCATAGCCCCAGATAAGGGGTATTTCGATTCTAAAGAGTGGTCACAACGTAGGGTTTGATGGAGGCATAAAGAAAATACGATGGAAAAATAATGTTTCTGGAGCCTTGTTGTTTCGTAAACAGTGACATGCGTTGTTGTAAGGAGGGAATCGTTATTGAGAGGGTCGTCGTAGGGAGAGAGCACTGTATGCAAATGTAATATACCTAAAAGGAAGAACAGGTAATATATTTTAATGGAGAAATATCGAATTTAGCATTTTATACCGCAAGTTTATCAGTGGCTCTGTGTCATTTCTCCACCCAAACCTACGTTGTGACCTTTCTTTGGCGTCGTGTCTTCTAGTCGTATAGGTTTTGGTGGATAATTAAACGAGACAATCATGAAAAACGTTTATTGCACGTATCAGGTATGCCAGTATAGATGAAAAATGTTATGAACAATGCGTACAGGTATCTTTCCACCGTTTTGAAAAGTATTTGAAGTATTTGAAACACGCACACACATTAATCATTCACTCCATGAATATTAATGAAAGAAATGATGACATCATGAATATTGAATAGATTATTTTTTTAAAATGGTATATCAAAACTTGAACGTTTTATCAAAGCAGAAACTGTGCAACCAGATATATTTATATATCATATCATAAGCAAACAGAGTAGACTCTTAAAGACCGCTCCTATAGGAGCCGTCTGGTCTGGGCCTACTCTGTTTGCAAAGGCATTGAAATGCATATTTATGGAGTAAAGACAACCAAGTAACCATGAAAGTACGTAAATGTCTGTTTCAAACTGCTGTCGATTGAGTTGTTTTCATACTCGCTTGAAGAAGTATTAAGAGTCATAAAATTAACATATAACTATATATATATATACAAATGTACTATAAATATTAACATATAGAAAGGCACACTAGCCAGGAGCGTAGCTGGATCCTGTAATGTACGCACCGTGGCTATAGGGGTCCAGGGAATGCTCCAAATGCTCTATTTACCACAATGGTTTCAAAAGGTGACTTTCGCAGAGGCATCAAAATGCGTCAATATGAGGGAATGGGTTAAAACTTACATAACAAGAGAGAACCTTTATTAAAGTCTATCCCCTGAACCTTCGAGTTTTGTTCCATTTTGGCCATACTAATGTTTTCACCTTTCAGATGGATGTTACGCAAGTGCGTCTCGCTAGCTACGCTCCTGCTAACAATCATGACAATTTGCTGGGTGTCAAATAGTCGCTTTATTCCTTGTCGGTATCATGCACAGCCGACTGCATTCCTGCTTGTAACAATGGCGTATACGTAGAGGCAGACGCATGCGCAGTGGGATATGTCGCCACTTCCGGAACATTCAATGGATTTGTCTGCGATTGAATGTGTTTCATCTGAAACATGGTTGTGACAGCGTCCCGAACTAGAAGCTCCGACGAATTGGAGGCTATCAGTTTAAGAACCATGACCCCATCTTCTCCAATCATTTCAACCAATTTGGTCACGTCTCTCTTCACCAGTTGATTTGGATTCAGTTCATAGGACAGTTCAACCATTCTCGAAATATATCTGAAAAAGAAAACCGTGAAATCAGTAATCATTTATGAGGTTACTTTTTAAACACTTTACCTCATGAATATTCATGAAAGAATAATTTTAATTTATGAATATCAATTCGCTGATTTGTTTATATCGGAATATGGTATTTAGGCTAAGCCATGAACTGGATAATCCAAGAGAAGCTTTCTGCATTACTTTTGCCATGCATTAAGCAACCACCAGTATATAAAGACAACCATGTTTATTCATTAAGTGGTCGCTTTAGAGGGGTTCTACTGTATTTCCATAAACAAACAGCACAGACCCTGATAAGATTGTTCCTACAGGAACCGTCAGATCTGGGTCTGCTCTGTTTGCAAAAGCGTGAAAATATATCTGCATCAGGCAAAGTTTTAAGTTATACCTTAACATTTTCTTCACATAAACGCATTTTCACGCATTAACAAACAGAGGAGACCTCCTGTAGGAGCCGTCTGATCAGGGTCTGCTCTGATTGCTAATGGAATAAATTCTTTAGTTTCTAAAATGGCTACAAGTGGAAACCTTCCATATTTCATTTTTACTATTTTGTTCATGAATATTCAGTAGGTGTTAAAATATAACAGAAGCTTTTTGATCGCCACTTCACGGGGATTGTTTTGACCTTGCTCAAAACAATCGTAGCGGCATCGCCGTTGCCTCGAATCATGCGAAAGCGTAGTGAGAAATTCATGAACGCAGCAGTATCGTAGCCGCAGCGTGAATAATGTAGCGCAATCGCAAGCGCATCGCAACTAAAGCGTCGAGATATTTGTCAGCATATAAATGCTTTTTCACACATTTGCAGAGTAGACCCTGATCATACAGCTATTGGAGCCGTCTGATCAGGGTCGGCTCTGTTTGCTTATAACATGATATAGATATGGTTCTACAGTTTTTGTCAAAGCAAAACATTTCTTAAAAAGGTTAAATTTTAAAAATGCAGCTTATAAATATTCATAAGATCATTATTTCTTACAAGGATATTGAACAGGGAAAAGGTTAATGCTTGAGTCGCCCCATATGAAGACTTAGCAAAAGCAAGACCTAGATCAGACCGAACACTGCGTTTTTCTTGATCTGCGTCTTCAAAACAATTTGATACATTTTCTTCGAAGAATGACGGTCAACTGCTTCGAAAGCAGTTTAATCACCTATTTTATATAGAAACATTCCAAACGCGCAACAGAAGCGCAGCTCCAGCGCTTAGGTCGAAGCAAGGTCGTAACAGCAACGTAGTAAGCGTAGACGAAGCGTAGCCTGAAATCCTGTGTCGTAGTGGAAGCGTAGTAGAAGCGTCTTGGAGAGACCTCAAGCGCCGTAGAAGCGCAGCAACATCTCGACAGGATCGTAAACAGCGCAGCGAGATCGTTATCGAAGCGTACTACATGTTATAAGCGTAAAGGAAACGCACAAGTCCCAAAATTAGGCACATGACGGCGCTTCTACGGCGATTTGGAAGATTTTGGAGAAGCGCCATGAGCGCAGTGGAACCGCCGTCCAGTGGAATGGGGGTATAAGAACTTAAAGCAATTTTAAACTCGGCAACAGTGTCTCAAGCGTTTGAGCTAATCAACAGTAAATAACCCTTTGCCCCATGAATACCCATGTTCTGTAAGAGCCATCTGATTTTGGTATACTCAGTTTGCAAATGGGTATATGAGGGAAAGGGACTTAATCTTTCTATCAGTATATAAGAGGGCCGTGAACAGTGTAGACCGATAACATCTGCATCAACGCTTTAAATGCAGAATAATTCTAGAGTGGCTTTTCATTGTTTCACGATATTTAATCCATTCAAGAATTCAACAAATCAAGACTTCGTGAATATTCAAGAGCAACAGATAAACACGCGTAAACAAGTACTAAACCAGAGTTACAGATAATGGCGTGTATTCAAATGCTAAAATCGTCATTTCTCCACCAAACACTATGTTGTGACCACTCCACCAAACCCTATGTTGTGGCCACTCTTTAGAATCGTCTCTTCGAGACGATTCTAAAGAGTGGTCACAACATAGGGTTTGGTGGAGAAATGTTTTTTTTAAATGTTTTAATTTACGCACCTTATCTGGACACGTGAATGTTTGGTTATGTCAGAAACTGTAGACCCAGATGTATATAATTGCATAAGCAAACAGAACACACTTTGATCAGGCGGCTCCTAGAAATGAGCTATGGGTTAGACGTTTATTCCATTGTCTGGTGAATATTCATGTGGGGAAGATCATGATATTATTAATATTAATCAGATGCATTTGTATGATGGCACATAAACACAGGAAGTTTTGACTGTGTCAGAAACAGCAAATTCAAGTCTATGCCATATTATTTCATAAGCAAACCCTGATCACACCGCTCATACAGAATCCTCTGATCAGGGTCCATTATGTTTGCAAATGTGCGAAAAGGCTTCAATACGAAGGAAATGGTTAACATTTTAAGAATAATATCATTTAGTTTAAATTCTGAAGGAAATGGCGGATGTATCTTGGGAAATGTATGAAATATTACAATAATTTCACTACATTTTCGACCGAGATATGCAGTGTCAGCTTGACTTGCGTATTATTATTTTTGTCAAGAGATAGACGATTACATTAGAGGAAATAAAACCAAATGGATTGACATTTGCCTTGAACGATAGCATCAGAGGAAACCAAATTGGTTGACATTTGCCTTAAGTAGTTTAGGGAGGTATAAAGAGTTCCTTTCATCCTTTAACCTTTCGTCACCAGACTGAAACAAATCAACAATGGAGGATGAAAATGAATTGCATAGTGTTACGAGAGAATTCATGGTAAAAACAAAACTGAATACATTCTGATAACAAATACGGTAAAAAACTGAATATATTATACAACATTCTGATAACAAATACGGTAAAATTGCGATTATTCGAACACTCAAGTACATGCCATTATCGACCGTTCATTATCGATCTTTAAGACGAGGCAGCTGAATGCAGGGTGAAAGTCGTGCAGAAATTAATTTCCCCACTCTGCTTTAAGCAGCCACCTGCCTAAAAGGTGTTAATTATTCTATAATAAAAATCGAATTCGAAATATCGCGGTTTTACTGTGGAAATTAATGGAGGGAGACTATTTCCTCAAAAATAAATAGGATCATACAGTAAAGCCTGTCTCAAGTGCAGCAATCAACGGAGATCTAATTATGGGTCTGCAAGGCAGGTGGTAATTTAATACAGGTCAAAAGTAATGCAGAAAGCTCCTATAGGAGCTTTCTGCATTATACTTTTGCCTGCATTAAACAGCATCCTGTTTTTAAGAAGCATATATTCAATAAATGAATGTCCACTTAGTAAAAGTTCTATTGTATATTTAGCGGAAGACAAATAAATAGCGATCAACTAGTTTGAGGTAGGAAACAACATGAACAAAATGAATGATGCTTTTCTACTCACCTCTCTCTACCAAATGGCACGACAGTGCGCACCAGCCACACCACAAAGCTCAGGCAATTTATAACAGCAACGACCAGAAACCATATCCACAATCCCATGTAGATATATTCATTGAACTCATTGAAAGGAAGATCACACTGGAGGGAATATTGTTCTACATTTCTCAAACGTCTAACGGAATAATCACACATAATTCTCCGTGGAAATACTCGTGATTCTGTCCAATGAATTGCCTCTTTTCTGAACAGATTTGCATATATGACGTCACCAAACGACGTACTGTAGTAATCAGGTGGTTTTCTAGTATTGAGAAACTTGTCTATTAGAACAAATTGCACAATTACATTAGCACAGAACAAAAGCTTCACGAAACACCAGACAATGCTAAGAACCCTGAAAGGCAGACAGTTTTCGCACTGTTTACACCAGTTGTACAAGTATCGTCCTGTTTGTTTTCCAAGACACGACCTTTCCATTAAGTTAAGATTCTGATATCCCGCTGTGAGTCCTGCAATTTTGTCAAAACTCACACCAGAGTGTCCATGAAGCACGTGCATGATGATGTTGGGGAGCTTAAACAGGAGTGCCTGGATACACAATAACACTGGAAGCCACTTATACATCCAGAGTTTTGGGGCTGCCTGATGTCTGTGATAGCTTGGTATGTCGTCCTGGTTGTTAGCGCGGTACTGATGGTACCCGCTCCAGCAAGTTGTATGAGTGTATTCAACCATTGCCTCTGTGAACTCTGCCGGGGCAAAGCACTGAATGGGACTGTTAAAACTCTGCTGATTCCAGCTTATTACTGATGCCAGTATCAAGAGCAGCCAAAATGTCCACACATGACTTAGTCTGTCTGCAAAGTCCTCGAGGACTGACACGCCAGAGAAGAGAGAGAAAATTGTTCCGCGACAGACTGTCGGCATTCTGCTTCTGAAAAATATATTAACCAGTGTTAAACACATATACGTACAAAGGGGCAATACACGTTTGAGTCAGTATATGTATATATAGAAAGAAGGGGTCCGGCTTCAAAAGATCCAAATAACCCACTCATTTACTTTAAACCCTTCGCACTGCAAGAAATGCATCGATTTCGATCAGATAAAAAAACCTATTCCGTCAGCAAAGACATTTATTTATTCGAATATGCGAAGATTATCCCGGTCAAACTAGGGATAAACTTATCACGGCATCAGAAACATGAGCAATATGGCCAAAATCCGTTAGTCGGACACGACCTCGACCCTGAGGCCTGAGTGCGAACCGGTGACAGCCTTGAAACGATTACTTATACGTCAAACACAATGAAATTCGGCGTTCATATCAGCAATATATTCAATGAAAAGAACTTTCTGATTAAGGGTTAATGCAGATGTCGGCAGTTTCTATCAGATTAAAGGTTAAGACAGATGGCGACAGTTTCAATCAGAGTAAATATTAAGACAGATGGCGGTAGTTCCTATCAGGTTAAAGTTTGACTGATAGCGACGGTTTCTATCAGATGAAAGGCTAAGACAGATCGCAGTTTAAGGCAGATGGCGGCAATTTCTATCAGATTAAAGGTTAAGACAGATGGGACAGCTTCTATCAGGTTAAAGGTTAAGACAGATGGCGGCAGCTTCTATCAGGTTAAATGTTAAGACAGATGCCGGCAGCTTCTATCAGATTAAAGTTTGACAGATGGCGGTAGTTTATTCCTTTTTGTAACCCTTTTTTCCATAAATAGGTTTTCTACACCTTTGCAAACAGAGCAGACCAAGCTACAGGATCCGTCTGATCAGAGTCTGCTCTGTTTCTGCCTTGGCCAAACATTCATTTGTATGTGTGCTATAATAACAAATAAATCTAACTAATATCGATGACGTCATTATTTCTTACATGTATATTCATGGAGGAAAAGGTTAAACTTTTTCCCATATAGTGACACCTTTTCATGTATAATGTTAACTTTTTCCTTCATATCAACAAATTTTCACGCATTGGAAACAGAGTAGACCCAGGTCAGACAACCCCTGTATGAGCCGTCTGATCAGGGTCAGCTCTGTTTGCTTCTCAGATTATAATAGATCCGATTCTGCAATTTCTACCAATACCAAAAACTCCTATGAACCTATGCCATTTAAACTCCTATGAACATATGCCATTTAAAAAGTCCTATGAACCTATGCCATTTAAAAACTCCTATGAACCTATGCCATTTAAAAACTCCTATGAACCTATGCCATTTAAAAATGTCTGCTAAGGAATATTTATGATGTCATTATATCTGAATAGTGAACAGGTAAAATGTTAATATAAACCTAAAAGCTTTATTTGGCAGTGGTTGGACGTCTATGTTGCTTATGTATTCTTAGCCCAAATATCTGTACTATAAATAGTGATGTCGAGCTACTTTCGGTTTTAACCCTTCGCTTGCTGAATTTTAAAACACATTTCTCCTTCTTTACCCATGCCCTATTGTATAATTACATTATATCTTCACTGTGTACAAGTATATCGCTATGCAATCACTGCTGTGGAGTGCATTGATTGCACAATCAATTTGTAAATAGTGCAGACCCTGATGAGACAGCTCCTGCAGGAGCTGTCTCATCTGGGTCTTCACTATTTACAGGTAGGTATATTGACGTGAATAGCAAGCAAAGGGTTAATGATATCCCGGCAGAAGGCAGATGTAAGACGGCAACCATCACAACATTACCATGCTGTCTTACAGCTCATTTATTAGACTAAACCCCAAACAGTCAATACTTACAGAAATGGAAGAATCCACTGATTCCTGACTATTTGTAGTCCACCCTGTTTTCCCAGTAATAGCAAATAGCTGGTTCCTGGATCTTTGTATTCCACCTTGTTTTCCAGTAATAGCAAATAGCTGGTTCCTGGATTTTTGTATTCTACTGTGTTTTCCAGTAAAATCAATCCGCTGACTCCTGGATTTTGTATTCCACTGTGTTTTCCAGTAAGAGCAATGCGCTGGATGTTTGTATTTCGTCAGTGAGTTCCGCCAATGGCTGATACTTTATGGATACGTGTACTCAGTGAGCTGAACCCTTTCAAAACCCAGGACTGAGGTCAAACTTACCGTGAATATTCAGGCATTTTAAAAAAGACAAGCGTAACATGACAATCAGTGCACACCCTATGAGTCATCTAATCTGGTTCTACACTGTTTTCAAATGACATTATTTACTGGTTTCTATACTGAAAGTGTTTAGCTGAAAACATAACATAGACGTAAGCGAATAACGATTATGCACAGCCTTGACTGAAAAATCTAAAAATATCCTCCAGTCAGCTCTTAACTCTTTCGCTGCAAACTTTGTCGTCTGCTACAATTTTCATTTCTCTAGGTTTCTTATTTTTCGTTGAAAAAACAGTAACAAACAGTTTGGATCCTGATCTGGATCGGTAATCACAGATACGGCATTGGTAGCGAAAGAGTTAATGGATTTCTGATAAGAGACTTCCATATTGAAATCCATGTTTAATCTCTGTACAGCTGAAAGGTAGTTTGATGTAAATATCTTAATCTTTATGGCAGGTGGTAGCTTAATGCAAGAGACGACAGACGTCTGCTTATAAAGATAGCCATGTTGTGTTTGCAGGTTGTGACTGTGCCTGTGCCGCTGTAATATGATTCTAATTTATTTCATGCCAGTAACTACACAGGGTGCACGTACGGTTTAACGCGCCCCTTCACACACACGCTCCCTCCCTCCCTCTCTCTCTCTCTCTCTCTCTCTCTCTCTCCCCTCTCTCTCTCTATCTCTCTCTCATATATCCATTTGTTTGGTTTTGGAGATTTCCATTAGGTTCCGACATTAACTACTGGAGTTTTTGTTCTATTTGTATAAACAGTTTACTAGGGATGACTGTAGTGAGAGGTAGCTGATTACAATTCAATTTCAAAAGGGTCGGCGTGGAAATTCATGGAATGCTGACAAACTCGCTCAGTATCATGTGCGTCTTGTCTTTTTTAAATGCATATAACTTAAACTGTACGCATTTACAAACAAGCAGACTCGGGTCAAACATCTCTTGTAAGAGCTGTCTGATCAGGGTATGATCTGTTTTTATGGACGTATATAGAAATGATCCTGTTTTGTTGTTGTTGTTGTTGTAACCAGTCTCAAATAGCTTTGTACCATTCGTCCCCGGTTGCTACACCTACACAGTTCTAAACATGAACAGATTTTAACCCTTTCCCTGTTCTATGTTTATTCAAATTTTTAATACCTACTGACTATTCATGGGCAAAATACTCTTTGTAATAATGAAATATGGAAGGTGGAACATTGTAGCCATTTTAGAAAGTAAAGAAACAGATCTATCAAATTTCATTGGCAAACAGAGCAGACCCTGATCAGACGGCTCCTACAGGAGCCGTCTGATCTGGGTCTACTCTGTTTGCAAATGCGTGAAAACACGTATATAGAGGGAAAGGGTTAACCGGTTAAAGCCAGGCCCTAGTTATCACTCAAATAAAGGGGGACAACCATATGATCAGTGTATCTTTTGCAACAAAGGAGTTATCGCTTCACCGTGAGGTTACGTTAAGACTCGTACATAGGATACTAAGTAAATCAGTCAACTATTGTTTTAGAAGGGTTGCTTACAACCTTGTTTAGAGTCAGCGGCATTTCTGAGACGAACATATTCCTGTTGCTCGGTCCTTCCCAAATTTAAAATACAGAATGGTTCTAAAATGTATCACTTCGCATATCTAGAAATACGTGTAAAAGTTTAATACAGGTCGAAAGTAATGCTGAAAGCTCCTACGGGAGCTTTCAGCTTTACTTTAGACCTGCATTAAGCTGTGAACTTAAATGAACTCATGATGTTATATTTTAGTCCTTCAGGATCTTCAGTTTCAATGCTTTTAATTATGCATATCAAATAACACATAAGCCTGTTTTATTTGCGTGAGTAGTATTGCACTTTAAATGACTGCTCATGAACAGACACAATAAAACCGAGTCTGCATTTTTCTCTTTTCGCATTGCTGCTTTTGCTTTCGAAGGACCTCCTATTTTTAGAATGTATGTACTTCACAACAGCAGGCGTTAAGTGATCGTTTGACATCCGTAAAAAGTCACCCCAATCTTCAGTCTCAGCTAGTCTGTTTGCAATAAATCTACCGAAAAGGAGCATTAACTAGAGAAAGGAAACGTTTGGAATTTTGTAGTTTGAAACCATTGTGATAAATAGAGCATTTGCTCCTATAGGAGCAAATGCTCTATTTATCACAATAGTTTCACAAAGTGGCTGTTACAGAGTCGTCAAAATTCGTCAATATGAGGGAAAGGGTTAATATCCGTTTCGGTGCGAGTGAATGTGTTTTGTTTTGTTTGACTTCAAGTTAAAATAGTTGTTAAAGTGTTACCCAGTATGAGATAGGTCATGGTTCTATAGTATCACTAGATTTGACAATTATATTTGCTTTCAGGAAATTAAATTATGATAATGGTGATAATGATGCTTACTTTGACTAAACTCAATATCGCTACAATCATAATTTTCAATGTTCCTTGTTTGCTTACATCTTCTCCGCACAATGTGTTCTTACTATCACCACTGTTTGTATTACATGTCTCATTGACTTGTTAGTCTAAAGGATGAAATAAAATCTTATATGATCTTATCTATATTTGCTGGTCCTTCGGGTTATCAATTTCAATACTTTTACATACGAAAATTTAACACCGTTTAAGCCGGTGTTAGGGGCGTGGGTAGTGTTGCACTTTTAATGACTGCTCGGTAAACCCGAGCCTGCAATTTTTTTCTTTTCACATTGCTGCTTTTGCTTTCGAAGGATCTCCTTTTTTCAGAATTTAAGACATTGTCCAGATAAGAAATCGGATGACTCGAATTTCTCTTATCTCTAAGTAAGTTGCATGGTCCCTTGAAGTTCGAGAAATTGAAGTCCAGCAGTAGTTCTCTATGAGCACACGTTGGTCTACTCATCTGCTGTTTAGGAATCGGATTATTTCCGATAAATATTCCGATAACCATTTATTAGTGACCAGAGGTCCAGGTAAGATGCGTAACTTTAAACATTTTCAAGAATAGCTCCTTTATTTCTCCATCAAACCCTATGTCGGGACCTCTCTTTAGAATCGTCTCTACGAGATGATTCTAAAGAGAGGTCACGGTATAGGGTTTGGTGGAGAAATGATAATTTTAGTACACATGTACTTGATTCCGCATATGTATCTGTTGCTCTGAGCAATGTTTAGTTTGTTTACAATGCTATGAGCAATGTTTAGTTTGTTTACAATGCTATGAGCAATGTTTAGTTTGTTTACAATGCTCTGAGCAATGTTTAGTTTGTTTACAATGCTCTGAGCAATGTTTAGTTTGCAGCAACGAAAAGTGCAGACAGTAAACCCCTCTAATGTGACCACCAAAATCACATCTTATTCTGGGTCTTAAATGCAGATGGTAGCTTAATGCAGGAAAAAGTTATACAGAAAGCTCCTGCAAGGAGCTTTCTGCATAACTTTCTTCCTGCATTAAGCAACCACCTGCTTTTAAAGGCATCTTTGTTTATACATAAAGCGGTCGTATTATCGGGTTTTTTACTGTATACTACTGGTGATCTGGATTGCTTTTCATCGTTATTGAACGTAGATACCTGGACAATTGCGTGAATCCAATTCACAAACAACTGAGGTCATGTGGTCATTTATGTGGAAGTGTTCACTGGTCCTCTGATGAATGTAGCTATACAGTTAAACCTCTCTAAACCGGACGTTAATCACAGGTATTGGGGATTTTATTTTACACAACACCTATTTAACGTCATGGTATGTACAAAGTTTGAAAAGCATTTTACACTGTATCAAGATGAACTCTGAGAAATGAGATTAATATGCATACTTAGTATTATTAACGTTGTATTTGCAAACAGAGTAGACGGTTTCTGATCAGGGTCTGTCCTGTTTGCTAAGATGTTACAGATATGACCACAGGGGGCCATTTCGTGGGTCTAGATGCTCTAAAAAGTAAAAAAAATATTGTATATAATATAACACTAAATCGACCCAATCATATTTTTTTACTTTTTAGACCATATAGACCCACGAAATGTCCCCCTGTGGATACTACCTGTTACTATCATGGCAATGGATTTCCTTATTATGCCCCCAACAACGTGGTGGCATATGGGGTTGCTCTTGTCCGTCCGTCCGTCCGTATTCACATCTAGAAAAATTAGTCCGGGCTCTTTCTTAGGAAGAATTTATCCAATCCACACCAAACCTTATACATATGTTTGTGGCCATTATATCTTGGTCAAGTTTGATAGCCATGTAAATCGCTTCAGTCGTTCAGGAGTTGCGGCCCTTTCTTTGCAAAAAAAATATACTGTCCGGACCATTTCTTGGAAAGTGTTTGTCCAATTTTCACCAAATTTTACACACATGTTTATGGCTATGTTCGATAGCCATATACTTCGCTTTAGTGGTGTAGGAGGTGCGGTCCTTTATTTGCAAAAATGACTTTAAAAATTATCTTGTCCGGAATCTTTTTTGGAAAGTTTAGTTCAAGTCACACCAATTTTACACACATGTTTGTGGCCATTATATCTTTGTCAAGTTTGATAGCCATGTAAATCGCTTTAATCATTTAGGATTTGCGACCCTTTATTTGTTTATTTGCAAACAAAGACATTAAAAATATTTTGTCCGGGGTCTTTCTTGAAAAGTATTTGTCCAATCCACACCAAACTTTACACACATGTTTGTGGCCATTTTATCTTGGTCAACATTTTTTGATAGCCATTATAATTGCTTCAGTCGTTAATTGCAAAAAATGGCATAAATCGTATCAATAGTTGCATACATGATTATGGCGCTTAATTTCTGTGGTTAAAAAATCTGAAGTGGGGGCATCAGTGTCATATGGACACATTTCTAGTTTTAAGAATAAGAAGGATTAATCGTTATGAAATTTGTTAGAGTCTGTTGCTATAATATGTTGTTAGAGTTTGTTGCTATAATATGTTGCTAGAGTGTGTTGCTCGTACACATTCCGTTGCTATAGTCTGTTGCTAGAAATTGTTGTTTCACTCAATCTCTTCATTGACGTTTACATTTCACAGATGGTGTTTACAGGCCACTCAACATCAGGTATGCATTGATAGTCATCAAAGTAATGTCCCTTGTCCGCCTGCAACCATACACAGTTCTCTGTCCCTGGATTGTTAGGCCGAGACGGGTACCAGTAAGTTGACGTCATCGGCAGCTGAGTCCCATCTGTGGTTTCCCATTGGTTGCTCAACGCATTATAGACACCATTTACCCAGAAGTGTTTTGCGCTGTAAGCTACAAAGATATATACAGTATAAACCCTCAAAATTGGACTATAAATTAAGTATACATGTCGGTTTTTCAGAAAGATGGCAACTTAATACAGGTTAAAAGTCATGCATGACTTTCAAACTACATTAAGCGGTCACCTGCTTTAAAAAGACATACATTGTTCTTTATCAAAATTCCGGTTTAGAGGTATTTTACGGGTTACCTAACCGGGACGAAATTTCAAGCCATTGAACTATGTGATTTTATGCATGTAATAATATTTCTTTAACCCTCTGTCGTCTGCTAACATTGTCGTCTGCTACAAATTTTCATTCTTTTGATTTTCTTCATTTTTGTTTCAAAAACATAGTAGCAGTAACAAACAGTTTGGATCCTGATGAGACGCCGAGTTACTCGGCGTCTCATCTGGGCCCAAACTGTTTGCATATGTAATCACAGATCCGGCATTGGCAGCGAAAGGGTTAAGAAAACAGTGCCACAAATCTTCAAAGGGTAGGCCAAAGGCGAAATAATTCAAATTAAACCTCTCTTACTTCTAAAACAGTGATACATATATGTGTTAAGCATGACCGAAATAGGCAAGAAGATGTATGTTTAACAAAGGGCAATAACTCCTAAACGAGTGGGTCAAATGCAATCAATGTTTTCATAGGACAAAGGAAAGGAAGTCCGAAAACCTATGACAATAGATGGACAACCTCATAACCATTATACACAAAGCCTAACGGCGAGGTCAAGTTTCACGACAGGTTCGGGTCTAACAGCGGGGTCAACTCAACGACGGGGTCAAGTCTAACGACGGACGTAAAGTATAACGACAAACATCAAGCCTAACAACGGACATATGAAAACAAACCCTATGACAACGGACGGACTCACGGATAGACGGACGCCTATATAGACAGACGGACAGTACCATAACCATTATACAACAAGTCTAACGACCGGGTCAAGTCTAAGGACGGGATCACCTCTACCGGCGGGGTCAAGCCTAAGGAGAGGATCAAGTCTAACGACTTGGTCAAGTCTAACGATGGGGGTCAAGTCTAGCGATGACGGGCCAAGTCTAACGATGACGGCCCAAATCTTACGACGGATTCAAGTTTAACGACGGACGCAAGTCTAGCAGCGTTTTCAAGTCTAACAGCTGCTTTAAGTCTAACGACGGACGTATATAAACATGAAGCTTTACCTGGGCAGTTCATGAGTTCCTGGGTGAAGCTGAATTTCTCGGGTGTAAGAATTTGGTACAGTTCCGTCCCTAAATTGTTACAATGTGTCTCAGCCTCGCTGAAGGTTCTGGGCGTATCCATAAAAATTCTGAAGTGTGAAATAAAATAAGCAAGAGAAACAAGGAAAGTAATTTTGCTCAGTTTGCAATTACAAAATAACCATTCTGCAGCGGTTACTTAACTCATTACCTCATAGGCTATTTTTAGATACAATCTCTTTGAATAAATCTACCGAAAAGGAGCATTTACTTGAGAAAAGGAAAATTTTAGAATTTTGTAGTTTGAAACCATTGTGATAAATAGAGCATTTGCTCCTATAGGAGCAAATGCTCTGTTTATTACAACGGGTTCACAAAGTGACTTTTACAGTGTCGTCAAAAGTCATCAACATGAGGGAAAGGGTTAATGATTAAATATGAGATGTTTAAACTCTTTTGGTCCCTTTGATCAGGGACTACACTGCGCGTCGTTCGAAATTCTATAGTAAGGTTAAGCATTTCGTACTGAGTGGAATTTGGTTCAACACTGCTGGGTTATTCATTGATGAAATATTTTATGCTCAGTACATGTACCAGTAGAAAATTGTTACATTTGCGAAAATAACTTTTACAGAGTTGTCAAAAGGCGTCAATATGAAGGAACTGGTTAAGGACACTGTGCATATATGAATTATTTATGTAGATTGCCAAAGAACTGCAAGAATGTCGCGTAAACCCGACCAGGATGTTTCCAAAATGACATATGATCATGGAATTCATTGTTGATACGTTTTGAAACGAAATGTCACAGTTGCTGCTTAAAAATATCAACTTATGTCGATCCTGGTGAAGCGCCGCCCGATTCGCCCGATACCTGTTAGTCAACTAGACTAGGCGACTCGCCCGATCCCTGTTAGGCGACTAGACTAGACGACTCGTCCGATGCCTGTAAAACTCGATAACTTGAAATTTTAGTAGAATGAACTCAGACCCTGTTAGGCGACTAGACTAGGCGACTCGCCCGATGCCTGTTAGGCGACTAGACTAGGCGACTCGCCCGACCCCTGTTAGGCGACCAGACGTGCGGCTTGCTGATATTGGTAAAACAAAGTCCTGTAAAATCTCGATTACTCGAAATTTTAGTAGAAAGAATTCAGACCCTTTTAGGCAGGTGACTGCTTAATGTATGATGAAAAGCATGTAAAAAGCTCCTAGAGGAGCTTTTTGTATTGTTTTCACCATGCATTAAGCTGCCAGATCGATAATGATACGTATTTCAGTGTTCAAATAATCGAGATTTTACTGTATTTGAAACCATTGTGATAAATAGAGTATGTGCTCCATAGGAGCAACTGCTTTATTTATCGCAATGGTTTCAAAAGTACACAATTTGAAAATTTATCTTTTTGCTAGTAAATGCTCCTTTTGGGTAGATTTACTCAAAGTGGTTGGCTCCAAAATAGCCTCTATAGAGAATGGATTAAAATGGGACATGGCACACAGTGTAGACCCATATCAGAGGGTCAATGAACGAACACTCTGTTCAATTCTTTCACCGTTTGCTTACCACTGAGTAACTTTTGCAGAAGGACCCGTCCAATGAAAACGAAGATCATTCAAAGTGTATATTTGGACGAATTCATTTTACAAAACAGGACTAAAAATTGCTTAACCCTTTCCCGGTTCGACATCCTCGTAAGAAATAATAACATTATGAATATTTATTGGCAGATTTTTTAATGGCATATATATATAGTTTTTTTTTGTTTTTTGTTGCTGTTTTTTGTTGTTGTTGTTGTTTTTATAATCAAACAGAGCAGATCCCGTCTGATCTGGGTCTACTCTGTCTGCAAATGTGTGAAAAGGCGCGTGTATATATAAGGGAAATGGTTAAACTGTACAAAAACATCAACACTCTTGTCATATTCTAAATGTTTGAATTTCAGGGAGTATGCTATTGCAACCACATAGCATTAACCCTTTCGCTGCCAATGCCGGATCTGTGATTACCTATGCAAACAGTTTGGATCCAGATGTAACTCGGCGTCTCATCAGGATCCAAACTGTTTGTTACTGTTACTATGTTTTTGAAACAAAAATGAAGAAATTCAAAAGAATGAAAATGTGTAGCAGACGACAAAGTTAGCAGACGACAGAGTTTGGCAGCGAAATGGTTAATATAGGCATCTGTTAGCCCATTCCCTTATAGGCTATTTTCAGACCCAACATCTTTGAATAAATCTACCGAAAAAAGGCGCATTTACTAGAGAAAAGGAAACTTTTCAGATATGTGTAGTTTTGAAACCATTGTGATAAATAAATCATTTTTCTCCTATGGTGCAAATGCTCTACTTATCACAATGGTTTCAAAAAGTGACTTTTACAGAGGCGTCAAATGGCGTCAATATAAGGGAATGGGTTAAGCAGGAGGTTGCAAAAGTAATGTTAAAAGCTCCTACGGGAGTTTGTTGTATATTTCATATCCTGCATTAAGACACTATCTGTTTTAAAACCCCAGAAATATACTTATGTTGGATGGTCGTATTACCGTGATTCTACTGTATTATGCCATTTACAGTAAAACCTCTATAACGGCCACTAAATTGTGTTTATTAGTTGGTATTTAGGGCAGGTGGCAGCTTAAAGCAAGGTGAAAGTGAAACAGAACGCTCCTATAGGAGCGTTCTGTTTTACTTTCACCTTGCTTTAAGCATCCACCTGCCTTTAACGTAAACTATCTGATATAATTTTAGTGTCCGTTATAGAGAGGTTTTACTGTATATGCACTTATATCATCTACCATCTTAACCCTTTACTCCAGATATGATTCTACAGTTTTTGCCATGGTCAAAACCTCACGTGTCCGTGTGCTATTACGAAACTTAATCTAATTAGTATTCAAGAGGTCTTGGTAAGATGCGTCAATTAAAACATTTTCAAGAATAACTTAAATATTTCTCCACCAAACTCCGTGTCGTGACCACTTTTTAGAATCGTCTCGAAGTGGAGAAATAGAGAATCTTACACGAGTGTTCATTACAAATTGTTTTTATGAAACGAGTTTACTATGATAATATGACACGAGCTTATATATATAATTTATATCCTGCATCTGTTTTAAAACCCAAGAAATATACTTATGTTGGATGGTCGTATTACCGTGATTCTACTGTATTATGTAAAACCTCTCTATAATGACCACTAAATTGTGTTTATTAGTTGGTATTTAGGGTAGGTGGCAGCTTAAAGCAAGGTGAAAGTAAAACAGAACGCTCCTATAGGAGCGTTCTGTTTTACTTTCACATTGCTTTAAGCAGCTACCTGCCTTTAACGTAAACTATCTGATTTAATTTAGTGTCCGTTATAGAGAGGTTTTACTGTATATGCAATTATATCATCTACCGTCTTAAACTTTACTCCAGATATGATATTTGCCATGGTCAAAACTTCACGTGTCCATGTGCTACTATGAAAATTAATCTAATTAATATTCAAGAGGTCCTCGTAAGATGCGTCAATTAAAACATTTTCAAGAATAACTTAAATATTTCTCCACCAAACTCCGTGTCGTGACCAATCTTTAGAATCGTCTCGAAGTGGAGAAATAGAGAGTCTTACATGAGTGTTCATTACAAATTGTTTCTATGAAACGAGTTTAGGCCTACTATAATAATATGACACGAGCTTTAGCGATTGTAATATTCATTACAATTAACAAGCTTCATGAAAACAATTTGTAATGAACACAAATGTAAGATTCTTTTTATAACATTTAAGCAAACCTTAAAAAGTATCTCATAGAAATTGAAACAGCCTGTATACATAAGCCCTGTCACTAGCGGCCAAGTGTGTAAAACGTATCAAAATGGTTTGAAAAAAATGTTAGAGGGTCACTCAAAAAAGAAATCTGACCACTGGTTTCAGAACAGAAATCAGTAGCCATATTTATAAAGGCAATTAGCGATGCCCTGACATCAACATTGTTGAACGAATCCCAACGGCTAGGACATTTTGATAGAGGGTAACCTAAACATTTCAGTAAACGTTTTCAAATATAAAAAAATCTACTACTGCCATTTAACCCATTCCCTCATATTGACGACTTTTGACGACTCTGTAGAAGTCACTTTGTGAAACCATTGTGATAAATAGAGCATTTGCTCCCATAGGAGCAACTGCTCTATTTATCACAATGGTTTCAAACTACAAAATTCTAAAAGTTTCCTTTTCTCTAGTTAATGCTCCTTTTCGGTAGATTTATTCAAAGAGGTTGTTTCTAAAAATAGCCTATGAGGGAATGGGTTAAAGAGTTAGCCCGCCCGCCCCTGGTGGACACGTTTTTAACAAATCAAATAGTTTTAACAACGCTGGTAGAGGGGTAACCTATAGATAATTTCTGTCAAAATACGGTAAAATGTGCCACGCAAAAATAGTTTTTCTTCTGGTTGCCAGGGCAAAGGGGTTCTGCATTAATTTCTATAGTTTGAACAAAAATGAAAGATACCTCACAATGACTAATTCTGTGAACTTTGGTCACAGTTGACCCAGGTATTTTAGAAGAAATGTTTAAGTTTATTTGTTGATGACGGACAATGCATGTCAACGTGTATATCTAAAGCACTATCAAAATAGTTCACAGTGAGGACTTCGTGCCTACTTGAGTTAAAGCAATTGAAAGAAATGATATACAACACGTGTAGGCATTGCGGCACATTTCAGTGATTGACATTCGGATTAAATAGTTGTAGAAAGACACTTTGACGTATGTTTTAATATTCGACGTTGACCAATTTTTGACTAGGTTAAAATTTACACAAGCTTAAACAAAGTGTGTGTTCAAACCCTCATATATAACCATGCCAATACTGGTGTTACTTTGGTAACCGTTTTCTACATACCAGTTGTTTGTGCAATGTACATGTCCTTATTTAACCCATTTGCTCCCACGATCCCATATATTGGACGTAGGCAAACAGTGTAGACTCTGATCAGACGCCGCATAATGCGGCGTCTGATCAGAGTCTACACTGTTTGCTGATAGGAATTTCAATATAAAAAAACTAAAATCAAAATTTAGGCCAGGCATTTCTTAGATAAAACATGGATTAATCCAATATATAATCATGGAAGAATCCACTGGGAGCAAATGTGTTAAAGTCGTCGCTATACTTTAATTAAAATCCTAATGCATGCATGTATTGATTCACTTCCATTCAATTAATTTCCCGTCTAATAAGGTTATTTTGTTGATGGTAGATTAGTTGTAATTAAACTCGTGTTGGCCTGGGGATAGTGGAATTGCTGTTTTAATATGTATACATGTATAAGTATACTGAAGTATTAAGGTCTAGGTTTCTGTCATGTTTTGTTGTCTCAATATTCTTCTTTTACTAACACACACTTTGGACATGGCAACCAGTTATGTACCCATGTTAGAAAGCTCACCAGAGCACTTTTGTGCTCGGGTGTGAGCTTTTGTGATCGCCTGATGTCCGTCGTCCGTCGTCGTGCGTCGTCCGTCGTGCGTCGTCGGGCGTCAACAATTTCAACCTTTAAAAATCTTCTCCTCTGAATCTACAGGGTTCTCAGTTTCATCTTTGGTACATAGCATCATCTGTAGGTCTTCTACAAAAGTTATATAAATTGTGCCCCTGGGGTCAAAATTGGCCTGCCCCAGGGGTTTTCAGTTTTCAATAGAAACATATAGTGAAAACTTTGAAATTCTTCTCCTCTCAAACTAGAAGGTTCTCAGCTTTCATATTTGGCACATAGCTTCAACTTCAGGTCTTCTACAAAAGTTATATAAATTATGCCCCTAGGGTCAAAATTGGCCCCACCCCAGGGATTGACAGTTTTTTGTAGCTGACTGCTTAAACAGCCCATGGGATCACTATATATTCATAGAAAAAACTTTGAAACTCTTCTTGTCAAAACTACATGTCCAAGAGCTTAGATATTTGTTGTATAGATTAACTTAGCATACCTTTATGGGTTTTGTTAATATCATAGTTCTGAGGTTAAATTGGCCCTGCCCTGTGTATATAGAGGAGCTTTTTGTATTGTTTTCACCATGCATTAAGCTGCCAGATCGATAATGATACGTATTTCAGTGTTCAAATAATCGAGATTTTACTGTATTTGAAACCATTGTGATAAATAGAGTATGTGCTCCATAGGAGCAACTGCTTTATTTATCGCAATGGTTTCAAAAGTACACAATTTGAAAATTTATCTTTTTGCTAGTAAATGCTCCTTTTGGGTAGATTTACTCAAAGTGGTTGGCTCCAAAAATAGCCTCTATAGAGAATGGATTAAAATGGGACATGGCACACAGTGTAGACCCATATCAGAGGGTCAATGAACGAACACTCTGTTCAATTCTTTCACCGTTTGCTTACCACTGAGTAACTTTTGCAGAAGGACCCGTCCAATGAAAACGAAGATCATTCAAAGTGTATATTTGGACGAATTCATTTTACAAAACAGGACTAAAAATTGCTTAACCCTTTCCCGGTTCGACATCCTCGTAAGAAATAATAACATTATGAATATTTATTGGCAGATTTTTTAATGGCATATATATATAGTTTTTTTTTGTTTTTTGTTGCTGTTTTTTGTTGTTGTTGTTGTTTTTATAATCAAACAGAGCAGATCCCGTCTGATCTGGGTCTACTCTGTCTGCAAATGTGTGAAAAGGCGCGTGTATATATAAGGGAAATGGTTAAACTGTACAAAAACATCAACACTCTTGTCATATTCTAAATGTTTGAATTTCAGGGAGTATGCTATTGCAACCACATAGCATTAACCCTTTCGCTGCCAATGCCGGATCTGTGATTACCTATGCAAACAGTTTGGATCCAGATGTAACTCGGCGTCTCATCAGGATCCAAACTGTTTGTTACTGTTACTATGTTTTTGAAACAAAAATGAAGAAAATCAAAAGAATGAAAATGTGTAGCAGACGACAAAGTTAGCAGACGACAGAGTTTGGCAGCGAAATGGTTAATATAGGCATCTGTTAGCCCATTCCCTTATAGGCTATTTTCAGACCCAACATCTTTGAATAAATCTACCGAAAAAAGGCGCATTTACTAGAGAAAAGGAAACTTTTCAGATATGTGTAGTTTTGAAACCATTGTGATAAATAAATCATTTTTCTCCTATGGTGCAAATGCTCTACTTATCACAATGGTTTCAAAAAGTGACTTTTACAGAGGCGTCAAATGGCGTCAATATAAGGGAATGGGTTAAGCAGGAGGTTGCAAAAGTAATGTTAAAAGCTCCTACGGGAGTTTGTTGTATATTTTATATCCTGCATTAAGACACTATCTGTTTTAAAACCCCAGAAATATACTTATGTTGGATGGTCGTATTACCGTGATTCTACTGTATTATGCCATTTACAGTAAAACCTCTATAACGGCCACTAAATTGTGTTTATTAGTTGGTATTTAGGGCAGGTGGCAGCTTAAAGCAAGGTGAAAGTGAAACAGAACGCTCCTATAGGAGCGTTCTGTTTTACTTTCACCTTGCTTTAAGCATCCACCTGCCTTTAACGTAAACTATCTGATATAATTTTAGTGTCCGTTATAGAGAGGTTTTACTGTATATGCACTTATATCATCTACCATCTTAACCCTTTACTCCAGATATGATTCTACAGTTTTTGCCATGGTCAAAACCTCACGTGTCCGTGTGCTATTACGAAACTTAATCTAATTAGTATTCAAGAGGTCTTGGTAAGATGCGTCAATTAAAACATTTTCAAGAATAACTTAAATATTTCTCCACCAAACTCCGTGTCGTGACCACTTTTTAGAATCGTCTCGAAGTGGAGAAATAGAGAATCTTACACGAGTGTTCATTACAAATTGTTTTTATGAAACGAGTTTACTATGATAATATGACACGAGCTTATATATATAATTTATATCCTGCATCTGTTTTAAAACCCAAGAAATATACTTATGTTGGATGGTCGTATTACCGTGATTCTACTGTATTATGTAAAACCTCTCTATAATGACCACTAAATTGTGTTTATTAGTTGGTATTTAGGGTAGGTGGCAGCTTAAAGCAAGGTGAAAGTAAAACAGAACGCTCCTATAGGAGCGTTCTGTTTTACTTTCACATTGCTTTAAGCAGCTACCTGCCTTTAACGTAAACTATCTGATTTAATTTAGTGTCCGTTATAGAGAGGTTTTACTGTATATGCAATTATATCATCTACCGTCTTAAACTTTACTCCAGATATGATATTTGCCATGGTCAAAACTTCACGTGTCCATGTGCTACTATGAAAATTAATCTAATTAATATTCAAGAGGTCCTCGTAAGATGCGTCAATTAAAACATTTTCAAGAATAACTTAAATATTTCTCCACCAAACTCCGTGTCGTGACCAATCTTTAGAATCGTCTCGAAGTGGAGAAATAGAGAGTCTTACATGAGTGTTCATTACAAATTGTTTCTATGAAACGAGTTTAGGCCTACTATAATAATATGACACGAGCTTTAGCGATTGTAATATTCATTACAATTAACAAGCTTCATGAAAACAATTTGTAATGAACACAAATGTAAGATTCTTTTTATAACATTTAAGCAAACCTTAAAAAGTATCTCATAGAAATTGAAACAGCCTGTATACATAAGCCCTGTCACTAGCGGCCAAGTGTGTAAAACGTATCAAAATGGTTTGAAAAAAATGTTAGAGGGTCACTCAAAAAAGAAATCTGACCACTGGTTTCAGAACAGAAATCAGTAGCCATATTTATAAAGGCAATTAGCGATGCCCTGACATCAACATTGTTGAACGAATCCCAACGGCTAGGACATTTTGATAGAGGGTAACCTAAACATTTCAGTAAACGTTTTCAAATATAAAAAAATCTACTACTGCCATTTAACCCATTCCCTCATATTGACGACTTTTGACGACTCTGTAGAAGTCACTTTGTGAAACCATTGTGATAAATAGAGCATTTGCTCCCATAGGAGCAACTGCTCTATTTATCACAATGGTTTCAAACTACAAAATTCTAAAAGTTTCCTTTTCTCTAGTTAATGCTCCTTTTCGGTAGATTTATTCAAAGAGGTTGTTTCTAAAAATAGCCTATGAGGGAATGGGTTAAAGAGTTAGCCCGCCCGCCCCTGGTGGACACGTTTTTAACAAATCAAATAGTTTTAACAACGCTGGTAGAGGGGTAACCTATAGATAATTTCTGTCAAAATACGGTAAAATGTGCCACGCAAAAATAGTTTTTCTTCTGGTTGCCAGGGCAAAGGGGTTCTGCATTAATTTCTATAGTTTGAACAAAAATGAAAGATACCTCACAATGACTAATTCTGTGAACTTTGGTCACAGTTGACCCAGGTATTTTAGAAGAAATGTTTAAGTTTATTTGTTGATGACGGACAATGCATGTCAACGTGTATATCTAAAGCACTATCAAAATAGTTCACAGTGAGGACTTCGTGCCTACTTGAGTTAAAGCAATTGAAAGAAATGATATACAACACGTGTAGGCATTGCGGCACATTTCAGTGATTGACATTCGGATTAAATAGTTGTAGAAAGACACTTTGACGTATGTTTTAATATTCGACGTTGACCAATTTTTGACTAGGTTAAAATTTACACAAGCTTAAACAAAGTGTGTGTTCAAACCCTCATATATAACCATGCCAATACTGGTGTTACTTTGGTAACCGTTTTCTACATACCAGTTGTTTGTGCAATGTACATGTCCTTATTTAACCCATTTGCTCCCACGATCCCATATATTGGACGTAGGCAAACAGTGTAGACTCTGATCAGACGCCGCATAATGCGGCGTCTGATCAGAGTCTACACTGTTTGCTGATAGGAATTTCAATATAAAAAAACTAAAATCAAAATTTAGGCCAGGCATTTCTTAGATAAAACATGGATTAATCCAATATATAATCATGGAAGAATCCACTGGGAGCAAATGTGTTAAAGTCGTCGCTATACTTTAATTAAAATCCTAATGCATGCATGTATTGATTCACTTCCATTCAATTAATTTCCCGTCTAATAAGGTTATTTTGTTGATGGTAGATTAGTTGTAATTAAACTCGTGTTGGCCTGGGGATAGTGGAATTGCTGTTTTAATATGTATACATGTATAAGTATACTGAAGTATTAAGGTCTAGGTTTCTGTCATGTTTTGTTGTCTCAATATTCTTCTTTTACTAACACACACTTTGGACATGGCAACCAGTTATGTACCCATGTTAGAAAGCTCACCAGAGCACTTTTGTGCTCGGGTGAGCTTTTGTGATCGCCTGATGTCCGTCGTCCGTCGTCGTGCGTCGTCCGTCGTGCGTCGTCGGGCGTCAACAATTTCAACCTTTAAAAATCTTCTCCTCTGAATCTACAGGGTTCTCAGTTTCATCTTTGGTACATAGCATCATCTGTAGGTCTTCTACAAAAGTTATATAAATTGTGCCCCTGGGGTCAAAATTGGCCTGCCCCAGGGGTTTTCAGTTTTCAATAGAAACATATAGTGAAAACTTTGAAATTCTTCTCCTCTCAAACTAGAAGGTTCTCAGCTTTCATATTTGGCACATAGCTTCAACTTCAGGTCTTCTACAAAAGTTATATAAATTATGCCCCTAGGGTCAAAATTGGCCCCACCCCAGGGATTGACAGTTTTTTGTAGCTGACTGCTTAAACAGCCCATGGGATCACTATATATTCATAGAAAAAACTTTGAAACTCTTCTTGTCAAAACTACATGTCCAAGAGCTTAGATATTTGTTGTATAGATTAACTTAGCATACCTTTATGGGTTTTGTTAATATCATAGTTCTGAGGTTAAATTGGCCCTGCCCTGTGTATATAGACTTTTTCACATCTACAATCTAAAGGTTCTACAGGTTAAAGTTTTCCCCATATTCAGAGATAAGCCAGTGCTCTGATAGGACTAGCTGGCCAGTGGGAGTGTATTGGTAATCACCCTTAGCCTGATCAGTAGAGTAGAAATTGTGTTTAGACAAATTACACACACTCATTTTAGATTGAGAAAACTTTGTGGATAATACTCAAAATGCAGATAGTTCTTAAAGCTTTTTTTCCATATCTATGCCCTGCATTAAGCTGCCAGCTATCAATATATATCCTATAACTGTATCTGCTGTGAAGTTCAGCTTAATACAAATTCAAGTGTTCTATTGCATCTTGGAGAGCAGTGTCTATTTTTAGCTGGCTATTTTAAGCATACATCTCCCTTTCACACTTTTTGATTACAACTGGATTGCCTCCATTCTGGAGAATGGCAGTTGCAAATTAGATCTGACCTGTAAATAGAACAATTAACCCTTTACTCCATAAATATGCATTTCTACACCTTTGCAAACAGAGTAGACCCAGATCAGATGGCTCATGTAGTAGCCATCTGATCAATCTGCTGTATTTGCTTATGATATAATGCAAATTGCATTAAATTATTTTTATTTTGTGTACAATATACATGCACTTATAATATGTTTACTTAAGCCTTTCCCTCATATAAATTACTTTTCATGCATTTGCAAACAGAACAGACCCAAATCAGACGGCTCCTATAGCAGCTGTCTGATCAGGGTCTGATCTGTTTGTCAATGGATTTTGAAATATGTTTCTTTACTTTCTAAAATGGCTATACTGTCCCACTTTCCATATTTCCTTACAACTATTTTGTCCATGAATATTCAGGTATCACACAAATCTATTTTTATCTAAATACTTAAATCCTTAGGAAGAAAGAGTTGAGTTTAACCTAATGACCCTAAGTATTTGGACAAACTTCGGCAAATAGTGCAGACCCAGATTAAACAGCTTCTGTAGAAGCCATTTGATCAGGGTCAACATTATTTGATACTACATTGCAGAGAGGTAGAGAGGTTAGACCGGGTGTCTGAATACTTACATGTAGGGTAATAACTATTTGGGTACATTGTTTGTATAATGTCAAAACCCAAAGAACTTGGGTACATTTTGTATACAGTAAAACCTCTCTATAACGGCCACTAAATTACATCAAGTATTTTGTGCTTAAGGCAGGTGGATGCTTAAAGCAAGGTGAAAGTAAAACAGAACGCTCCTATACCTGCCCAAATTACCAACTAATTAACACAATTTAGTGGTCGTTATAGAGAGGTTTTACTGTAATGTCAAAACCCAAACATAGTGTACTGGCTATCTGGTAGATCTGTGACTGACTGACAGATAATCAGAGAAAACAAATTATGTCAAGATGAAGCCTCTCTAACATCATTAAATATCAAACAAAATACAGTGAACATTTGATTATTTGAACACTCAAATATGTACCATTATTGATCTTTAACACAGGTGGCAGCTTAATGCAGGGAGCAAAAAATGCAGAAAGCTGACCTAGAGGAGCTTTCTGCATGACTTTCACCCTGCATTAAGCAGATACCTGCCGACAAAGACATAAATTCTTCATTACTAAAAAGTTGTAGTATCAAGATTTTACTGTGGCAAGATCGTAGTCAATTGTTTAAAGCTTTGTGTGGTGAACAAAATATGTACAAGTTTAGATATTGAAATTTTGAATAAACATAGAACAGGGGAAGGGTTAAAAGTACATCAATCTTAAGATAAGATATGAATAATAATATGAACTCATGAAGATGTAATGAAAATAAGTATAGATTAATTTATTCTTTCTGAATTAAAATTTCCCCCACCACAGGGCCGGCTAGTATTCTATAGAAACATATAGTGAAATCTTTGAAAATTTTCTCTCCTGATTGTCTGGTGAGCGATGTCAGGGCCATTCTGGTCCTCTTGGTTTTTTTTAAAAAAACCAACAATTTCTTGCACGAGTCCTGGGACTCGATAAACTGCAAAATTTGCGAGTCCCCAAGTTGAAATAACGCTTCCAAATATTCTATGAAAACACATTAAAGCACCCGGTCAAAGGTATTTGTAAAACTGGCTTTTTCATACTATTCGCTGATTAAAAAAACAACTGGGTATTCATTTTACAAATGTAGTTAAGATATTAATAAAACGTAAAAATTAAATTTTGTTATAAACTTCAGTGCATTATTGGGACTCACATAATTTGAAACTTTGCATCCCCAGATATTTTTGTGAGTACAGGACTCGGGACTCGCATGTAAAAAAAACACTGAAAGTATGTGTTTACAATCGATGATCTAACCAGTATATTGGCCCATATACCTTCACGAGTGTACCTCAACGATGCTAGAAAAAATTATCTCTGGAAGAGGGTGGGGTCCATTCCTGAAGCCTTCCCTAGCATTAGTGCGTATCCAAGAATTAGGACCAGGCATGACCCTGAAACTGGTCATTCGCATAAAAAATGCACTAGTGCATTTAATTTTACGCACTCAGATTCGGCACTCCCACACGGCGGATTATGTGATAAAGGACGATTGTAGTATTTGGGTACGCACCTTTATCTGTTGCTGATTTTCCTGATTTAATATACGTCTGTTAATCCTTACTCCACTTTGAAAATAAGTTCTGCTCAAATTTGAAGCTGAGCTAAATCTGACTACTTCCGCTTCGATTAAGCTTTTAAGAAAATGTCAGACAGCTTGGATCCTAATGAGAGGCTGGGCTACTTAGAGTTTCATCTCGATCTCAGCTGTTTGCAAATGTAAGTTAATGTGAATTCTATATTGTGAGGAAATCCGATGGAGAAAGCTTTATTTACAACGTACACTAGGATGACTTTTGAGATAAGTGTGAGGTTAGGACGACCGTAAACCGTTTGGGCCCCCATTGGTGGTTTTGCCACTGACCGTTCGAAGGCGGTACTCTCTTTGTCACCCTTATTATCTTTGTGTGAGTCTTGTGTCTTTGTTGATGTTTGGAAGTTTCATCTCGTGAGTGTTTTTGTGTACGCGCGCGTGCAAGCGAGCGTGCGTGCATGCGTGTGTGGTGCGTGCGTGTGTATATCACTAATTTTCTATCGATGTCTTTTGTGGTGGCTGCGCTTGTATGTTGCTTTTCCTGCTTGAATTTACTACTGTTTCATTTACCTATTCCCTCCTACTGACGCATTCTGGTGTCTCTGTTAAAGTCATTTTTTTAAGTATTGTGATAGATAGATAATTTGCTCCTTAGGAGCAAATGCTCTATTTATCACAAAGGTTTCAAAACTATATAGTTTGAAAGTGTTCCTTTTCTAGAAAATGCTCCTTTTCAATAGATTTATGCAAATAGGTTGGGTCTAAAAGTAGTCTAGGTGGGAAATGGGTTCAGTCGAGGATAGAGTGATAAAGGTGAAGCACTTGCCCAATATCTTCTGAAAGTTCGGGTCAAGAAAGTAAGTCGAAATTGGACAATCAATACCACTCGGCGCAAGCATGACAAATTTGTTTCCTCTTTATTCCTCTTTGTGCAATGTGGATAGCCCGGAAGCCAAGGTCTAGCAGTAGTATACATACAGAAACATATATATGACTGTTCATTGAAAATTTTATATATTAAACGAGGTGCGAGGCAAAATGACAGAGAAACAAACCAGAGTGGGACATACCCCGCCAAACACACACGCGCGCGCCCACGTGCACGCACCTACACACGCACGCGCACACACACAGGCACGCACGGACGCGCGCAACTGTACCAAAAAGAGAGAGAAAAAACAACGAAAACAAATTACAAATTCAAACCAGAGAAAGATAGAAAAAAAAATAAAACTTGAGTAACCAACTAAACAAACGTTAGTTTTTTACCTATACTGAAATGTGCTGCCACCTGTGAGTGTGACTGCTCTAAACACAGTGTCATCGGGCGGACAGACACCAGCTGGCGTGGTTGTTGTGGCAGTGGTGGTGGTGGTGGTGGAGGCAGTGGTTGTAGATGAAGAACTTGTATCGGGATCTATACAACAGATTAATTGCAAACGATAAGGTTATGATGATCACTCACTTGAATTCCGAATCAGTCACACTTTCTTTCAAACATTGTGAACTATGTTTTTTCTTAACCCTTTCCCTCATGAATATTCATATAAGAACTAATCACATCGTGAATAATTTTATATGGTATATGAACACGCGGAATTTAGGTCAAAGCAGAAACTACAGGGGCCGTCTGATCTGGATCTACCGTTGCACCGAGCCAAAAGTCGTCTATATGAAGGATAGGGTTAAACATAATTGGCTCATAACTTCAATAAAGTATTCTGAGTTTGCCCGAAAATGTCATTGGATGGGGATATTATATTACATGTATATATAGGGCAATAATATGTAAACAAGACATATAGGCACAAGAGTGTGAACAAGTTGTATAGGACAAGAATGTAAACAAGTAATATAGATGCAAAAGTGCAAAAAAGTCGCACAGGGCAAGAATATCAACACGCCAAATAGATCAAGAGTATAAACAAGTCATATAGGCGCAAGTAGGTAAACAAGTCAAATAGGCGCAAGAGTGTAAACAATTCATATAGACACAAGAGTGTAAACAATACACCTAGGCGGAAGAGTGTAAACCAGTCATATAGGCACAAGAGTGTAAACAATACACATAGGCACAAGAGTGTAAACAATACACCTAGGCACAAGAGTGTAAACAATACACCTAGGCACAAGAGTGTAAACAAGTCATATAGGCGCAAGTATGTAAACAATAAACATAGGCGCAATAGTATAAATAAGTCATATAGGCCCAAGTATGTAAACAATACACCTAGGCGCAAGAGTGTAAACAAGTCAAATAGGCACAATAGTGTAAACAATGTACCTAGTCGCAAGAGTGAAACAATGCATACAGACGCGAGAGTGTAAACAATTTACATAGACGCAAGAGTGTAAACAAGTCACGTGGGCGCAAGAGTGTAAACAAGACATATAGGCACAAGAGTGTAAGAAAGCCATTTAGGCGCAAGAATGTACATTTATAAGCTTTCTGTCACCTTGATGTCGCCTTACGGCAGCCTTATGGTATCAAACGGTAGGCAAAATATATAAAGTTTCCCGCAAGGTAATTGTGCGATAACGCCTGGGGCTTATGTAGATATGTCTGTATAGTTTCTACAAATATCCAAACTTTCTGTGTATATGAATATTCAACAGGGAAAATGTCAATAATCACAGGTGGGCGAGGCGGTAGCTGTACAAGGATCTAGTGTCTGGGGCCTAAAATACACTTACCGTCCATCTCATAGTACGCAGCCGATGCCCAGGAAGACAAGCCCGGCCCTGACACTTGGAACTTCGCTGGGTGATGCTGGCAATTGTTAATGATGTCTTTAACAAAGAATAGAGATTTGCATCTCGGGTCAAGGGCACAGTAATTGGCACAGTGTATTGGGCTCTTGGCCGGGAACATGTTCAGATGCCCGGATCCAGGTAAGAAACCCACGAAACGCTTCACCCAGTGACGACTGAAGGAATCAGGAAGTTCGTCGGAACATACTCCTAAAACCCATACACATTGTAATAGATAGTATAGCAGTAAATGTTCGCTAATACAACCACTCTAAAAGTACAACTTTAGATTTTAAAACAGATGACAGCTTAACATATTACCTCACAGGCAATGTTAGACACTACCAATGAATACATCTACTGAAAAAGAGCATTATCTGGAGAAAAGGAAAGGTTTAGAATTGTGTAGTTTTGAAACCATTGAGATAAAAAGAGCATTTGGTCCTCTGGAGCTCTATTTATCACATTGGTTTCAAAAAGTGTCTTCTACAGTCATACAATAGGATGAAATGGGTTGATGCTGAACAAAAGTTATGCAAAAGTTATGCAAAAAGATCCTATAGGACTTTTTTCAATTACTTTACCCCTGCATTAAGCAACCACCTGCTTCTAGAGACTCCTGCATTAAGAAACCACCTGCTTCTAGAGACTCCTGTATTAATCAACCACCTGTTTCTAGAGACTCCTGCATTAAGCAACCATCTGCTTCTAGAAACTCATGTATTAATAAGATATGTGGTCGCATTGTGTATCAATAAATGAACAATGGGGTGTTTTAACCCATCACCTGTTGAATATTCATGTAAGAATATTGACATCATTAATATACATTAGCTAAACTTTTACAATGGCATAAATACAAAACAGATTTGGTATTTGTAGAAATGTTTATCTTAACGAAATGTTAATGGCGCAACGCTAAAACTTGTTGCACCGTATTAATGTTGACTTTTACCTGGAAAACTTCATTTAAAGTTATTATCCTCATTGTTTAAATGTTGTTGGTTGGTGTCTGTTTCTGCCAACTATGGGCTTACTGGGCGCTCTAGGGAGAAAGGGATGGTTAAAGAGAAACCCGTGCGCGATGTCCTATTCTTATTATCGATAGAGTTTCTTTTAGATGCCAAGAATGAAGTGTAAAACACTGATTCATCGGGCTTCGATTTATAAAGTATCATCTGGATGACTTGGGTCCCGTAGAAATTGTTTTCTTTAAAGCCGGTCGAAAACAAATCCGGTCACATGTGTTGCTGTCTCTCCAAAATGCTAGACCTATCCTCAAAATGCAAAGCTACAAAATGTTTCATTTCTTTAAAGTGAACAGTTTCTAAATCATTATGGAACCTTTATAAGGGATACTTTAGTCGGTGACTAATTAGGTATATCCTACTCAAAATTATACTAAAATTATACTTCTTAACCATTTCCCTCATATACACCTGTTTTCACGCATTTGCAGACAGAGTAGACCCAGATCAGACGGCTCCTAGAGGAGCCGTCTGATCAGGGTCTGCTCTGTTTGCTAATAGAATTTGATAGATCTGTTTCTTTACTTTCTAAAATGTCTACAATGCTCCATCTTCCGGATTTCTTTATACCTATTATGTTAATAAATATTCAGTAAGTATTGAAATGTGGCCTAAATACAGAACAGGGAAATGGTTAACCATTTTCCCCAATATAAATGCATTTTCACGTATTTGCCAACAGAGTAGACTCATATAGGAGCCGTCTGATATGAGTCTAGTCTTGTGTGTCTAGTCTTGTGTGTTTATGGAATTGTAATAAATCTGATTCTACATTTTCTACCAATTCAAAAAAGCCCTGAATGCACCCATCGTTATAAGTAACAAGCTAATAAACTTTCATGATGTCATTATTTCTTACATTAAAATGCAACAGGGTAAATGCAAATCTAAATTCAAGAGACGAAAGTATTGACATTATGTATCGTCTCCATCTTAAAATAAATTGCTGATTTAAAGTTGTTGTGAAATCACAACACCATCAAGCCTCGATTATTCGAACACTCAAATACGCATATGCATCGATCTTTAACCCTTTTGCGCCTTTCAAGTCCCTTTTTGAAACCATTGTGATAGGAGCAAAATGCTCTATTATCACAATGGTTTCAGAACTACAAAATTCTAAAATTTTCCTTTCCTGTAGTTAATGCTCTTTTTCGGTAGATTTATTCAAAGAGGTTGGATCTAAAAATAGCCTATGAGGTAATGGGTTAAGACATGTAGCAGCTGAATGCAGAGTGACACAGGCAGAAGGCTCCAAGAGGAACTTACTGCTTGCCTGTCACGTTGTATTAACCCTTCGCTTGCTATTCACGTCAATATACGTACCTGTAAATAGTGAAGACCCAGATGAGACAGCTCCTGGAGGAGCTGTCTCATCAGGGTCTGCACTATTTACAAGTTGATTGTGCAACCAGTGCACTCCACAGGAGTGATTGCACAGCGAAATACTTGTACACAGTGAAGATATATGTAAATAAACAACAGAGCATGGGTAAAGAAGGAGAAATGTGTTTTAAAATTCAGCAAGAGAACGGTTAAGTAGTCTAAAACGTGTTCTGTACTAAATATTCGAATTATCAATGTGTTACTGTATTTATATTTTAGATGTGGGGCATCAAACATAATCAAAGCGTCGCACACGCCGTAGTATTCTTTGCATGAGATCAATGTGTTGAAAATCAAATTTCTGATATCGACTGAATGTGTTTTGGCATGAAATTGCGTATCTGTAAGACAGGGATTAACACTCTTTCCAGAGGGTAATTAATTTGTAACATTCAACCGTTTCCCGCTATGCTTATTATGAAAGTGACCACTAGGAGTTGCTTCCGACGTGAATAGTCATCCGACGCGCACTTCTGTATTTATTGTCACGTGATTTCGTTATGTCTGACATTTGTATATTCGTGCGTATAGGAACATTGCTATATCTTGTAGACTGCCATGTGGAATGACGGTTGTCAAGTATGTAGGTTAAGCATATTCCCCTAGTCTAGTTTTAGACCCAAACTCTTTGAATACTTCTACCGAAAAGGAGCATTTACTAGAGAAAGTTTGTTTTAGAATTGCGTGGTTTTGAAACCATTGTGGTAAATAGAGCATTTGGTCCTATGGAGCAAATGCTATATTTATTACAATAGTTCCAAAAGATGTTTTGATAATGGCGTCGAAATGTGCCACTAGGAGGAAATGAGTGAACTAACCATTTTCTAAAACAAACACGCCATTCTCCACGTTTTAAAACAGAGAAGACATACAGGAGCCGTTTGATCAGGGTCTGCTCTGTTTGCTTATGAAATTATAATAGATCTGGCTCTACATTTTCTTTTAATATCAAACAATGGTGTGTACACATTCCACAAAGGCTCAGATAATAATGACGTCATTATATCTTACATGAATTTGCAACAGAGTTAACCTTTACTCTATAAATACGCCTTTCTATACAGATAAGACACATGTATATTATATAAGCAAACAGAGCAGACCCAGATCAGACGGCTCCTGTTGGAGCCGTCTGTAGTGGGTCTACTCTGTTTGCAAAGGCGTAGAAAGGAGTATTTATTCTTGCATAAAACGTGCTGTTGTAGTCCCGCTAGACCATGTATTAACAAGGCGATTCTCGTGCTCACGCGCTGTTGTTGACCGGTTTTAATTATACCTATTACGGGCCTAAGGTAAACAATGGACGCGAATGCTACAGCGTTTTGACCTAAGCTAGGTGAACGCCGGAGTGTGAGTATTTCCAGGAGCACCGACAATGAACTGTTTTTAGTGATAGACATATTGAATGAAATTCCGTGTAAACGGTATTTGATACAATCATGAATTGACGTCGAAAAGAAAACAGTGGCCCAGAAACAGCATAAATCGCCGAAGTGTCAAAGAAGTGTATAGTTTTGCTGCCGTTGTTTTGCCTGTATTTTGAAGAATTAAATTGATGCAGGAGAGCAGAAAATTGGTTTTATGCAAGAATAGCGTTAATACACGTTTGTTTTCGGGCAATAACATCTGCAGTGTCCCTCGGGAATGTTGTTTCCCTCGCCCTTCGGGCTCGGGCCAACAACAGTCCCTCGGGACACTGCATATGTTATTGCCCGAAAAAACGTGTATTAACCCTCTATTGAGTAACGGGTTAACACTTTCGCTGCCAAATATTGTCGTCTGCAAAATGTCTTTTTTTTCATTTTCTTGAAAACCACATTATCACAATATCAAACAGATTGGATCATGGGGAGATGCTGAGTTAATCGGCGTCTCATCTGGATCCTAACTGTTTGCACATATGCGACATTAGCAGCGAATGAACTCACCTGATATAAGTAATATCACTAAAATCATCATTGTGCACGTGTTACACGGATTCAGCTGCGAGAACGTCCTTCGTCGATGTACGCGTCCGTATGTTCTGGGTGTTAACAGCAATGTCACCCTATCCCCCATATCTATGAAAACTTTATCCAAACATTTTGTTATTCTTCGGCATAGAATTACCGCTGCACTGTTTGAAAAGACGCCAGTTTCCGAATCAAAATTGTTTACAAAAGTCAGCATGGATCCAGGAGATTCTTTTCCAGTAGTTTTGATATGACAAATAGAATCTGTATAAAGAGGAAATATAAAAGACTCAAGAATTCCGACTTCCGGTTTCAAAATACAGTTTCATCTATCGACTGCTGTGTCAAAGATCTTCGGTTTTTTGTTTTCAAAAAATCATATTCAATGGATCCATTTTAGACATTGACAGTCGTTCCACAATCTCATATTACGTACAATGGCCCGTGAGAATAAAATCCATATTACATGGTTGGCTTTCAACACTGTTTTTGTCCCAGCTAAAAATCACTAAGATGTGGCTTGCTTTAACCCGTTCCCTCTTATTGACACCTTTTGACGCCTCTGTAAAAGTTATTTTTTAAATCATTGTGACAAATAGAGCATTTTCTCCATTGGAGAAAATACTCTATTTATCACAATGGTTTAAAAACTACACAATTCTAAAATGTCCCTTTTCCCTAGTGAATGCTCCTTTTCGGTAGATTTATTAAAAAGGTTCGGTCTAAAACTATTCGATGAGGGAATGGATCAACCATTTACCTGACTGAAATGCAGTTTCACAGCTTTTCAAACAAGTAGATCCAGATCTGACGGCTGCTGTGATCAAGATCTGCTCTGTTTGTGTATGGATTTACCTAGATCTAATTTAACGGAGTCTGCCATGGCCAAAACAGCAGGTGTTCATGTGAAACTATAAAACAAAATCAGCTAATAAATATTCATGTCATTATTTCTTACATGCATATTCATTAGATTTACTCTTCTATACAGTGGATGAATTAAAAATCCCAAATGTTACAATATTTGCCATTCTCAGACTATTGACATTTTCAAATAGCCTGAATTCTGAACCACTTGACATTATTAACAGATTCCCAACAAGACTATTTTAGACCCAACCTCTTTGAATAAATCTACTGAAAAAACCCGAAACAACATTTACTAGAAAAGGGAAATTTCAATCGTTATCCGGGTCACGGAGTCAAGCGCCCGGGTAACAAAGTCAAGCTTTTATGTAACAACACTTAAAACTGAAACGTTATGTAACATTTAGCTGTGACGGAAACGGATTGACTTGTATTTGCTAAGAGACAGACCTAGTTTTGTCCAATATGGTTTTGCACCGTTTTTCTATCATTGTCAATTTCTTCTGCATTTATAACATCAGGAAACAAACGGGCTTGTTGACACACAAAGACAAAAATAACTTGACCAGTTCGGTAGTTAACCCATTCCTATTGACGCCTTTTGACGTCTCTGTAAAAGTCACTTTCTGAAACCATTGTGATAAATAGAGCATTTGCTCCACAGGAGCAAATGCTCTATTTATCACAATGGTTTAAAAACTACACGATTGTAAAAAATCCTTTTCTCTAGTAAATGCTCCTTTTCGGTAGATTTATTAAAAGAGGTATGGTCTAAAACATGGATTAAAGGGTTAATGCTGGGAACAAGAAGAGATTGGTTTTACAGTCAGACACAATTATCACTAACCCCGCTGTGAAAAAGAAGTCAACTCAGATTTGGTTCTTGTTCGATTTAGACTTATTCCAATTCTTATTAAGATGTTGAGAAAATATTGGCTGAGTACAAACAACCATCTTGGATTCTGATGAGACATCGAAATGGAGGAAACAATTTTAACCCATTTCCTCTTAGACCATTTTTTAGACCCAACCTCTTTGAATATATATAATGTATATACCCAAAAGGAGCATTAACTAGAACAAAGGAAACTTTTAGAAGTGTGTAGTTTTAATACTATTGTGATAAATAGAGCATTTGCTTCTATGCAAATGCTCTATTTATCACAATGGTTTCAAAAAATGACTTGTACAGAAGCGTCAAAAAGCGCCAGTAGTGGTGAGTGGATCAATTTTGATGCAGACTGCATTTTCAGCACACGAGAATTCGCCAAGCAGGCTAAAGAATGAGGTCAGTAGAGCATTGACTTGGAAATGAGAAATGAACAAATTGCTTCTTTAACCCTTTCGCTGCCAATGCCGGATCTGTGATTACCTATGCAAACAGTTTGGCGTCTCATCAGGATCCAAACTGTTTGTTACTGTTACTATGTATTTTAAATAAAAATGAAGAAAATCAAAAAATGAAAATTTGTAGCAGACGACAAAGTTAGCAGACGACAGAGTTTGGCAGCGAAAGGGTTAACCTTTTTCCTTTTCGATATTCATGAAAAAAATAATGACATCGTGAATACCGTATTTTATTCAGAAGTATTATAATGTAAAATAAGGGGAATTTGTTTTGTTTTGATAAAAACTGTAGAATCATATTTGTATCATGTCAGAAGCAAACAGTCACTTATCAGCGGCTTCTATAGGAGCCGTCTGATCCGGTTCTACTTTGTTTGGAAATGCGTGAAAAGGCGTTTATATGAAGGAAGGAGTTGGCTCTTTGCACGCTATTTAACTATCGTCTGCTAAAAAGTGTTGTCGTTTGCATCACACCTGAAAGTTGATATTTCCGTTATTGTTTTATTCTTTAACAAATGCTATCAGAGTAACAAGCAATTTTGGATTTTGTTTTCTAAACTGCTTGTGTAGGTAGTCACAAATTTATCGATATCGTGCTAGAGATATCAAATCAGGTTATAGTTTGGCGCGGGAAAAAGTAGTCCAATGCACGACTCATCAGATTCATGGACTTCGTTTTCTTTTGTTGCTTTTATTCTGACGATAAATCAAATATTTGTACGAGGTTTCTAGAATTTTCTTAGCCCTTGCCCATACTTATCGCGACATAACTTTACATTTTTGCAAAAATCATGGACCCATATAAGATGCCGGGTAACTCGGCATCTCACCAGGGTCCAAACTGTTTGACAACGGATCAATAGGCTTTTAACCCTTTCCCTATTCTATATGTATTACACGTTTCTATATCTACGGACTATATAAAAAGTTACAATGAAATATGGAGGGTGGAACATTGTAGCCATTTTAGAAAGTTAGAAAACAGATCTATCGAATTCCACTAGCAAACAGGGCAGACCCTGATCAGACGGCTCCTATAGGAGCCGTCTGATCTGGGTCTACTCTGTTTGCAATTGCGTTTATATGAAGGTAAGGGTTAAAAGCTCGGACGAACCAAAAGTAAAGTCTGCAGGAGAATTGAGTTTGTGCAAACATTAATATTTCATAAATAAGGAATAAAACCAAGAACTATTTATTTTGTTCATGTTGGGAATAATTCTTGCAAAGTGCAAATATTTGCAGACAACTGATTCTAACTGGCATCCGCCACAGGGTTTCTCCGATATCATTGTGCAAACAATTTGGACAACAAGAGGGCCATGGTGGCCCTGATATCGCTCACCAGACAATCAGATGAGAAGACTTTCAAATTTTTCACTATGTTTCTATAGAAAAATGGCCACTCCTGTGGTGGAGTCACATTTGACCCCAGGGGCATGATTTATATAACTTTTGCAGAGGAGCTGAACATGACGTTATGTGCAAAATATGAAAGCTGAGAACCTTCCAGTTTCAAAGTAGAAGATATATTTCACTATACGTTTCTATAGAAAACTGGCCATCCCTGCGGCGGGGCCATTTTTTACCCAAGGGCTTATTTTATATAACTTTTGTAGAGAGACCTGAACATGATGATGTGTGCCAAATATGAAAGCTGATAACCTGCCAGTTTCAGTTTCAGGAGAATATTTTCAATAATTTCACTACATGTTTCTATAGAAAACACGGCACCCCTGGGGCGGGACCAAATTTGACCCCAAGGACATGCTTTATATAACTTTTGTAGAGGACCTACAGATGATGCTATGTGTCTAAGATGAAAGCTGAGAACCATGTAGATTCTGAAGAGAATATTCTTAAAGGTTCAAATTGTAGACGACGGACTACGCACGCCGACGGACAAGAAGTGATCACAAAAGCTCACCCTGAGCACTTTGAGCTAAAAACAAGAGGACGATATGCGCTGTGCAGACGACAATGGCCGAAGCATATTATATAAGTTTATTTAAAGACTGACACTACCAAGTGCGACAGTTAGGTCCCATTTATCATTTAACAATTTCGCAAAGCATTGTCGTCTGCAAATTTTGCCATCTGCTTCATTGTTTTAACCCTTCACTCCATGAATATTCATGCAAGAAATAATGACATCATGCATATGAATTAGTTTAATTCTTATAATATCACATAAACATGGATTTTTGGCCATGGCAGACAGAGCAGACCCTAATCAGACTGTTCCTATAGGAGCCATCTGATTAGGGTCTTCTCTATTCGCCAATGCGTAGAAAGGCGTATTTATGGAGTAAAGGACTAATAGTAATAACTCTTTCCCTGTTTAATTATCATGTAAGAAATAATGGCACCATGGACATTTATTAGTTCGTTTAACCTTTAGCCTGCTATATGCGGATGAGTGAATATCTATGCAAACAGTCTGGGTCCAGATGAGACGCCGAGTAAATCGGCGTCTCATCTGGGTCCATGCTTATAAAACTTTTAGTTGAGTGTGAGTTCGTTCTCAGGTTTTTGATTGGTCAGATTTGAGCCTCTGGCTCAAATCTGACCAATCAAACGGTTGAGAACTCAAATCTGACCAATCAAAAGCTTGAGAACAAAACTCAGACTCAACAAAAAGCTTTATAAGCATGGACCCTGGATTCATACTGTTTGACACTGTTAGCATTTTGGTAGACGCATTGATTACAGATTGAATTTGGAAAATGTAGTAGGTGAAACATTCTGTGAAAATAATTTGCTCAGCAGGCTAAAGGTTAATAATAAAGGCATATGCACACATGATGTTTTGGTATTAGTAGAAACTGTCGAGGCAGGTCTACTATAAATTCATAAGGTAACAAGAGGGCTATGATGACCCTGTATCGCTCACCTGGTTTGCTATGTTTTCTATATCAAAACTCTGACCATATTAATTTCAGAGAGGATGTTTGTAGATTTCACTATATAACTCTATGTAAACTGACAACCAAAAGGGCGTGGGGTCTTACCCTGGAGCAAACTTTGATTAGTCTACTAGATAATACTACAAAACAAATATCACAGATCTAAGCCTTTGGGTTTCAGACAAGAGGGTTTGTTTTTTCTACATAATCCTATGTAAAACTTGTGACCCCCAGGGCATAGCCAGTTTTACCCCAGTTTTATCCCAGGGACAATTTGAACAATCTCAGTAGAGGTCCATCAAATGGTAGCTCTAGGCCTTACGGGATTTGACAATAAGATTTTTAATGTTTTCAGTAGAATTTGTGACCCCTGAGGCAGAGCCAATTTTGAACCTGGGTGATTAACTTGAACAATCTTGGTAAAGGTTTACTAGGTGATGATAGCAAATAGCACAGCGGTAAGCCTTTCAGTTTGACACAAAGTGTTTACTATATAACCCTATGTAAAACATGCGACATCCAGGGCGTGGTCGTATTTAACCCAAGGGGAATAATTTGAACAATCTTAGTAAACGTTCACCAGATGATGCTTCATACGAAATATCACAGCTATAAGCTTTTCGGTTTCAGACCAGAAGTGTTTTTTTAAAAGTTTTTACTATATAATCCTATGTAAAATTTGTGAAAGGTAAAGGTCAGATGATGCTTCATATACCAAATATCACAGCTCTATGCCTTTCGGTTTGAGACAATATTTTTTTTACCTTTTTTTTTATTATATAGTCCTAGGTAAAACATGTGACACCCAGGTCGTGGCCGTCTTTGACCCAAGGGGTATTATTTGAACAATCTTAGTAAAGGTTCATCAAATGATACTACATACCAAATATCGCAGCTCTAAGCTTTTCGGTTTCGGACAAGAATTTTTTTAAAGTTTTTACTACATAATCCTATGTAAAACTTGACCAAGTTGGGCCAATTTTGATCACATGGACATCCACTAGATGATGCTACACACCAAATTTGGTAGCTTTAGGCCATACAGTTTTTGACGAGAAAATATTTAAAGTTTTTATTTATTTTTGGACATTGGTTGCCATGTCAACTAGAGTTCTGCATGGAAGCAATTTTTTGAACAACTTTGGAAGAGGTTAACCCAAGGACAATTCCTACAGTAAAACTCCTCGAAACCGGACGTTCAATTTAGTTTAAATATCAGTATTGGAGACAGGTAGCAGCTTAGTACTAAGCTCCTCTAGTAGCTATCTGTGCGACTTCACCATGCATTAAGTAACCACCTGCCTAACTGTATCTACATTCTTTTCTTCTAGAACTCCAGTTTAGAAAGATTTTACTGTATAACAATTCAAAAATAATTAACAACTAGAAAACTGACTCAGAGAGGGCCCTGTAATCAAGGGCAAATAACTCTAGACATAGTGATCTTGTTCAACCAAAAACCTATAGGTGTCTAAACTCTTCCTCTGATGATACTAAGCATATGCCCTCAATATGAAACCAATATGTGAAGTACTGTTCGAGTTATCCCGTCACATCAAAATTCATGTGAGCAGACAGACAGATGGACAGACAGAAAATGTGATTCCTATAGGGCTCCTACATTTTCAATACAGGGCCCTAAATATTCATGACGTCATTATTCTCTCATGAATATTAATCAGGTAAAGGGTTATACAATGAATTTGAATACAAAACAAAACACTTTAGATTTCATATAAACTGTTTTAATCTGTCATCCAGCAACCTTCATACGATATAACCAAGACCAGTATTTCTACTTTTATTTCTAAACACATGATTGATTAATACATACTTGATAAATGCATCTTTACAAGTCCACCACATTGTGCGAAAGAGGACACAGCAGACAGTGTAGATCCTGATCAGCTGTCACATTTGAATAATAGTGTTCACTATGCTCTAAACTGTTCAACTCTTTGTCCTATGCAAAAAATGTTGTCTGCTGCAATTCTGAAAGTTTCATCTGCTTCTCTTCAAACATGCAGCAAGTGTCAAACAGTTTAGATCCTGATGAGATGTCAGGATCATCAATGTCCCATCCAGATCCAAACAGTTTATATCGAAGATCTATATCGATGATGTATATATGAAGGAAAGGGTTATGACCAGTAAGAGTCCAGAACATCTGTAAACAATATGTGTCCTGACCAGAAGCAGCATACACTGTTTGCCACTCATGAATGTCGTTTTTCACAGGATGTGGCTCCAATAGAGACTGGTTAATAAAATATATAAATACAGTATAACCTCTGTTCAATAACCACCAATATGAGGTCTTAATTCTGGGTCCTCAAGGCAGGTGTTAGTTTAACCCATTTATTCAATGAATATTCATGTTTTGAAATAATGCCATCATGAATATTTATTAGCTGAAACCATGTACACGTGAGTTTTTAGTATTGGAAGAAACTGTAGTCAGATCTACTGGTATGCAAACAGAGTAGACCCTGATGAGACGGCTCCAATAGGAGCCGTCTAATCTGGGTCTACTGTTTGCATAGGCGTGGAAAAGTTTTTGTATGAGAGCAATGGTTAATGCAGGGAAAAAGCAATGCAGAATGTTCTTCTAGCAGCTTTCTGCATTATTTCACACTGCAATAAATTACCATCTTCCTTTAAGGTCAGTCTATTCATTAACCTTTTACGCCATGAATATTCATGTAAGAAATACCGACATCGTGAATATTAATTTGATTAATTTTTATGAAAGGACATGGACACAGGAATGTCTGGCCATGGCAGAAACTAGAATCATACATATATTATATCATAAGCAAACAGTAAATCCTGATCAGCCGTCTGACCTGGATCTGTTGTTTGCAAAGGCATAATAAGTCGTATTTATGGAGCAAAGTGTTAAGTGGTCATTATATTAGAGGTGCGACTATAATGGAGAAGGCAGAATATATGTTAACTTCTAAATACAGTAAAAACTCGATATTACGAACACTCAAATATGTACCATTTATTGATCTTTGGCACAGGTAGCAGCTTAATGCAGGGTGAAAGTCATGCAGAAAGCTCCTCTAGGAGCTTTCTGCATGACTTTCATCCTGCCTTAAGCAGCCACCTGCCTACAAAGACATAAATTCTTCACTACTACAATTTCGTAGTATCCAGCTTTTACTGTAGCCATTGTAATTGCCATTTGCTCTAACCCTTTACCTCATATATAAGAAATAATGACAGTCGAAACTTTTTATAATGGCATATGACCACAGGAAATTTTGTCCATGCCAAAAACTGTAGAACCATATCTGTTTAATTCCCTGTGCAAACAGAGCAGACCCTGATCATACAGCTCCTACAGGAGTTGTCCGATCTGGGTCTACCATTTGCAAACGTATTAAAGGCGTTTCTATCAGGGAAAGGGTTGAGTAGATTAATATAGTGCATGCTATGAATAACAGTACAGTAAAACCTCTCTATAACGGACACTAATTGGTGTTAGTTAATTATTTAGTATTTAGGGCAGGTGGTCGCTTAAAGCAAGGTGAAAGTAAAACAGAACGCTCCTATAGGAGCGTTCTGTTTTACTTTCACCTTGCTTTAAGCAGCCACCTGCCTTTAACAGAAAATATTTGTGGCCGTTATAGAGAGGTTTTACTGTACTTTGTTTATTAATGGCACAATGGGTTATTTGTTAAACTGGAATTTTAAATCATTCCGATAATACATTTGGTACATGTTTTGTGCCAGTTTTATATTGTTTTGTGGAGATAAAGCTACAATGTATCTATAAGACACGAATGCCCAACACAGACAGACAATCAATTTGGCCCGACAAAGGTTACACTTCATCAAGAATTTAGTGTAAATAATTGCAACATTTCTTTAAAATTAATCTTTTACCTGTTGAATATTCATGAATAATGACATCATGAATACCTATTAGCTGTTTATTTATAATGTCATATACACACAGGTTTTTGTAGTTTTAGAAACATCAGATTCATAGAATGTCATAAGAAAACTGAAGACCCTGATCAGATGGCTCCTACAGGAGTCATCTGATCTAGCTCTACTCTGTTCACAAACAGGTGAAACAGTTTTTATATGAAGGAAAGGATTAACCCTTTACCTGATAGATGCCTTTTAATACCTTTACAAATACGTGTAAAGACTTCTAGATAAGATGCATAAATTAAAACATTTTCAATAATAACTTCTTTATTTCTTCACCAAACCTATGCTGTGACCACTTTTTAGAATCGTCTCTTCGAGACGATTCTAAAGAGTGGTCACAACATAGGGTTTGGTGGAGAAATGACGATTTTAGTATTATAGTATGTATCTTTAACAGTTGCTCCGAGTGTAGACCCAGATACGAATTCTAACAGTGTTTGCCATGGCCAAAAGATCCTGTGTTGCTATCCAGCTAATACATATTCATGTCATTATCTACCACATGAATATTCATCAGGTGAGAGGTTAAAATTCACCAGCATCATAAAAAGTGTTGGTTGTTTTTTCAATTGTATTTGTTTCTCTTTCAGTCCTTGTCATAGAGATTGTTATAGTGTGAAGCAGTTCGGATCCTGACTAGGCCACTAGCATGTCACCTGGATCCAGACTGGTTGCCGTCATTATGACGTTGTCCAGTGTGCAGTTTCAACAGTTTGCTAAAAGTATTATTCTCTTTGCAAACAGTTGGGATCCAGATTAGATAACTCATCAGGATTCAAACTGTATTACACTTTTGGCAGTATTTTTCAAAAGAAATGCTTGGTTTGGTTTGTTTTTTATCGGTTTTATGTCGCGGTAACAGTGGTTCAATCATATCACAACAGAGGAAGACCCCAGAGGTTCTTCTGTGCATGGAACAAATTGCACTGTTTCTTGCACAGAAGAACATCCAGGTAGAACCACCGACCTACCGCAAGAAAGAAATGTAGTTTTAGAATTGATGCAGACAAGAATAGTAGAAGGAAGTTACCTACTGTGGAAAGACAGAAAGTACTATTTTTAGTACCAGAAACTTGCGTCCATATTTCATACACTCCACATTCAATCAATTGCTCTAGCCTACCCATTTGAGAAGCACAGGATGACAGCCATATTTTGAAAACAAACTTAAGTAAAACCATATAAGATATGCTAAAAACCTGGTAAAAGGTTTTAAAACTTAAAATCATTTTCCTAAATTTACCATTCTAGATACACTGGAACTAGTCACAGTTCTCAGGAAGTTCACCAATGGCAAACAAAACTGCCAAAAGCCTAATTCAAAAACGCTGGAAATTACCTACATATTCTCTAGAAAGAAAATAAATTTTAAAATTGTACTATTGAGACCTTACTATGTAATGTTCATTATTGTTATTAACTCTTTCCCTATTGAATATTCATGTAAGAAATAATGATACCATGAATATGTATTAGCTGAAATTTTATACATGTAATGGCATACAGAAGAACCTGTCTTAAGCGATTGTCAAAAAGAGGTATCATTATGGGTCTATAGGGCAGGTGGTAGCTTAATGCAGGTCCAAAGTAATGCAGAAAGCTCCTAGCTTTCTGCATTACTTTTGACCTGCATTAAGCAACTAACCTGCTTTTTAAGTTTCTGAGCTCAATCAAGTCGCTTAAGACAGGTTCTACTGTATGTATAATGGATTTTTTGGTATTGATGGAAACTGTAGGGTCAGATCATTTATAATTTCAAACAGAGCAGATCCTGATCTATTGGTTCCTATATGAACCATCTGATCTGGGTCTACTCTGTTTGTGAAAGGTATTTTAATTAGGAAAAGGGTTAATTGGTTGTCGTTGTTGCCTTTTAGAAATGTTACTTAAGAAATCAATAACAAAAGTGTTCTTTAACCCTTTACTCCGTAAATACATGTACGCCTTTCTACGCCTCCTTAGCAAACCTGACCTAGATCAGACTGTTCCTATAGGAGCCGTCTGATCAGGGTCTGCTCTGTGTGCTAAGATATAACAAAGCTATATTTCTAAAATTCCAAACTGGTAATTGTTCATGATGTAATTATAAAAGTTCTGCTAAGAAGAATTCATGTCATTATTTCTTACATGAATATTCATGGCAGTAAAAGTAAAGGGGTTATTTTCAATGCCTCTCAGAAGCAATTCTAATGAATACCAATAAGCGAGAGATTGGTGTAACAAATAAAGAGATTTAGATCAATAAACCTCTTATCTACAGCTCATATTTAACTCTTTATTCCATAAATACACCCTTCTACGCATTTGCAAATAGAGTAGACCCAGATCAGACGGCTCCTATAGGAGCCGTCTGATCAGAGTGCTCTATTTGCTTATGGATTCTACAGTTTCTGCTTTGGCAAAAAAAAATCGTGTTAATATGCCGTTTTAAAAATTAATAATTAATATTCATGCTGTCATCATTTCTAACATGAATATTCATGGAGTAAAGTGTTAATATATTAGCGAGAATGCATAATTCCCTTTATATCTTTTAAACTAAAGACCAATTTGGGATGACTACCTGCAACAATATGGCATAAGATGAGATTCTCATCTAGATTCGAACTTTTGTACACTCTAGTACTTTTCTTGAAAGGTAACGAAAGAAAAATTACTTTGAGGAATTGCAGCAGACACCAAATTTTGCACTTAAAGTTCCTTTACGTTGAAAGGGCTATGAGAAACACAAGCCGATACTAGAAGCCATCAGTAGGCAAAACAGGCTAGCTTTTCAAAGGGACACAACTGCCCACTAATGCAGCTCTTAATCAAATCAGTTGGTAAAGAGCTGACAAAAGAAAGATTTGTCCATTGTCAAAAACAATTATCACAAAAATATATTGTGAACAAAAATATTGAAAATTAAACAAATCAAAACACAAGAACAAAATGTCTACATTTGAATTGAAAATACATGATAATAAATTAAGAATTTACAAAATATGTTCCAGTTAAGAGGTCCTATGTAATTTGTTAAGCTTCTGTACATTGATCAATACCAGTTCATTGCCAACAAAACATAGATCAAAACACTTTACATGACAATTATAACCCAGTCAATTCCTTGCTTAACCCTTTCCTTCATAAAAATGCCTCTTCACACATTTGCCAGCAGAGTAGACCCAGATCAGACGGCTCCTGTAGGAGTCGTCTGATCAGGGACTGCTTGCTTATGAAAGTATGAGTCCTATTTGCACAGTTTCTACAGATACCAAAATTTCATATGTACATATGCAATTATAAAAATTCAGCTAACAAATACCCATGACATCATTATTTCTTATTTATACATTCAACAAGGAAAGGGTTAAAACAGATTTCTAGCTTCAAATTTTACAGAAATTTTCAAAATATAAACATTCAACATTTCATGATTCAATGCAATCAAAACACATGACTCTTTTTGTAACAGTTTATTCCAAAATTCTACATGTCAATGCATTTGCGAACAAAGTTGACCCAGATGATATAGCTCCTGTAGGAGCTGTCTGATCAGGGTCTGTCCTGTTTGCCTATGATATAATGTTATAGATATGATTCTACACTGACTGCCACAGCAAACACTCCCTTGCTTCATGTGAAATAATAAAACTACAGTTATTAACCCATTCTCTCATAGACACATCTGGCAATTCTAGGAGCTGTCTGATCAGGGTCTGCTCTGTTTGCAAATGAAACAATATAGATTTGATTCAGAAGTTTCTGACACAGTCAAAAATTGCCTTGTTATTGCCCAATTATAAAAATATCAGTCCATGAATATTCATGCAAAGATAAATTCTGTGATTAATATTCATAAGAGGAAAACATTAATATTCATATAGATTCTTACATGAATATTCATCAGAGAATGGCTTAACACTTTAGCCCATAAATATGCCTTTCTACACCCTTGCAAACAGAGTAGACCCAGATCAGACAGCTCCTATAGGAGCCGTTTGACCAGGGCCTGCTCTGTTTGCAAATGATATAATATAGATCTGATTCTATAGTTTCTGCCATGGCCAAAAACTCCTGTGTTCATGTGTTATTATGGCAAATTAATCAAATTAATATTCATGATGTCATTATTCCTTATATGAATATTCATGAGAGAAAGGGATAAAACAATATATGGAAAATACAGTACAGATCCTGCTCATTTTCTTACTAGGCCAATATAATAGTTGAAAGCAGCAGTTAATAGTGAATACTAAACAATCTTCTCGGCGTTGATAACATTTAGAATCAACCTTAAAATCCCTCAAGAACTACCACTTTAACCCATTCCTTCATAGGCTATTTTTAGATTCAACCACTTTGAATAAATCTACCGAAAAGGAGCTTTAACTAGAGAAAAGGATTTTTTTTTTTAGAATTTTGTAGTTTAAAACCATTGTGAAAAATACAGCATTTGCTCCTATAGGAGCAAATGCTCTATTTATCACAATGGTTTCAACAGGAGATTTTTACAGAGACATCAAAAGGCGTATTTATGAAGGAAAGGGTTAACACTTTCCCTAATAAATATACATGCAAGAAATAATGACATCATGAATATTTATTAGCCGACTGATTTTTTATAAAGGCATAATTATGTGCCCAGGATGTTTTTGGTATTGGTAGAAACTGTAGAGTTAGATCTGTAACAATTTCATACGCAAACAGAGCTGATCCTGAACATATGGCTTCTAGAGGAGCCATCTGATCTGGGTCTGCTCTGTTTGCAAAGGCATGAAAAGCCGTTTATATGTTTGAATATGGAATAATATAAATCTGATTCTACTATTTCTGCAAAGGTAAAAAATACCCTTGTTCATAACACTGATAAAAATTCAGCTAATTAATATGCATGTCAGTATGTCTCCAATGAATATTTATCAAGTAATTTTTTTCCTCTTTTTTTTGAGGTCATAATCAGAATTTATAAAATATCTGGATCCAGATGATTTGCCAGATACTCTATACAGTAAACCCATCTAAACCAGAATTTAAATACAGAACTTTGGTATTGTTAGGCAGGTGACTGCTTAATGCAGGTTGAAAATCATGCAAAAAGCTCCTCAAGGAGCTTTTTGCATGATTTTTAGCCTGCATTAAGCTTCCACCTGTCTGCAAGACCAGCACTAGTACTATTTTTCACATCCAGTTTAGAGAGGTATTACTGTATCTTCTCTGGGTCCAAGATGTTTGTAACAAATGTCAGAAATTTGCTCTAGAAGGTAAAATGTTACACTACAGTACGCAAACATTCTCCTCTACTTTACAATTTATTAACCTTTTACTCCAAAGAGACGCCTTATGGCACCTTTGCAAACAGAGAAGACCCAGATGAGACAGCTCCTGTAGGAGCCGTTTGATCAGGGTCTGCTCTGTTTGGCTTATATAATAAGGTAAATGTATTTCTACCATGGTAATAATTCCATTGTTCATGATGCAAGTCAGCTAATAAATATTCAGTCATTATTTCTCACATGAATATTCATGGAGTAAACGGTTAACTTTGGGCATCAATTTTTTTTAAAGTCCTTAACCCTTTCCCTCATAGGTTATTTTTAGATCCAACCACTTTGAATTAATCTACCCAAAACCAAAAGGAGTATTAACTAGAGAAAAGTAAATTTTTAGAATTTTGTAGTTTGAAACCATTGTGATAAATAGAGCATTTGCTCCTACAGGAGCAAATGCTCTATTTATCACAATGGTTTCACAAAGTGACTTATACAGAGTCGTCAATATGAGGGAAGGGTTAACACAGTCCTGCATTCATTATACATCCAGTTTTAGTCAACCCTTTGAAACTTAAAAATCATAATAAAAACAGTCTGCATAAAAATCATTTTATGTTTAAAACCATACTGAATTAAAAATCACATGAGGTCTTTATCAATCTCCATACACTTGAAGGCAAATCAACTTCTACCCAACTAAGACCCTTTGACAAAACTAATTTGTATTCATGGTGCTATTTCTTACATAAATATTCATTGAGGAAAGGGTTAACTATTGTTTCTTCATTAAAAACTGCGGATAAAATACCCCATATTAAAAATGACTGACAATGCAGATCAAGATCAAGATCTAACACTGAAATATACTCCTAATCTGGATCCATATGGCCAAATAATCTTGACGACTATGGCCATTTTTCTAACAACCTTAACAACAATTGAATTTTCATCTTTAAGGTGGTCATGCTAGAATTTTCCCTTCAAGTTGAGAACCTCAACAAATAGGGCAGCTCAATATAAAATCTGACCCTTGATTGTCAGTTGACCTTTGCCTTAATGAACATTTAACCCATTCCCTCATTTTGACGACTCTGTAAAAGTCACTTTGTGAAACCATTGTGATAAATAGAGCATTTGCTCCTATAGGAGCAAATGCTCTATTTATCACAATGGTTTCAAACTACAAACTTCTAAAATTTTCCTTTTCTCTAATTGATGCTCCTTTTCGATAGGCTTATTCAAAGAGATTGTATCTAAAAATAGCCTATGAAGTAATGGGTTAAGGGTGAATTGGTTACTTCATGAATATTCATTAATTTTTTACTGTATTTTTTTTATCCAATGGGTATTTTTTTGCTTTGACAAAAACCGTAGAATCATATAATTCCATATAAAGCAAACAGAGCAGACACTGATCAGACGGCTCCTCATCTGTTTGCAAGGGCGAAAAAGTATTTATATGTGGGAAAGATTCTGAAGAACTACTAAGGCATATGAAGTAATTTAAAACTTTAATTCCAGAGAAAGATTCCAAAGAACTAATGTATTTGAACATTTAAAACATTGATGGGTCTACACTGTTTGCGAAGCCTGAAGGACGAATAACCTTCAGACCTGGATCTTTTGATCAGAACTGTCATGCTTTTGTTCTCTACTGGACGGAGCTACAAATGTGCAGTCAATCCTCTCTAAAGCAATCACGTCGTAATCTTTATCCCTTTGCCTCATGAATATTCATATACAGTAAAACCTCTCTATAATGGCCACTAAATTACATCAAGTATGTTGTGTTAAAGGCAGGTGGTTGCTTAAAGCAAGGTGAAAGTAAAACAGAATGCTCCTATAGGAGCGTTCTGTTTTACTTTCACTTTGCTTTAAGCAGCCACCTGCCCTAAATACCAACTAATTAACACAATTCAATGGCAGTTATAGAGAGGTTTTACTGTATAAGAAACAATGACATCATGAATGTAAATTAACTAAAATAGATTTTAATGGTATTATGGGAATATTCTTTTTACCATGGGAGGAACTGTAGAATCTGAAACAGAGCAGACACTGATCAGATGGCTCCTGCAGGAGCTGTCTTATCTGGGTCTACAATGTTTGTGTAGTTGCCAAAAGTCATCTCTATGAGAGAAAGGGCTAAATGCAGGTATTTGCTTAATGGTGAAAGTAAGGAAGAAAGCTCATTTGGAGGCTTTCTGCTTAAGTTTCATCCTGCTATAAGCTACCATCAGTCAAAAAGACAGGCAATGACTGCTTTGAAGAGGTCTCACTGTATGTTTGACGTGCTATGGAAAAAATCTCCTGTTTGATTTGAAATTTGGTCACCTATATACAGTTTATTGTTATTATCACAGGTGTTTGTGGCACTGGCTACTTTACTATGCTGCACACACTCTATATACATTATATTGTATACAGTGTTGTAAAGTGACCTGTGTCAAACACCTGTGGTCTTTATAATGAGCAACAAGTATGTGTGCCAAAAACTACTGCCACCATAAAACTGAAACCAAAATTTTCACATGAAAAAAATCATGCTTTCACTTTTCATTAGCAAAATCTTGTTTTTTTCTATTAGGGGGGCTAAATGCAGTTCAGTTACAAGACCCTTATAAATCTTCATTAACATATAAAATACTACTGGGTTGCCATAGCCAACAAAGTTATTATTTTCATGTTATAAACCCCACAAACTTTTATTAAGGGTGCTATGCTAAAAATCTATGAACATAAAAAAAAGAAGAATAGGAAAATGTTTTATATTAATTAGAATTATCCCTGATGTGATTTATATCCCCTGTGCTTGTTTAGAAAAATCGATGGGCCACAAATCTGTGAAAAATCATGACAGAAATATTTTGATAATAAATCTTCTCATAAAGTTTCATTGAAACTGTATTGGTAATTAATCGGAAATTGCAGACAAAAAACTTCAGCAGACCAACCAATCTGCAAAAGACAGACAGACAGGCAGACAGACAGACATGGCGACCAAAATATCCCCACACCCCACCTCTATTCATTTGTTTGTTGGGGTATAATTATAAAAATACTTAATCTTTAACATTTTTTCCATATCAGTTATGTAATAGAGCGCTATAGTATTAAGCATATGATGATGGCAGTTTTTGGAACATAGTTTCATACAAATAATCAGCTTCATAGTCACAGTGCAGTGGATTACATGTCGGAAATAATACGACCATACTACTATAACTAAAATTTGGCATAAACAATTAACAAAAATGTTACTTTGACTGCATAATACAAAAAAAGTTCTTGCCTACATGTCAAGGACTTTAGTGCAAAACTATTGTAAGTACGCTCAATGGAAGATAACCTTTGCACACCATGCCAACCCATTTCGATACTGAATAACTCGGCATCTTTTCAGAATGTAATTGCTGCATGAATATTCAAAGACTGCATTGTTATACATGTAATTACACCTTAACCCATTCTCTCATATTGACGACTTTTGATGAATCCCTAAAAGTCACTTTGTGAAACCATTGTGAAATAGGAGCAAATGCTCTATTTATCACAATAGTTTCAAACTACAAAATTCTAATTTTTTCCTTTTCTCTAGTTAATGCTCCTTTTCAGTAGATTTATTCGAAGAGGTTGTATCTAAAAATAGCCTATGAGGTAATGGGTTAACAAGGATACTTTTGGAAATTTCAGGTACTTCAGAATCCACAAGTAAACAGAGCAGACCCTGATCTATAGGAGCTGTCTAATCTGGGTCTTCTTTGTTTGCAAAGGTGCCAAAAGATGTCTATATGAGGGAAAGGGTTAAAAAATTGTTTTTTTGAAACATACTGTTTGTTTAGAAAGAAATGGAAGAAATCAAACAAGAAAATTAAAGTAGGTGAAAATGTTTGATATTGCTAAAGACAAGTTTACAACAGTTTTGCACAAGGCCCTTAATTTGACAAACCACAGGTAAATATTAACATAACACATAAGCTTAAATGATAATGTCTCTATGTTCTGATATGCAGGTATAACTTTCGGTACAACAAAAAATTCCCCTAAGTCTTAAAATATTACGGTAATATAAAACCAAATCCTGGCTGAACACAAATATAATGTACTCGCTCTGTTTACCATCCTAAATCACATATTTCTAGTATACTTCTTCAGTATTCAACAATTAAATTTCCCTTCATATACGTAATTCATTCATTGAATACCATTTCACCTTGATAATAAGGAACAAATATGGGCTTAACAGAGGAGTAAATCGTGGGTTTTGCTCACATTATTGCTCCTAACAATAATTATTTTATATTTGACGGTAGCTGCAGGGCCTCTTATGCTCTTCATCATTAACATATTGCATTCTGCCCTTCTCACAGGAGTTCCTTACCGGCTCCACCAATGGCTACAGTTCATTTTAAAGATTTCTATTTATAGACACATTAAAAAAACTTTTCACATCTTAAAAATCCATTGTTACTACCTGAAAGTAGAAGGAAAAGAGACAATTAGAAATATTTACACAACAACTATGCTGCCATTTTTATAGTTATACAAATATATCAATGCTTTAACCCTTTCCCTCATATAAACGTGTTTTCACGCATCTGCAAACAGAGTAGACCCAGATCAGACGGCTCCTACAGGAGCCGTCTGATCAGGGTCTGCTCTGTTTGCTAATGGAATTTGATAGCTATGTTTCTTTACTTTCTAAAATGGCTACAATATTCCACCTTCAATATTTGATTACAATTATTTTTTTCCATGAATATTCAGTAGGTATTGAAATTTGGACTAAATAAAGAACAGGGAAAGGTTTAACATTCAAACCTTTATTCCATGAACATTCATGTAAGCAATAATGACATCATGAATATTAAACCTTTATCCCATAAATATATCTTTCTATGTCTTTGTAAACGGAGTAGACCCAGATCAGACAGCTCCTGTAGGAGCTGACTGATCAGGTTGCAAATGAAGTAATGTAGATATGATGCTACAGTTTCTGCCACGGCCAAAAATTCCTGTGTCCATGTGGCATTATAAAAAATAATCAATTTAATATTCATGACTTTATCATTTCTTAAGACTTTTATTCATGAGTAAAGGGTTAATAAAATCAACTTACTTATACTTACATCATACTTACTGACTTTTTCTTGAACTGCATATTTAATTTAATTAGTTTAACCCTTTACTCCATGTATATTCATGTTAGAAATCATGAAAGCATAATCTTTAACCCTTTCCCTCATATAAACGTGTTTTCACGCATCTGAAAACAGAGTAGACCCAGATCAGGAGCCGTCTGATCAGGGTCTGCTCTGTTTGCTAATGGAATCTGAAAGCTTGGTTTCTTTACTTTCCAAATTGGGTACAATGTTCCACCTTGCATATTTCCTTATAAGAATTTTCACTATGAATATTCATTAGGTATCAAAATTTGGAATAAACATAGAACAGGGAAAGGGTTAAAATGGCATACTGACACATGAAGTCCAACCAAATCAGAAACTGCAGAAACATATCTATATTATTCCATATTCAAACTGAGTAGACCCTGATCAGATGGTTCCAATAGGAGTCGTCTGATCAGGGTCTACTCTGTTTGCAAAGGTGTAGAAAGGAGTATTTATGCAGTAGTGGGTTAAATTGAGAATGGCATACATTACTTACCGACTTTCACTTGAACTGTTTAATTGAGAATTGCTATCTTCTAAATTGAGCTCAATAATCTGTCGCTTTGTTACTTCAACCTGAAAATACAAAATAATTTCAGTGACACTAACAAGAAGCATAAACTTAACCTTTTAAAGGCTTTTTTGAAGAAGAACTCCCTCATTTCCCCCATCAAATCCTATTATGTTTCAACTATGATGTGGTCACTATACAGGGTTAGATGGAGTAAAATTGAAATATACCCATTTATCTAAAGTGTTCAGAACAGGGTTTGGTGGAGAAATGATGATTTTGGTATTTTAAATAGGCCCCTCTATCTATAGTCTTTAACCCATTACCACATAGGCTATTTTTAGATACAACCTCTTTGAATATATCTACCGAAAAGGAGCATTAACTAGAGAAAAGTAAAATTTTAGAATTTTGTAGTTTGAAACCATTGTGATAAATAGAGCATTTGCTCCTACAGGAGCAAATGCTCTATTTCTCAAAGTGACTTTTACAGAGCAAAAAGCCATTTCATTTAGAATATTCAGCAGTCAAAGGTTTAACTAACTTTCAAGCAGGTCAGTGCGAAATAGTAATTTTTCTTACAAATTTCAATGAAACCTTTTTAACCCTTTACTCCATAAATACACCTTTGCAAACAAAGAAGATCCAGATCAGACAGCCCCTGTAGGAGCCCTCTGATCAGGGTCTGCTCTGTCTGCTAAATATAACTACAGTTTCAGCCATGGCCAAAAATGTCTATATGCTATTTATTTATACAATTAATCGAATTAATATTCATGATGTCATTATTTCTTACATGAATATTAATGGAGTAAAGGGTTAACACTATGTAAGTTACCATCTGCTCTAAACTTTAACCAGCTAAATAATTAAATATAGCTCCTTCCTTTCTGAATATTGGCCTTTCAAACTATGGACGATACCGGATGACGGACACATGATGATCACAATAGCTCACCTTGGCACTTTGTGCCAGGTGAGCTAAAAAGTGACAAAAATTTATCATGAAATATTGACAACTCAACAACTGCCATGAAATCGTGCAAATGGATAAATGAACGAAATCAACATATTTCAGGACTCCATGCTAATGGAAATACTGATAAAAATTAGCATATTTCATGAACTCATGCAAATGGAAATATTAATAAAGGTATTTCATGAGTTCATGCTAATGGAAATACTGATTAATCAACTTTTTTCATGAATTCATGAAAACGGAAATATGGATACATTAACCCTTTTCTCGCTGCGAAAAATATTTGCCTCCATAAGTTGCAGATGCATGCCAAGCTTAAAGTATGTATGTGCAATGGCAACAAATTATCCCCAACATTAAAGTTGGGCCAAAGCAACCAACAGGCAGAGCAAAAACAATATGCCCAAAACAATATGGGGGAGGGGGAGATGGAGGGGGGGGGGAATAGAAATCAGTTAATTTGTATTTATAATGCAATTATTTCTTAACCCTTTACTTAATAAATGTGCCTGTCTGCACCTTTGCAAACAGTATAGACCCAGGTCAGACAACTCCTATAGGAGTCATCTGATCAGTTCTGCACTGTTTGCTTTTGATATAATATAGATCTGATTCTACAGTTTATGTCAGGATAAAAATAATTGTTCATAGTACCATTACCTAAATTCAGTGAATTAATATTCATGATGTCAATATTTCTTGCCTGAATATTCATGGAGTAAAGGGTTAACCCTTTCCCCTCATATAAACTTGTTTTCATGCATTTGCAAACAGAGTAGACCCAGATCAGACGGCTCCTAGAGGAGCCGTCTGATCAGGGTCTGCTCTGTTTGCTAACAGAATTTGATAGATCCGTGTGTTTGCTTTCTAGAATATATACAATGAGTCACCTACCATATTTCTTTATAACTATTTAGTTAATGAATATTCATTAGATATTGAAATTTTGCCTAAATGCAGAACAGGGAATGGGTTAAATGTGTATCCATGAAACAATTACTGCCAGAGTACGTCAGTACAGGCATAGACTTGCAAAAAATTCTGGGTTTGAACTCGAGCCCAGGAGTCCCATAAAACTGCTACAACATGCTCCACTACAAATCTACTTTGTTTAATCACAGTTGCGCAAAATCAATAAATGCAAACATCCTATTCTAACAAACAATATAAATATGCCAGATCCTTCAGTCTGCAGACAGCAATATTTAGCCTGTAGAAGTTCCTCAAATTTTCAATGTAGCTTTTTTTCCCCCATTTCTTTTTCATCTCATGATCTGAATGTTAGAAAAACAGATAAATGTGCATACTCAGATACTTCACCCTTTCCTCCATAGGCTATTTTAGACCCAACCTCTTTGAATAAATCTACCCAAGAGGAGCATTAACTAAAGAAAAGGATTTTTTTTTTAGAATTTTGTAATTTGAAACCATTGTGATAAATAGAGCATTTGCTCCTATATGAGCAAATGCTCTATTTATCACAATGGTTTCAACAGGTGACTTTTACAGAGGCGTAGAAAGGCGTATTTATGGAGGAAAGGGTTAAATTATCCTTTCTCCACCAAACCCTATGTTGTAACAACTCTTTAGAAAATCGTCTGTTTGAGACAATTCTAAAGAGTGGCCACACTACAGGGTTTTGTGGAGAAATCTAGACCTCTTGTGAGTGTCAAGAAGTTCTGATCTGGATCCAAACTGTTTGCTAAGATAATCTCAAATGCATCCCTTACAAACGAAAGGTTACAGACTGCAGACATAAGCGAATTCATTGGTCTAAGGATTGCCAATACAGTAAAACCCCTCTATACTGGGAAATTTTAGCTCCTGGGAGCTTTCTGCATGACTTTCACTCTGCATTAAGCTGCCACCTGTCTCCAAGACTGATATTTATACTAAATTTAATGTCCATTTAGAGGGGTTTTACTGTATCTAACATTTAAACGATAAATTAAAATTCAAAGCAGCAAATAAGCCTTTATGCCATGAATATGACAATAAGTAATAATGACATCATGAATATTGATCAGAGAATTTTTCAATGGTATAATTATGCACACAGGAACATTTGGTCCAGACAGAAATTGTAGAATCAAATCTACATAATTCCATAAGCAAACAGAGCAGATCCCGATCAGATAGCTCCTACACGAACCATCTGAATTTGGTCTACCCTGTTTACAATGTGTTGACCGTTTCCCTAATATAGATGACATTTGGCACCATTGCAAACAGAGAAGACTCCAATCAGACAGCTCCTGTATTATTTAAGTGTAGGAGCTGTCTGATCGAGGTCTGCTCTGTATGCTTATGGAATGATATTGATCTAATTCTGAAGTTTCTGTCTCAGTCAAACATTTTCTCCTTAACCCTATCCTTCATATAAATGCCTTTTCATGCATTTGCAAACAGAGTAGACCCATTTAGTTAGACCCATAGAGTTAACCATTTCCTCCATAGGCTATTTTAGACCCAACCTCTTTGAATGAATCTACCAAAAAGGAACATTTACTAGAGAAAAGGAAATTGTTATAACTGTGTAGTATAGAAACCATTGTGATAAATAGAGCATTTGCTCCTATGGAGCAAATGCTCCATTTATCACAATGGTTTCAAGAAGTGACTATTACAGAGGCATAGAAAGGCGTATTTATGGAGGAAAGGACAGACATCTTCAACAGGAGCTATCAGATCTTGGTCTACCAGAGCTGTCTGATCTGGGTCTACACTACAAATGCATAAAACGCAATATGTTTATTCTTTGACCCTAAACTTGATAATCCCGCCCATTTATGCCTTTGCAAACAGAGTACATCCTGAAGGAGCTATCTGATCAGGGTCAGCTCTTTTTGACCGTTACAAATCCGATTCTCTACTACAGTAAAAACTCAATACTACAAACTTTTATTTTTGAGAAATGTATGTCTTTGTACTTTGTAGGCAGGTGGCTGCTTAACGCAGGGTGAAAGTCATGCATAAAGCCTCTTAATGTTTTCAATACAATAATTAACTAATATTCAGCATGGATGGAGACTTACTTGAATATCACACCAAGAGAGATTTTACAGTAACAAGCAGACCTCTAACTATATGGATCAACTTTACTGAATGATTCATGCTACCAGAAAAATCATTTTGAATAAAGTGAAACAGCGACCTTGACCTTTAAAATGTACTTAATTGCTGGAAAATGTTGGAACATTGTCACCATTTTTGAAAGTAAAGAAACAGATCCATTAACAAATGGAGCAGGCCCTGATCAGATGGCTTCTATAGGAGCTGTCTGATCTGGGTGTACTGTTTGCAAATGCATGAAAACACATTTACATGAAAGGAAGGGTTGAAGAGTAGTGACCTTGATCCTTGACCTATGGACTTTTTGATGTGACTGAAACATTACTAAAGTTAGGTCAAGAAGCAAGCACAGTCACATGCACTGAAATATGTCAAGATTGCAGTCAGCGCTCTTGACAAAACTGATGAAGTTGCATGCATGTGGTATCCATTACAAAACAAAAACACAACATAAAGCACATAGGAAGAGAAGTCAAACTGCCATGTGGAAGGGAGACAACTCTACTGTATGAGTTTGGTACCTCAGTTTCCACAACTTTTTGAATCATTTTATATCTTTGGAATTGTGGTTTCCCAGTTTTTTCATCCACAACCTCAACAGTTTTGTGGGAAACCTGCTCATCCACAACCTGGGATTTCTCTTTGACCGACGTTTCACCATCCCGACACGTGACAACTAGTTTTTGCGCGGGGTTAAACATACGATTTACCTGGTTCTTCTAAAAGGCAGCGTGCAACAGACATGTACACAAGACTAAGTAATGTCAGAGCTATCACACAGGAAAGATATTCACATAAAAAAATATAGCAGAGGCCCAGATAAGATGCATAAATTATCCCTTTCCTCAATGAATATTTATGTAAGAAATAGTGATACCATGAATATTAATTAGGTTACTTTTGTAAAATTTATTAATGTCATATAAATTAACACATGAAATTTTTACTGAAGCAGTAACTGTAGTATTAGATTTATATTGTTCCATTAGCAAACAGAGCATACCCTGATCAGACGGCTCCTATAGGAGCTGTCTTATATAGGTCTACTCTGTTTGCAAAGGGGTATTTATGGAGGAATGGGTTAAAACATTTCCAACAAGAGCTGTCCACAGACAGCGCACTCCACTTTCTTTAGTATTGGATAGTGTAGTGGAAGTCTAAGTCAGAAAGGGGAGATAACAACAGCAAAATTAATTTTAGGGTTACCTGCCCTTGTGAAATGAGTCCTCCTTGTAATAGTTAATATGTTTACCAAAGATGAACCAAATATTTTGGACAGTTTCTGAGACATGGACCTGAACATAAAACTTAACCAACAATGAAAATTCTAAGTCGAAAAAGGGGCATAACTATGGCAAAATTAATTTTAGGGTTACCTACCCTTGTGAAATGGGTTCCCCTTGTGATAGTAAACATACATACCAAATATGAACCAAATATCTTTGATGGTTTCTGAGAAAAGGACCTTAACAAAAAGGTTAACCAACGCCGACGCCGACGAGAGGGTCATGACAATAGCTCCACTTTTTGAAAAAGTGGAACTAAAAATAGCTCCTTTATTTCTCCATCAAACCCTGTGTTGTTACTACTCTCTAGAATTGTCTCTTCAAGATGATTCTAAAGAGTTTTCACAACATAGGATAAGGTGGAGAAGAGACAATTTTAGTATTTGATATGCACCTTTATCTATTGCTTGTACTATAATACAAAAACTGTAGTATGCAGTGCAACAGATAAAGGCACGTATCCAAATACTAAAATCATCTTCGAGACGATTCTAAAGAGTGATCACAACATAGGGTTTGGTGGAGAAATAAAGAAGTTATTCTTGAAAATGTTTTAATTTACACATCTTATCTGGAGCTCTGTGTATGTCACTCGCCTGCTATATGATATTTCATGAAGTAAAAGGGCTATAACTCATCCAAAAGGTTTGTTGCATTATCAAAATCAAGCCTTTTTTAAACTATCACACACAGTTTGGATGAAGATGTGATACTAAGAATCTCATTTCAAGATCCAAACTGTTAAACATTCTAAAAATAACTTCACTTAAAAGGAAGCTTTAGTTCAAAATAGATTTTGAAGGAGACAATTATACAAAGAGTTACTGCCCCTTATATATTAGAGGTATTAAAAGGAAGATAATGAAAACTTTGTTATAAAACTACTCTAAAAGTGACATGCTGGACTACATTTACTTCAAATAAATAATAACATTCGGATGAAATGCACAGCAAAACAAACTTTTTATACTGTGAATTCTGAATTCTTCTGCAACACAACTGCAGTAAAACCTCTCTTTAACGGCCACTAAATTACATCAAGTATTTTGTGTTAAAGGCAGGTGGCTGCTTAAAGCTTATAGGAGCGTTTTGTTTTACTTTCACCTTGCTTTAAGTGGCCACCTGCCCTAAATACCAGCTAATTAACACAATTTAGTGGCCGTTACAGAGAGGTTTTACTGTATGCCTTTTTTTGGCTCTCATTTTGGCTCTCTATCAATATAAAAGTACCGAAGTCTTCAAGTTTTCACATCTACTTATATTTTCCTTCTTGTTCTTCCCCAATTTTTTCAATTAAAGCATCAGATATTTAACCCTTTCCTCCATATATACGCCTTTCTACGCCTACGTAAAAATCACTTTTTGACACCATTGTGATAAATAGAGCATTTGCTCCTAAGAAGCAAATGCTCTATTTATCACAATGGTTTCAGAACTACAAAATTCTAAAATTTTCCTTTTCTCTAGTTAATGCTCCTTTTTGGTAGATTTATTCAAAGTGAATGGATCTAAAAATAGCCTATGGAGGAATGGGTTAAACATTTTAACTCTTTACCTGATGGATAATGTTTTAATGCTTTTGAAATCAGAGTACACCCAAAGCAGATGTCTTACAAGGGTCTAATCTGTTTGCTAATGGGATCATACAATCTGACTTCAGTTTCTGCAATGGTGATCAATCCCTTGTTCATAACGCCAGTATAACAAGAGTGCCAGTAGACACAATATACGCCCGTCGGGGTCTTGTTCAACATAAACTGGGGTTAACGTATTTGCTGAACTCAAATTCTAAGCCCAATTTTGCGACCAAGTTTCAAGGTTGTAAATAGGCATACTTTAACAAAAAACCTTAACCAAAAATTCTAAATTGAAAAGTGCCATAATTGTGTCTAAATGCTTGACAGAGTTGCATTGTATTTACTCTTGCCTACAGATGAAGCTTCTGATGGTGAACAAATGTTTCAAGTTTAAAAGCTTTATCTGAAAGGGTTATGTAAATAAGTGGACTTTAACCAAAACCTTAACCAAAAATTCCAAGCTAAAAAGCGTCATAATCATGTCAAAATGTTAGACAGAGTTATGTACTCTTGCCTACAGGTGAAGCTTGTGATGGTGAACAAGTGTTCCAAGTTTAAAAGCTTTATCTCAAAGGGTTATGTAAATAAGTGGACTTTAACCAAAACCTTGACAAAAAATTCTAAGTTAAAAAGGGACATAATTCCGTCAAAATGCTTGACAGAGTTATTTACTCTTGCCTGCAGGTGCAAGTTGTGAAGGTAAACAAGTGTTCCAAGTTTAAAGGATTTATTTCAAAGGGTTATGTAAATAAATGGACTTTAACAAAGCCTCAACCAAAAATTCTAAGTTAAAAAGGGGCATAATTCGGTCAAAATACTTGACAGAGTTATGTACTCTTGCCTACAGGTAAAGGTAGTGAGGGTGAACAAGTGTTCCAAGTTTAAAACCTTTATCTCAAAGGGTAATGTAAATAAATGGACTTTATCAAAGCCTTAACCAAAAATTCTAAGTTAAAAAGGGGCATAATTCAGTCAAAATGCTTGACAGAGTTATTTACTCTTGTCTACAGGTGAAGGTTGTGATGGTGAACAAGTGTTCCAAGTTTAAAAGCTTTATCTCAAAGGGTTATGTAAATAAATGGACTTTAACAAAGCCTTAACCAAAAATTCTAAGTTAAAAAGGGGCATAATTCAGTCAAAATGCTTGACAGAGTTATTTACTCTTGCCTACAGGTGAAGGTTGTGACGGTGAACAAGTGTTCCAAGTTTCAAAGCTTTATCTCAAAGTGTTATGTAGATAAGTGGACTTGTTCCACATAAATTGAGGTTAACATTTTTGCTTAACGCAAATGCTAAACGCAAATTCTAAGTCCAATTAAGTGACCTTGACCTTGGATAAACGAGCCGGGACTTGGCAGGCTACTGTAGCATGTCTAGATATACATTATGATTAAATTTGGGAAGGATCCACCAAGCGGAACTTGAGTTAGAGATGTTACAGACAGACAGACCGGTTAAATTTTTTGCTAAACGCAAATTCTAAGTCCAATTGTGTGACCTTGACCTTGGATAAACAAACCGGGACTTGGCAGGCAACTGTAGAATGTCTAGATAAACATTGTGTTAAAATTTGAGAAGGATCCACCAAGCGGAACTTGAGTTAGAGATGTTACAGACGGACAGACACACAGACAGCGCCATTCCATAATACGTCCCGTTTTTTCAAACGGGCGTATAAAAATGGATCTAATAATTACACTGTATTCATGATGTCATTTCTTACATGAATATTAACCAGGTCAAGGTTTATACAATATTAGTTTGAATCAACTCAAATATGAATTTTCTTTAATTTTTCTCTGAATTAGTTTTTGGCGATGAATGAATAAAGTCGCACATTTTCCATTTAAAAACTCATACTATTTTCGGTAAACCCTTTACCTGATAAATATTCATGTAGGAAATATTGACATCGTGAATATTTATTAGTTGAAATTTTATGGACACAAATATTGTTGGCCATGGCAAAAACTATAGAATCAGATAGATCTATATAATTTCATAAGCGAACAGAGCAGACTCTAATCAGATCACTCCCATAGGACCCATTTGATCTGGGTACACCCTGTTTGCAAAGGCACCTCTATTACAGACAGGATTAAAACATGTTTATTTCTTTTTAAAATTTTGACTGTCGTCTGACAAAAATTTAGGCAATCTCAAAATCTTAAATTAAATATGCTTCTACGCCTTAGCAAACAGAGTAGACCCAGACCAGATGGCTCCTATCCAAAATCAATATGCATGATGACATTATTTCCTGCATGAATATTCATGGAGTAAAGGATTAAATCACATAATGCATTACTCCCGAGTCCAATTCCTCATAAAAATCCAGTGCAACAGACTTTGTCAAATTCTTTACATTTTACCACCCTTGCATTTTGTATTCACTGATTGGTAATATTGTTAAAACATTATACAAATGAAGAGAGGCATGCTGTACACTGATAACATTCCAAGAAAATACATGATTATCTCCCTTCCATACAAAGGGAGGTCACTCTACCTCTGGTTCCCCATTCTGATTGTTGGCTGCCTTGTTCTTTTCGTCTTTCTGCAATTCCTGAGCTTTAGCTATGACAGCTTGTGCTCGGATGGCGTCGTCCTCAAGATCTTTCATTCTGTTGCAATGAGACGACATATAGGTAATATAAAAGCATTTATTATGAAGCAATGGTTAATCTGGATTTAAAACAACCTGTAATACTGAAGTTAACCCTTTCCCTGTTCTAATATTTATTCCAAATTTTAATACCTACTGCATATTCATGGACCAAATAGTTATAATGAAATATGGAAGGTAAAACATTGTAGTCATTTTTAGAAAGTAAAGAAACAGATCTATCAAATTCTATTAGCAAACAGAGCAGACCCGGTCTACTCTGTTTGCAGATGTGTGAATTCCTTTATATGAAAGGAAAGGGTTAAGCCTCACTAGCATGTTTCAAGTAGTGTTTACTGATTGAAATCTTGGAGAGAATGTTTCCATCATTCTGTAAATGGTGCAGATTTACTAAGACATATTACTAAGAAATATGCTTTGAACATAGTGCACAAGAAAAACCCTTGCTTGGAAGAGTGCAACTGCACACATAATCAACCAATGCCATCTGACCCTTTCAATGCTGATATTTTCAAAGTGGTATGGCCCATCAGTGGAACAAACAGTTTGGATCCAGATGAGACGTCGAGTTACTGGGCGTCTCATCTGGATCCAAACTGTTTGCAAAGGTAATCACAGATGCCACATAGGTAGTGAAAGGGTCAACCACAATGTCCATTCAGTATAAAGGGCTTAAAATTGTGAGAAGGCCTTGAATGACCAATAATGTAGACCCTGATCAGAGGGCTCCTCTAAAAGCCCGCTGACCTAGGTCAACACTAAGTCTTGTCCTGCATTCAAATGGCTAAAAAGACTGCACACTGCTGTTGTATAATTTTCATACAACCCTTTGAATGCTGAATTCTCAAAGTGGACCAGACCATATTGGTTAAAAGCAGAGTCTATTCATTATGAAAGGGTAAAATTTACTGTAAAGAGAGACAATGTGTACAACAGCAAAGAAAGCACACACAATGTGCTAAAATATAATCAGTGCATTGTAATCCCAGCAAAAACTCATTTTTTGCAAACAAAAAAACATTCATTGAGACAACATAATTACATTTATGTGTGAAACATAAGAAATGAATCCATTTCCAGCTAAACTATGGCACAACATTCAAGACTACAAAAACAACTAAAATAGAAGACAAACAAAAGTTTTTCCCCAGTATATTGAAGTCTGTATATTTGGGAATTGGCCATGTCTGATAGATAGTTTTCCAGAATGCATAGGTGAGGGTTATAAATCAATTCATACTTGCCTTTTCTTAACCATTTTATCTCATGAATATTTATGTAAGAAACAATGATATCATGAATATTTATTAGCTGATTTCTTATAATGGTATACCAACACAGGTTTATTTTGTTTTGGAAGAAACTGTAGAACAAGACCTATATTATTTCATAAGCAAACAGGGCAGATCCTAGTCAGACGGCTAAAACAGGAGCCATCGGATCTGTGTTTACTGCAAAAGGTATAAAAAGACGGCTCAATCGTTATTTCTGTCATTTCCAAATATTCCTGTATTAATATGCCATTATAAAAATTTAGCTAATTAGTATCCATGGTGACGTCATTTCTTACATCTATATTCATTAGGGAAAGAATTGAGAATACTTTCAAATTCTACCTGTATTCACTAGTGATACATACACTTATTCTGGACAGTTACTCATACATAATAATATATTACATCTAATGTGTTTATTATAATTATTAACTACCAAAACATCACAAGGTGTACATGTTGTTATGTAGTTATCAGAGCTACAGATAAAGGTGCGTACTCTAATACTAAAATCGCCATTTCTCCACTAAACCCTATGTTGTGACCACTCTTTAGAATCGTCTCTTTGAGACGATTCTAAAGAGTGGTCAAAACATAGGGTTTCGTGGAGAAATAAGGCAGTTATTCTTGAAAATGTTTTGATTTACGCATCTTATCTGGAGCTTTGTAGTTATACTGTTATGTGTTTTACATGTTACACAGTTTGGTAGTGGCTATATATGTATATATTTGGTTTATGACTAATACAGAACAATAAATGTAGATACTCCAGTAAATTTCAACACCAGATTCATCCACATACCCGCGCTTTGTGGAGAATTCAGCCAAAATGTCGATATAATTGGGAGAGGATTCACAATGACAAACAGCACAGGCTCTAGCCAAAGAGTTTCTGCATGTGCTCTTCGATCTGAGTCTATACTGTAATTATTTGTTAAAATCAATTCCCACATCCACAGGAATTACCCTATACATCAATTAACCCTTTAACTGATCTACATTTTCCAAATGTCAATACCTGCTGAATATATATGGCCAAAATAGTATGAAATATGGAAGGTGCAACATTGTAACCATTTCAGAAAATAAAGATTTTTCAAATTCCATTAGCAGAGATCTATATTACACCATAAGCAAACAGAGCAGACCCTGATCAGACGACTCCTATGGGAGCCATCTGATCTGGATCTACTTTGTTTGCAAATGCCTGAACATGGTCATATGAGGGAAAGGGTTAACCCTTTACTCCATGAATATTCATATAAGAAATAATGATATCATGAATATTAATTTGATTGTTTTAATAGCACACAGACACAGAACTTTTGCCCATGGCAGAAAATGTAGAATCATATCTATATTATATCTTAAGCAAACAGAGCAGACTCTGATCAGACCGCTTCTATAGGAGCTATCTGATCTGGGTGTACTCTGCATAGGTATACGTATGGAGTGAAGGGTTAAATGAATGGTGTCTGCAGTACACTAACCTATCATAATAAACCTGTCTGGGATTAGAGACACCATTTCCATAACAGCAGCCAATCTGCAGAGCTACAGATAACGATGCGCACTCAAATACTTAACCCTTTCCCTGTTCTATGTATATTACGAATTTCAATACCTACTGATTATTCATGGACAAAATAGTTAAAATGAAATACGGAAGGTGGAACTTTGTAGCCATTTTAGAAAGTAAAGACACGGATCTTTGAAATTATATTAGCAAACAGAGTAGACCCTGATCAGACGGCTCCTCTAGGAGCCGTCTGATCTGGGTCTACTGTTTGTAAATGTGTGAAAACACGTTTATATGAGGGAAAGGGTTAAATCGCCATTTCTCCACCAACCCCTATGTTGTGACCACTCTTTAGGATAGTCTCGAAGAGACGATCTAAAGAGTGGTCACAACATAGGGTTTGATGGAGAAAAAAAAAGTTATAGTTGAAAATATTTTTATTTACGCATCTTATCCGGAGCTCTGCAATCTGCATCACAATAACTACTCAGTACATTCATTCTCCAATATTATGCTTTTTGACCATGATACGACTTCTTAGGTTCTACTGAATTGCAAATCAAGATTTCTTACAAATATCCACAAGTACTATTCTGTATTAGACATTTTGGTTGTAAGAACGTCAATTGGTTAAGTATTAACCGTAACACACCTAGCCTGTCGAGAAGCTGCGCGTTTTTCTGCCTGTAACGCTCGCTCCTCTGCCGGGGACAACTTTTTATCGCTGTGGGGAGGCGCTGGCGAGTTATTGTTATTGTTTGGGGTGCCCAGACTGGGGTCGAGGGTTCTCATCACGTTTGGGGGACTAAGAAAAAACAAATACAAAAGAAAAACCGTCATGCAGATGAGATTTGTGTCATCGATACAGCTGTTAGTGATAATTCTAGCACAGCAAAATCATTCCTAAAGAGGAGAAACAAAATATTTGTGCCAAGCTAAATTGGAACTACAGAAGAAAATCAAATCATACCAGCCAAATAGTTAAAGGGAAATATTTTGAAGCTTTTAAGAAGTAAAGTTGAAGTGAAAATGTAGCAGTATTAAAACCAGATATAATTCACCCTGAAATAGGATCATAGAAAAATGTACTGAATTACCAAATATACAAAAAATTGTCATTCTAAAAGGATCAACAAAATGCAAACTTTAATAGCTAAATGCAAATAAAAGCAGACAGGAAGTAAGCAGAATGTCCATTAGGAAATCACAACCTATTAACAGGCAACACCATTCAGTTTTTTAACTAACTACTGTATCAAAGCCAAACTTATTGAAAATAAACAAAAAATCCAAGTCAGCAAAAACAGCATCACATAAGTGTAGTTATGGCACCAATGGACTACTATGTGGAGATTTACAGTCCAAATAAAATGTTCACATTTTTAACATCAACAAACAAGCTATCTGCAATAAAAAAAACTCAGGAGTTATATTTTGAGTTTAAATTTAAAATTTAACTACAATCTGGCAGTATTCAAGAAACGGGTCATGATACTGAGAGGCGGGCTTCAGCATTATGTGGGAGGAGTTATACACTGTGATCATGCATATTTAGTATTAGTTTGTGATCCGTGATATCAGGACATGCAAGGAGGAGAACGAGATCAGCTACACTAAGAAGAATGTCAATTGTAGACTAGACTAGACAATAACCTTTTAGCACTGCCGAGTATCAAAAATCAGGCAGACAATATAAAGTTGTGTAGTAATCAAATTCTGAGTATGGCTGAACTTCCATAGAGAAACCTTTCCCTGTTCTATATTTATTCCAAATTTCAATACCTATTGAATATTCATGGACAAAATAGTTATAATGAAATATGGAAGGTGGAACATTGTAGCCATTTTAGAATGTAAAGAAACAAATCTATCAAATTCCATTAGCAAATAGGGAAGACCCTGATCAGATGGCTCCTAAAGGAGCTGTCTGAGCTGGGTCTACTCTGTTTGCAGATGTGTGCAAAGGCGTTTATATAAGGGAAAGGCTTAATGCCTTTGCAAACACAGTAGACCTACATTTGCAACCCTTTCCTTCATATAAATGCCTTTTCATGCATTTGCAAACAGAATAGACCCAGATCAGACAAGTCAGTGTCTGCTCCGTTTGCTTAGGAAATTGTATGTACATGCATGGACCTGATTCTATGGTTTCTACCAATGCAAAAAAATCATATGTTCATAATTATGTCATTATAAAAAATCATTTTTGATCAGACAGAAGCTGCAAAATCATATTATCTATATTATACCATAAGCAAACAGAGCAGACCGTGATCATACAGCTCCTATACTGATTACTCTGTTTGCAGATGCATGAAAAGGTATTTATATCTATATGAAGGGAAGGGTTAAAACAGGACACTTTGATCAGGTCTTTAAAATTAAGCATACATTTTTTTTCAGAATTGAAGCAAACAAAAACTTTCGCAGACAAAAATTTCTAGCAATCCATATTCAAAGGGTTAAAACATTTGTGAGAAGTTACACATATATATTATTTTTCTAGTTGAAAGGTATTTTAGCAATCCCGACTAGCTTATATAAAGATAGACAGACAAAATACAAAACTATTCCTGCTTTCAAGGCATCAAGGAAAAGAACTGCTCTGCTTGAAGAGGCGTGACAGGTGCACAGACGGCTGAGAGGTAATCATTTAAGAGTCACTATACTAAAGCAGATGACACAATAAAAATGACTTTCTGTATATCTGAAGCAATTGACACTGTGGCCTGTATAATCAAAATTATAAGAAAAGGTACACAGTTATATCAAGCCACAAACATATTTTTATCAACATCAAATAAAAGCTTGAACAATTGAGTGCCAAAACTATTTAAGAAAACTGCATTTGAAGCTGCGTATTAACCCAATACCTCAGAGGCTATTTTCAGACCCAACCTCTTCAAATAAATGATACCACCGAGCATTTACTAGAGAAAAGGAATTTTCTGAATTGTGTAGTTTTGAAACCATTGTGATAAATAGAGCATTTGCTCCTATAGGAGCAAATGCTCTATTTATAACAATGGTTTCATAAAGTGACTTTTACAGAGGCGTAGAAAGGCGTATTTATGGAGGAAAGGGTTAAGACGCATAAAACAAACAGAACTCGGCCATAGCAAAGCAATATCCCAGCAACTCTATAAACAACGAAATCAGTCAGCGTTCACACTGAAAATGGAGAAAAGGTTTCAGAGCTGTATGTACATAAGAGGTGTATTGCTCTATCCAAGGATTCAGAGGTCCAGATAAGATGCTTAAATTAAAAAGATGCTTAAATTAAAAACATTTTCAAGAATAACTTCTTTATTATTTCTCCATGATTTTAATATTTGAATTGCTCTACATGATATAGGGTTCAAGCATGAGAGCGATTTGGGAGAAAAAGTCTCCCTAACCCTGGGAGAAGTTTTAATATATAGAAAATATAGGGAGATACAAAATCAGGACCAAAACTAGACTCCTCCCTGATAGAGAGCTCCAGCTTGAGCCCTGCATATACCCCCCCCCCCCACCTCTCCCCCCATGTCAATTCATACAAGTCCCAACAAAGAAGGGTTTGTTGGAGAATAAAAAGAAAACTTTTCTGATACTGAGCAACATATAAATGTGCGTACCGCATAAACAGATTCTAAAATCATCATTTCTCCGGTTTCCACCAAACCCTATGTTGTGACCACTCTTTAGAATCGTCTCTTTGAGATTGGTCACAACATAGGGATTGATGATGAAATAAAGAGAGTTATCTTGAAAATATTTTAATTTACATCTTATCTGGACCTCTGTGATATATTTGCTAAATACTCTTCTTATCTACAGCTCTTGGTTTTACATGCAGTCTATGAGCAGCATTAGACCTGGGTAAAAGTCACACCAGTCCTGTCAATTTCATTTGCCTATTTCTGTTCAGTCTTACCTCAACTTCGGGAAAACTTTTTTTTAAGCCCTTTACCTAATGAATATTTATACAAGAACTTAAGACTTTATGAATATTTATTAAAATAAGTTTCATTCTGGCATATGAACAAATGAATATACTAGGGTATTTGCAGACACTGAAGAATCAAGATTTATATACAGTATATTGGCGATATTTCGAGCACCGTCGGGAATCAGCAAAAACCTCGGATTATCGCAATGCTCGAAAGAACCGATCTCTAGCATTTTGTGTCATTTTCAAGAGCATTGTTTGACAAGAGGAAGCATATTTCTTCACAGTAAACTTTTTAACATTATCATAAACTTCAATGCGTATATAATTCATCGATTCTTTCCTTATATAAGTGATAACAGAAAACACCATTTACATCGGCGACCGAAGTTTTGAACAGTATAACTTGTATGGGTCCGTTGATATGGGTCCGTTCAACGGACCCTTCAAAATAAACTCAAAACTTGTTTCAAACCATCTAGACATATCCCTTGAACAGTCGTGGCATATAGCGTTATGTTGTTTATTTTGCATATTTTCCATTTGTCGACATTAATTTAGTTGTTGGTGCTGAGTTGGTGCACAAACAAACATTTTCGTTTCGTTCCCGTGCTGTTTCGTAGTAAGGAAAATCAGGGCGAGTGACCAAATTAATTAATAATCGGAACACTCGGCTTTTTTCGTCTGACATAGTTATTCTCGTTCATCTCTCGTAGCAAGAGTCTGCATGAACGAGACTGTCTAAAATTAACAAAAATATTGCGAATTTCAAAGAACTACACGAAAAGCACTGCACTATTTCTAAATTTAAAGCAGAAGGACGTTATATGGCACCCTTTCAGCGGTACCGAAAAATCACAACACGTTTGCGAACGTATGCAAATTATGGTTGTGACTCTTTGTTTATTAAGACTTCAGTCTACTAAATTCTCATCATTATTTACACCAAAGTAAAGTCTGCATTCAATGAATGTGTTATTCACACATTTGGAAGATCTAATGTCCCATAGACGGATCTTTCAAAAGGTCACGACAATGTATCGAGAAGGTGTGAATAATTACCTCGGAGGTGGGAAAACACCGTGCTCGAATTAAACAATCAATAAAAGGAACCAGAATGATCCGCGGGACCAGCACACATGCTCGAATTTTCGGATTATCGCTATTCGGATTAATGCAGGTATTTTCAATTAGATTTGATAGAATTTCAGCCGGGACCTCAACATTCCCTCGGAATAAGAGGGTATCTCGGAAAAACGAGAGTCGAAATAACGCCGTTATACTGTAGTTTCATAGGTAAACAGAGTAGATCCTGATCTGATCTGATTCTATTCTGTTTGCAAATGCATATAAAGGCACCGATATGAGGGAAAGGGTCAATTCCAAACCCAAATAATTCTCTTCTGATTCTGCTCTGTTTGCTTATGATATAATATACTATAATGATCTGATTCTAGTTTCTGCTTTGACAAAATATTCATGGTGTCATCATTCCTTTCATGAATAGTCATGGAGTAAAGGGTTAATTGATATTCACAACAAGAGTACCGCAAGCGGGTGCCAAAGCTCGTCTGTTGTCATTGTCAAGATGAACATGCATACCAAAAATGAAGGTTGTAAATGAAAAATTGAAGAAATTATGGTCAATGTTAAGATTTCGGATGACGACGGCAATAACGACGACGCGGACGCCGGAGTTACGACAATAGCATCGTGATTTCTTCAAAACAGATGAGCTAAAAATGGGATCTGCCTGTCATGAATATCCATCCAGTAAAAGGGTTTCAGATTTTGTGATTCATGTTTCTGTAGCGCGTTTCTATGTTATGAAAATGACATGGCTTGACTTTTTCCCAAAGTGTTCCGCTGCTGAAGGTATTATGATCAATGAAAGTTGTGTGAACCCTTTCCCTCATATAAATGCTTTCTCAAGCATTTGCAAACAGAGTAGACCCAGATCAGCAGACAGCTACTATAGAAGCCATCTGATCAGGGTCTGCTCTGTTGCTTATGGAATTTGATAGATTTGTTTCTTTACTTTCTAAAATTCTACATTTTGTTTCGGTAGGTACTGAAATTTGGAAATTCAGGAAAACAGGGAAAGGGTTAAGGTATTACGATCAATGCAAGTTGTGTTATCCGTTAGTGAACCAGTTACCTAATCCCAAGGCTGTTTGGGGGCCAACAAGGGGTAAGAAAAACACAGAGATGGTTAGTAACAATGTGACAAGACTAAACAATGTGCTCCGTTTGTTTTAGATTCTAACAACAAACATCTATTGGTCATATTTGGATCATTGTAATTTGAGCAACATATTCAGTGGGCTACTGACTATACCACTAAATATTCTTACTAAAACAAAAGCACCGCAAGCTGGTGCAACACTTGTCTGTCGTAATTGTCAAGATGAACATGCATACCAAAATGAAGGTTGTAAATGAAAAATTGAAGAAGTTATGGTCAATGTTAAGATTTCGGACGACGACACGGACACCAGAGTTACGACAATAGCTCGTGATTTCTTCGAAACAGATGAGCTAAAAATGATTAACCCTTTCCTTTATATAAAGGCCTTTTCACACATTTGCAAACAGAGCAAACCCAGATCAGATGGCTCCTATTGGAGCCATCTGATCAGGATCTGCTCTGTTTGCTTATGGTATAATAATACAGATCTAATTCTACAGTTTCTGCCTGAGTCAAAACAGCTTGTGCATATTATGCCAACATAAAAATTCAGCTAATAAATATTCATGATGTTATTATTCCTTTCATGAATATCAAACAATACAGTTAATGTATACGAGTTAAACTATGCAAACAGTAGATCCAGATCAGACTGCTGCTGTAGGAATTATCTGGTCAGGATCTGCTGTTTGCTTATGATATACTACAGATCTGATTCTTCAGTTTCTAATTATTCAATATGTCATTATAAACGTTCATCTTAGTAATGTTCATTCATTCATTATTTTGTACATGAAACTTTATGAGGGAAAGTGCTAAAAACTAATTATAAAACTTCCTTTGAATGGCTGATATAGAAGTAACACTGTATCTTTAATTATTTCAGTGCTGAATTGTCAAATGGACTATTCCAAATTCAAACACGTCAAAACTTACGCTGAATATTCCGGGATGTTATTAAAGGAAAGTGGTGGGTCTACACTGTTTGCAAAGGACATTAGTGACAAGTTTTCCTGCACTGAAAGGATTAAATGCCACATTAACTTCTTTGATAAAAACTGAGATGGAGAGAGGAAGAAAAAAGAAAATCTTAAATTTAGAATTTAAAGGAAACAGATGTTAAGTATAATGATTAGAGTCTTTGAACTAAAGGAAAAAGCACAAACAAATATATATATATATATAATGATAATAGAACACAATTCAGTATGTTTAAATATGACATAAAATTCTCAAGACATTATACTTTATTCTCACGATTCTGCACTAACAGGCCTATTTCATGAATAAATTCTCCATTTTTTAAGGATTATGCGATTTTGTCACTTCTATAAGGATATGTAACATTTCTAAACACAATCTTAGTCCATTTGCAATTGCTTGGATCCAGATTAGACACTGAGTATCTCAGTGTCCATCAGGATCCAAACTGTCTGGGACTCGGTCAATAGTTTCTCAAAAGTATGAGTTTACACTAGGTCATTAAACCTTTCCTCCATAAATACGCCTTTCTACCCCTCTGTAAAAGTCACTTTATGAAACCATTGTGATAAATAGAGCATTTGCTCCTATAGGAGCAAATGATCTATTTATCACAATGGTTTCAAACTACAAAATTCTAAACTTTCCCTTTTTTTTAGTAAAAGCTTGGTAGATTGATTCAAAGAGGTTGTGTCTAAAAATAGCCTATGGAGGAATGGGTTATTCTCTCAAGAGCTTGAGATCTTATCGGAAGTAGTCAAATTTTTTATCATACATTATATTTGAACAGCGGGATAAAAGATAATCCATTCAAAACAGAGAGTCTCATACTAGCCATGTACTGAAATTAGTTATCTTTACAGCCTGAAAACGGTGTAGACCAAGATCAGCTGCCCTGATATCAATGTTATAAATATCTGCATCAATATATTAATAAGTTTTGTTAATCACATATATCAGAAACATGCTACATATGAATTTGAATAATTCATATTAATATTATACATTAACAACAATAACAACAATTTATTATCCTTGTAATATAATACACAGTTACAAAATCAGTATTCCATCTATGTTCCTTACAAACTGCATATAATGTGGTTACGGTTAGATCTGGGTTTTTCCCCCTGGCAAGATGATCTGGGGTTTTCTTGATTTTCTATTTTGAGTTTGCACTTACCTTGAGAGGACTTTGTTGTACTCTTCATCACCGCTACCAACAGACTCGGACACTTTGGACAATAACTCCTCTTTTGTCATCGTGTTAGCCTTGTCAGCTAGAGAAGAGAAATTTCCATTAAACCTTTCCTCCATGAATATGTAACTACTGTAGATCTGTTATATCATAAGCAAACAGAGCAGACCCTGATCAGTCAGCTCCAATCTGGGTCTACTCTGTTTGCAAAGGCATAGAAAGGCATGATTATGGAGTAAAGGCTTAAGCCTTTCAACACATTTTCAAGAATAACCCCTTTATTTCTCCACCAAACTCTATGTTGTGATCACTACTAAAAATCGAAAAGACGATCCTAAAGAGTGGTCACAACATAGGGTTTGGTGGAGAAATGACTATTTTAGTAGTTGAGTACGCACATTTATCTGTTGCTCTGGATTATTCCAAAACTCGAGCAGGTTAAGCTTACTGTGAATATTCTGGGATGCTTTTAAAGAAATGTGACATGACAAACAGTGCAGACCCTGATGGATCTACACGGTCAGCTTAGGACGTTAATGATGCTTTTCCTGAATTGAAAGGATTAAATCAAGTAGAGTAAAATCTCAAGGGAAAATGTCTTTAACCCATTCCCTCATATTGATGCCTTTTGACGCCTCTGTAAGGCACTTTTTGAAACCACTGTGATAAATAGAGCATTTGTTCCATAGGAACAAAAACATTTTTTAATGCTCTATTTATCACAATGGTTTCTAATCTACAAAATTCTAAAAGTTCCCTTTTCTCTAGTAAATGCTCCTTTTCGGTAGATTTATTCAAAGCGACTTGGTCTAAAAATAGCATTTTACAGACTCCCAACTATTGATTCATTAACCTTTCCTTCGTAATTATAAACACGTTTTCACACATTTGCAAACAAAGAAGACCCAGATCAGATGGCTCCCATAGGTTCTGTCTGATCAGGGTCTGCTCTGTATGCTAATGGAAATCTGTTTCTTTACTTTCTGAAATGGCTACAATGTTCCACCTTCCATATTTGAGACTATAGCTATTTTGTCCATCAATATTCAGTAGGTATTGAAATTTGGAATAAACACAGAACAGGGAAAGGTTAAACATTACACTACAACTTGCTTGATGTTCACCCTTTACTAGGTGACTACTCCGTCCATTATTAACCCATTCCCTCATATTGACAACTCTGTAAAAGTCACTTTGTGAAACCATTGTGATAAATAGAGCATTTGCTCCTATAGGAGCAAATGCTCTATTTATCACAATGGTTTCAATACTACACGATTCTAAATATTTTCTTTTCTCTAGGAAATGCTCCTTTTGGGTAGACTTTTTCAAAGAGGTTAGGTCTAAAAATAGCCTAAGTGGGAATGGGTTAATATTGCATAATCCTTTACTCCATAAATATTCAAGTAATAAATGATGACATCATGAATATTAATTAGATTAGTTACTTAATTATAAATGGCATATCATTACTTTTTGGTGAAAGTAGAAACTATAGAACAAGATCTATCTTATTCCATAAGCAAATAGAGCAGACCCTGATCAGACGGCTCCTACAGGAGCTGTCTGATCTGGGTCTACTCTATTTGCAAAAGCGTAGAAAAGCGTACTCATGGAGGAAAGGGTTAATGTGATTCTTGTATTGGCAGGCAAATGAGAATCAGACTTGTAATATATAAGCAAACAGAGCAGATCCTGATCAGACAGCTCTTACAGGAGCTGTCTAATCTGGGGGGTCTACTCTGTTTGCAAAGGCTTAAAAAGTCTGGATTATCAAGCACAGGGTTCAACAATACCAATATCTATCAACTAGGTGGCTGCGTTTGATAGTTTCTACTCTTAATTACAATAAGAATTGGGATAGACAAACCTAGGCAAAATTATAAACATGTACACAATTGTGTTGTCTAGCTTTACAATTACAATGTAGTACTAATCAGACTATTCCCGAGCATCACAGACAATCAGACCATTTCAGAGCATCGGAGACAATGCAACTAATGTGGCATACATGGAAATAATTAATCCAAGCAAACAAGTCGGCTGTCATTTGCAAATAGTGTAAATTTCAATTTACTTTTCCCTGACGCGTGGCAACCCTGAACTTGACCAAGTTATCAAATCTGTGCAATTACTGACAAAGAATGGTAAGAAGATCCTCATGCTATTGAGAGAACAACATCAATTTTAAGAAATTTTGACAATAAAAGGGCCACAACTCACGACTGAAATAGGAAATACACCTGCTTATGATTTCGAACCTGTTTAACCCTTTCCTCCATAAATACGCCTTTCTACGCCTCTGTAATAGTCAGTTCTTGAAACCATTGTGATAAATAGAGCATTTGCTCCATAGGAGCAAATGCTCTATTTATCACAATGGTTTCAATACTACATATTTCTAACATTTTCCTTTTCTCTAGTAAATGCACCTTTTCGGTAGATTCATTCGAAGAGGTTGGGTCTAAAAATAGCCTATGGAGGCATGGGTTAAGATATTGTGCATGTGCAACTATTGACCTAGTTTGGTAATAATTGGTTCAAGGGTTCTCATGCTAATGTGAGGTCAAGGTCAAGGGACAGGACCGAAACAGAAGTAATGCGACAACTTGCATGATTCCTGTATGGTCCCTACTTCACTTTGTGATGTGCGGTAAATACAGGGAAGCTGGTGTGCCAAAGCTAATTTGTCACTACTTCGGTTTTTCTGAATAACTCTTTCCCTCATGAATAAATAATGAGGGCATGAATATTAATCAGCTTAATTTTATAATGGCATCATGAACAAGGGAATTTTTTACTATTGCAGAAGCTGTGGAATCATGTCTATATTATGTCATAAGCAACAGCAGATCCTGATCAGACTGCTTCTACATTAGTCATCTGATCCTGGTCTACACTGTTTGCAAAGGCTTCTCTAAAGGGTTAATACAAAAGCAAGTTATGGGGAATGAAACATATGAATGTATGTGTCATCAGGCCTCATAGGAAAAGGCCAATTTTACCCAAAACATGGCTGAATTTATTCTGAGAATAACCTTTTAACCCTTTCCTCCATGAATATTCATGTAAGACATGATGACATCTATTCAAAGAATTGTTATAATAGCACATGGACACACAAAGTTTTGGCCATGGCAGAAACAGTAGAATTAAATCTATATGATCATAAGCAAACTGAGCAAAACCAGACCTTACAGGAGTCGTCTGATCTTGGTCTACTCTGTTAGCAATGGCGTAGAAAGGCGTATTTATGGAGTAAAGGGTTAAATACTGAATTTTCAAAGTGGAATAGTCCAACATCATTTAATCATTGAGTCCATTAGCAGGTCAAGATATCAAATCCTGTATGACTTCAGTGAGTTATACTTTTTTTCGCACATACATACACATAAAAATAGACAAGCACAACTTTATGCCTCTATAATAATAACCCTTTACTCCATGAATATTTTATGAAAACAAAAAATTGTATCATGATCATTAATAAGCTTTAATTTATAATGACATATGAACACTAGAAGCCTTGGCCATGGCTGACCCTGTAGAATCAGATCTATATTATTCATAAGCAAACAGAGCAGATCTTGATCAGACAGCTGTCTGATCTAGGTCTGCTCTGTTTGCAAAGGTATTAAACGGTATCTCTAAGAAGTAAAGGGTTAAATGATGGAGCACAAAAATGAAAAAATTCTAATGGAAAACATATAGTGCAAAAACAATAAAGAAAATTCACAATAAACTAATAATATGAGATATCTTTTAAGAAAATATAATAGAAAATGTGTCCATGGGACAAGAGTAAAACTTAATGCCCCCATCGCCTAAAGGCGGGGGCATAAAAAAGAACTAAATGGAAATAATGATTGCTGAAATGAAAATGAGGGGAAAACAAAATGAGGGGAAGAGAAAATAACCAACGATTGCAGAAAAGAGGGGATTTAAACAACAAATGTGGGAAAAGGGGAAAATAAACAACGATTGTGGAAATGAGGGGAAAATAAACAACAAATGCTGAAATGAGAGGAAAATAAGCGACATTTGCGAAAATGAGGAGAAAATAGTACAATAGCTGCTATACCTTCTTCTTTTCGCATTTTTGCAAGTTCATGCTCCGAAAAGTATTTGAACTGTTTTGCTGTAAGAGTCATGAAAACCACAATGTTATGTATGAAATGATGATGATGTTAGTAAATACGGTACTTCAAATAGAATAGCAGTAAACAGCTTAACCCTTTACTCCTATAGTAGCCGTCTGATCTGGGTCTACTCTGTTTGCAAAGGCATAGAAAGGAGTATAGGGTTAACCCTTTACTCCATAAATATTCATGTAAGAAATGTCGACATCATGAACTATGTGAAAATGCTTTTATATGAAGGAAAGGGTAAAAGGATATTTTTTTGTAAAATTGTAGAATAGGATCTATATCATGTCATAAGCAAATAGAGCAGACCCTGATCAGACGGCTCCAATGGGGTAAACGGCATAGTCTATTGTTAATACAAGTGTTAACCCTTTCCCTTATATAAACACATTTTCAAGCATTTGCAAACAGAGAAGACCCAGATCAGATGGCTCCTATAGGAGACATCTGATCAGGGTCTGCTCTGTTTGCCAATGGCATTTGATGGACCCGTTTCTTTAGTTTCTAATATGGCTACAATGTTCCACCTTCCATATTATTATGTCCATGAATATGTAGTAGGTATTGAAATTCGGACTAAATATAGGCAAGGGTTAACAAAATGTTAATAGAATTATGTTAAACCCTTCACCCTTGACTTGTTGAATACTCATATAGGAAATAATGACATCATAAATATTAATCAATCAAACCTTTATACATGTACTGGTATATTTCCTCCATAAATACGCCTTTCTACGCCTCTGTAAAAGTCACTTTATGAAACCATTGTGATAAATAGAGCATTTGCTCCTATAGGAGCAAATGCTCTTTTTATCACAATGGTTTCAAAACTACATAATTCTAAACTTTTCTTTTTCTCTAGTAAATGCTCCTTGTGTCTAAAAATAGCCTATGGAGGAATGGGTTAAACACTGGATTGTTGATTTTGAAAATTCAGCTGATACAAATTCATGACGTCATTATTTCTTATATGAATAAAGGGTAAATAATTAATCAGACTATGATTGTGTCCTGCTGCCAAATATTTGGCAGGATGACAAGAGTTAAAGTCTCTACTTGAAATGCATTTTACAAGATTCTAAAATATAGGTCTCGTTTTAGTTTCCTAACTGTTCGAAATAGGCCGATATTTTAATATATAACAAATAATATATATTATATATATATATATTTAGACGAAAACGGTATATTTTGTATAACAGACATTTTTCGATAAACTGGCAAGTTCAATTTGATAAGAATAATTGACCATAAGCAAAACCAGGTTTTATGATTTTATTGAAAGTATTACTGTGTTTATTGCAGAGACTATCACAATAAAGTTAGTAATTCTAAAAGTGTGTTAAAATCATTCAGTGAGTAATTCTATTACTTATGTACCTACCCTGAGGTTTGTTGTCAACACGTTGTTCCTGAATTTCCATTTCGAAGAATTTTTTCTTAGAGTTGAAAGAGCCACCTTCTCGCACAATTGGCTTGGAGCTTCCGTAAACCTGTCACAAGACAAATAAATACATGAGACAAAATGACAATTAATATCAAGCTACGGTTACTTACCATTCCAGTTGAAAACGACCTTGTGAACCGCCTTGAAACTTTGCTTGTAGATTTATCCATGCATCGGACACTTTCTTATTCCAGCCATCTGCAGCACTTTTAGACTGTATTCTTTACATATACAGTAAAACCTCTCTCTAACGGACACTAAATTATGTTAATTAGTTGGTATTTAGGGCAAGCAGCCACCTGTCTTTGACACAAAATACTTGATGGCCGTTATAGAGAGGTTTTACTGTACAGAAAACCTTGTCTACACCTTTACCCCATGAATATGCATAAAAGCAGCAGTGACATCATGAATATTAATTAGCTGAATTTTTATAATGACAAATGAAACCAGGATATTTTAGCCAAAACAGAAACTGCAGAATCAGATGTATATTATTTCATAAGGAAACAGAGCATACCCTGATCAGACGACTCCTATAGGAGCCATTTGATCTGGGTCTACACTGTTTGCAAAGGCTTAGAAAGGCATATATATGGAGTAAAGGGTTAAACTATTATTCAAAATGGAATAGTCCATCAGCATTCAACTATAGAGTCCATTCAGTATGAAAGGCTTAAAATTGCTAGAAAACAGTGCAGACTGATCTGGGTCAAAATTCCAATACTTACTGAATATTAATGGGTAAAATAGGTGTAATGAAATATGAAAGGTGGTATACATTGTAGCAATTTGAGAAAGTAAAGAAACATATCTTTCTAATTCCAGTAGCAAACAGAGCATTAGCTCCTATAGGAGCCGTCTGATCTGGGTCTACTCTGTTTGCAAAGGTGTGAAAAAGTATTTATATGAGGGAAAGAGTTAAAGATGTTTATTCATCAAATGGTTGCTACAGAAAGGTTGTACTGTACATATTCTTATGCTGAATGGTCCACTTCTATAGCTTTCAAAGTTCACCTGTCAAACACTGGTAGACTGATTCAAAGAGGTTTCTGAATGATAGCAATACTATCTTATGGTATTGCAATCACAGAAACTCCCAAAAAATGACTCTATCCAATACAACACCATTAACAGACACCTCCCAAACTACAACACTATCCTATAGTATGGCTTTGACAGCAAATCCCAAACTACAACACAGTACCAGTGACAGAAAACACAGTCCTATATTATGGCTGTGACAGCAACTCCCAAACTACAACTCCATTCAACACAATACCAATGACAGAAAACTCCCAAACTACAACACTATCCAATATTATTGTCAAGACAGCATTTTCCTAACTACCGGTAAATACTATTTTACACAATACGAATGACATAAAACGCCCAAACTACAACACTATCAAATATTATTGTCAAGACAGCATTTTCCTAACTACCGGTAAATACTATTTTACACAATACAAATGACATAAAATGCCCAAACTACAACACTATCCAATATTATTGTCAAGACAGCATTTTCCTAACTACCGGTAAATACTATTTTACACAATACGAATGACAGAAAACTCCCAAACTACAACACTATCCAATATTATTGTAAAGACAGCATTTTCCTAACTACCGGTAAATACTATTCTACACAATACGAATGACAGAAAACGCCCAAACTACAACACTATCCAATATTATTGTCAAGACAGCATTTTCCTAACTACCGGTAAATACTATTTTACACAATACGAATGACAGAAAACTCCCAAACTACAACACTATCCAATATTATTGTAAAGACAGCATTTTCCTAACTAGCGGTAAATACTATTCTACACAATACGAATGACAGAAAACTCCCAAACTACAACACTATCCAATATTATTGTAAAGACAGCATTTTCCTAACTAGCGGTAAATACTATTCTACACAATACGAATGACAGAAAACGCCCAAACTACAACACTATCTTACATCATTGTTGTCACAGCAAATTTCAAACTACAACTCCATCTTACACTAAACCAATGACAGCAACTCCCAAACTACAACTCCATCTTACACTAAACCAATGACAGCAACTCCCAAACTACAACTCCATCTTACACTAAACCAATGACAGCAACTCCCAAACTACAACTCCATTTTACACTAAACCAATGACAGCAACTCCCAAACTACAACTCCATCTTACACTAAACCAATGACAGCAACTCCCAAACTACAACTCCATCTTACACTAAACCAATGACAGCAACTCCCAAACTACAACTCCATCTTACACTAAACCAATGACAGCAACTCCCAAACTACAACTCCATTTTACACTAAACCAATGACAGCAACTCCCAAACTACAACTCCATTTTACACTAAACCAATGACAGCAACTCCCAAACTACAACTCCATCTTTCACTAAACCAATGACAGCAACTCCCAAACTACAACTCCATCTTTCACTAAACCAATGACAGCAACTCCCAAACTACAACTCCATTTTACACTAAACCAATGACAGCAACTCCCAAACTACAACTCCATTTTACACTAAACCAATGACAGCAACTCCCAAACTACAACTCCATCTTTCACTAAACCAATGACAGCAACTCCCAAACTACAACTTCATTTTAAATTGAATCCTCCCTCCATTTAACAACACTGTCAATCATTGTCATGACAGCAACCCCAAAACTATGATGAATATTCATGCAGGAAATAAGGATATCATGAATATTAATTTACTGAACAGCTGCATATGAAGATTTTTTGGCCCTGGCAGAAACTGTAGAATCATATCTATTTCATTCCATAAGCAAACAGAACAGGCCCTGATCAGATCACTCCTATAGGAGTCATCTGATATGGGTGTACTCTGTTTGCAACGGCATTAACTTAACCCTTTCCCTCATATAAACATGTTTTCACGCATTTGCAGAGTAAACCCAGATCAGATGGCTCCTAGAAGAGCCATCTGATCAGGGTCTGCTCTGTTTGCTAATAGAAATTGATAGATAAGTTTCTTTGCAATCTAAAATGTCTACAATGTTCCACCTTCCATATTTCTTTACAACTATTTTGTTAATATCTATTCAATAGGTATTGACATTTGGCCTAAATACAGAACAGGGAAAGGGTTAAAACCGTATCTATGTATTAATGGTCTAAAACTATTTTCAACGAATGTGACCTACTTATGCGGCCTAAATGATTTATATAACTTTGATAGAGGGTCATCAGATCATTCCATGTGTTGTTTGTGTAACCCTTTACTCCATGAATATTTATGTAATAAATGTCACCATGAATATTAATTAGATTAAGGGTTGCAATAGCATATGGATACAGGAAGTTTTGGCCAAAGCAGAAACTGTAGGATCATATCTATATTAAATCATAAGCAAACAGAGCAGACCCTGATCAGACGGCCGTATTTATGGCGTATTTATGGAGGAATGGGTTAAAATCACTTTTTAGCACTAAGAACTTGTTAACAGTCTAATGTTACTACTGGTGTCAAGTGTGAATAAAATTATTAACACTGCACTGTTCAAAGTTTATGAAAGAAATACGCAAACTTTGTATAACGTTAACTTTTAACCCCTTATCCAATAAAAAACACCTTTGCAAACTGAGTAAACCCTGATAAGATGGCTCTTATAGGAGCCATCTGATCAGGGTCTGCTCTGTAATACAGATGTGTGATTCTACAATTTCTGCCATCATGGTCAAAAAGTTGTGTGATCAAACACTATCATAAAACATAATCTAAATAATATTCATGATGTCATCATTTCTCACATGAATATTCATGAGTACAGAGTAAAAGGATTTTTTTTTCTCTTTAAACAAGATGTGTTCCTAGAGGAGTCATCTGATTTGGGTTTGCTATGTTTGCAAATGAAATTTGATAGAATATGTTCCTTTAGTTTCTAAATTGGCTACAGAGTAGAGAACCAGATCAGATGGCTTTGCAAACAGTAGACCCAGATCAGCCTCTACTAAATGAATATTCAACAAGGAAAATATTAAATAGGGGTTTAGTTGTTTTACAGATCGTAAGCAGGGGGGGAGTTTATTAGAGCGGGGGCATCTATTAGGGAGAATACGGTAAAAACAAATCTCATTAGGGTTAAACCTTTCCTTCATATAAAGGCCTTTTTTGCACATCTGCAAACAGAGTAGACCCAGATCTGACGGCTCCTATAGGTGCCGTCTGATCAGGGTCTGCTCTGTTTACTAATGGACTTTGAAAAGATCTGTTTCTTTAGTTTCTAAAATGGCTACAAATGTTCCACTTTCCATATTTCATTATAACTATTTTATCTATGAATATTCAATAGGTATTGAAATTTGGAATAAATATAGAACAGGGAAAGGGATAATGCCATACTTTATTAGCCTACATATATGAGTGCATTAAAACATGACCCATCAGTCTGGATTCAAACCTCAGGAATTCATGCCTAAGCAATATTCTCAAACATGCCACATTGCAAAAATTGATCCACCATTATCGCCAGAACCGATACTGCTGTTACTAAAATATTCCAGAGACTACAGACTTCTATTGTCCCAGCCATACATACATAATGCTTATCCAAAGTATCTTTCACTCTTATCCGTTTTTACCACAAACAAGTCTCAACATCACCTCTGCTTTGAAATCCGCCATATTTGGTGATCTTCCCCTTTGTTTACAAAGACGGCACTATTCCCCCTTTGCCCAAACAATCACACAACTCGACACCGAAAATGACAGTATTTTATGCTGGCCTTCTTCCGACGATCAACACATGCTAAAACTGGCAGCTACAGAGCATGAAATTTTCGGAGAAGGATTGCAAGACAGTCTGCGGTGTACTCTGTGTTAGTGAGCGATAGCAGTCGGACAGTATTGGGGAGAGAACTGGAATTGTCATGGCAGATGGCAAATGACCATAGATGGAATGTGAATCATCATTTCTGAGATGTGTAAGATTTAACTCTTTGCATGCAAAATAATTTCGTCGTCTGCTCATTTGTTGTCTGCAACATTTAAATTTTCTTATTTATTTATTCATTAATTTTATTTTTTTGGCAGAATTTGGGCCTGAATAACAAACAGTTTGGATCTCAGATCAGGCCCCACATCTTGTGGGGCCTGATCTGGATCTAAACTGTTTGCATAATTCATAAATGGTGGGAGAGAATTCAACACTAGCATAGAGTTAAATAGTCTTTTAACCTTAGCAATGTCAAGTTAATTGTCCTCTAAAAACCAGTTATCTGTTTACTACCCTTTTTAGCATTATTTAACCATTACCCAACTACCCTTAACCCATTCCTCCATAGGCTATTTTTAGACCCAATCTCTTTGAATAAATCTACCCAAAAGGAGCATTAAATAGAGAAAAGGAATTTTTTAAGAATTTTGTAGTTCTGAAACCATTGTGATAAATAGAGCATTTGCTCCTAAGGAGCAAATGCTCTATTTATCACAATGGTTTCAAAAAGTGACTTTTTACAGAGGCGTAGAAAGGCCTATTTATGGAGGAAAGGGTTTATATTCGTACTGACAAATTGTGCAGACCCAAACTGACCAGCTCATGGAAACGGTGCCAAGTTGAATTATTCAGATTTATAATTTATACGAGATAGGATATTTGGTGTCTGAACACTTGGGGCGATAAAAGTACCTGCAAAAATTGCCATTTGCTTAAATTTTCTCCATTTTCTTTTGAAATCTTGATCAGTGTCAATTAATTTGGATCCTTACAAAAAATCAATTTACACAGCATCACCACATGAACAGGTAATCAAGTCTTCACCCATTGTGTGTGGCAATGGTTATTTGCCTTTTATTAGCCCTTACAATGTGGGAACCGAGTTAAATGCATTTGCAAACAGTGTAGACCCAGATCAGAGGGCTCCTGATGGAGTTTATGGGAAAATAATGCCTTCAGAATCGGCATGAGACAGTCCGATTTCAAATCTGGAAGGGCTCATTTGAAAACTCAGCGGTGTATGGGTTAAAATTCTAAGGAATTGAATTAAAGCCACACAAAAGAATGTTAATTCCTTGCATGCTAGCGATGGATTCTCCTCCATTTATGATGTATGCAAACAGTTTGGATCCAGATAAAGCCCCACAAAACGCGGGTCCTGATCAGAGATCCAAACTGTTTTTCACTCAGGCTTAACTTCCCCAAAGAAAAATTGAATAGTTTTGAAAATGTTGCAGGAGACAATTGCGCAGCAGGAGACAATTCACGGATGACAAAATTACTTAGCATGCAAAGAGTTAACCCTTACAATACAGAAAATGTCCTTTGCAAACAGTGTAGACCCAGATGGAGCCCTCTCATCTGGGTCTGCACTGTTTGTCATGTTACACTTTTCTTTAGTAAAAATCCTAAATATTCACCATAAGCATGACCTGTTTGAATTTTGGAATAGTCCATTTGAAAGTTCAGCATTGTAAGGGATAACTCTTTCATTTGTTTCTTCAGATGCTTCTGCAAGATTTGTTGTCAGCTGCATTCTGTTTTAATTAATTTGTCCTTCACTATTTAGCCTTTACAATGCTGAATTTTAAATGGACTATTCCAAAATTCAAATAGGTCAAGGTTACGGTGAATGTTTAGGGTTTTCTTTTTAACCCTTTCCTCCATAAATACACCTTTGCAGAGTTAACCCAGATCAGACTGCTTATATAGGAGCAGTCTGATCAGGGTCTGCTCTGTTTGCTTATAGAATAATATAGATCTGATTCTATAGTTTCTACTTTCGCGCAAAAAATCAAGTGTTTATATGAGATTTTAAAAATTAATCTAATCAATATTCAAGGTCTTTATTTCCTACATGAATATTCATGGAAGAAAGGTTTAAAGAACAGTGCAACATGACAAAAAAGTGCTGATCCTGATGAGAGGGGCTCCTCTTGGAGCCCTCTCATTTGGGTTTATACTGTTTGCAAAGGGCAATATTGACTAGTTTTCAACATTTTAACCCTTTCCTCCATAAATACCACTTTCTACACCTCTGTAATAACCACTTCTTGAAACCATTGTGATAAATAGCGCATTTGCTCCTATAGGAGCAAATGCTCTATTTATCACAATGGTTTCAAACTACAAAACTCTACAATTTTACTTATCTCTAGTAAATGCTCCTTTTGGGGAGATTCATTCAAAGAGGTTGGGTCTAAAATAGCCTATGGAGGAAAGGGTTAAGGATTAAAATGTGAATAGAGTGTCAAACAGTTTGGATCCTGATGAGACAAATTAACATCTGGATCCAAACTGTTTGTATAGGTAACCATAACTTCACTGCCAGCATGCACAGAAATCAACTGGAGCCACACAAAGGAGTGTTAAACCTTATTTTGTCTCATTCAACCCTTTACTCCATGAAAAAGGACATTATGAATATTAATTTGATGCAAGTTTTACAATGGTTGACATTGGCAAAAAGTGTAGTGAATGTATAGAAGCAAACACAGCAGACAGCTCCTATAGGAGCCTTCTGATCTGGGTCTACTCTGTTTGCAAAGGCTTGAAAAAGCGTTTGTAAGAGGGAAAGGGTTTTACAAATCGTTTGTGGGAGGGAAAGGGTTTTAAACAAAAGTAGAAATGAATGTCCAAAATGGAATTGGTGAGCACTAAGCTCTTTACCTAATGAATATTACTGTAAGATATAAGGACATTATGAATAATGGTTATTTTTTAACAATGGCAGGAACTGTAGAATAAGATCTATATTATTTCATAAGCAAACAGAGCAGACCCTGATCAGATGACTCCTACAAGAGCCATCTAATCCAGGTCTACTCTATGGACGTAGACATGTTGGTCATAGCAGAATCATATCTATATCATTTCATAAGCAAACAGAGCTGAATCTGACCAGATGGCTCCTTTGCAAAGGTGTAGAAAGATGTATTTATGGTGTAAAGGGTTAACTTTAACCCATTCCCTCATATTGTCGACTTTTGACGACTCTGTAGAAGTCACTTTGTGAAACCATTATGATAAATTAGAGCATTTGCTCCTATAGGAGCAAATGCTCAATTTATCACAATGGTTTCAAACTACAAAATTCTAACATTTTCCTTTTCTCTAGTAAATGCTCCTTTTCGGTAGATTTATTCAAAGAGGTTGTATCTAAAAAACAGCCTATGAGGTAAGAGTTTTAGCAGGCAACAAGTTTTAAATTTAAAGACAACAATTACTTAGTGTGCACAGAGTTGAAAAGGTTGATGTGAAAGCTGTTGAACGCAATTACAGTACCGATGAGAGGCCTAATGACACCGCCTCATGGAGAACTCTGGCCATAATAACTCCATGACTAACATCGCCAACAGCGAAAACTAATTATAGTCTGCATGTTGCACGATAAATGCACGCTAAACCACCCAGTATCAGATTGCAGGGGACGATTTATGGGGGCCATTGCGACTCCCTTGATCAATGACAGGGAAAAGTGCTTTCATTCTACAGTAGCTGTGTGTACTATTATGGATGTAATAAAGATAGTGTTTAGTATAACGCTTTGCATGCCAAGTACTTGTATTAACCTTTTCCCTTACACAAATACTTGTTAACATCTCTGCAAACTGAGTAGATCCAGATTAGACAACTCCTTTAGGACTTTAGGAGATGACTTGATCAGGGTCTGCTCTGTTTGCTTATGAAATAATATAGATTCTGCAGTTTCTGTCTTGGCCTAACAAGCCTGCGTTCACGTCATCATAAAAATTCAGCTTATCAATTTGCACATGATGTCTCTTAACTTCCTGAATATTCATGTAGTAAAGGGTTAACCCTTTCCCCCATAAATACGCCTTTCTGCACCTCTGTTAAAGTCACTTTTTGAAACCATTGTGATAAATAGACCATTTGCTCCATTAGGAGCAAATGCTCTATTTATCACAATGGTTTCAGAACTACAAAATTCTAAACTTTTCCTTAGTTAATGCTCCTAATGCTCCTTTTCGGTAGGTTTATTCAAAGAGGTTGGGTCTAAAAATAGCCTATGAGGTAATGGGTTACAAACTTAAAACATGAGAATAAAGGCCTATATAAAGACATCCTTCAATCCAAACTTAGCTCCACCAACACTATTACTTTATTTGTCTTTTTTAAAGCTATTACCGTAGTAACCACTCTGCTAGAAAACCCCATTTTCGAAGCCACCATCCTATATGCAGAAATTTACGTCTGACTAGCTCTTTCTGCCGTGATCATTGGAAAATTTTGAGGCTCGCATATTGATTCAAACAAAACCAATAATTTCATCTCTTCACTCACGGTGCCTCTGAAGCTCTTTGTTCCTATGCCATAAGCCCTCTATTGATTATTTACTATTCAAGAAGTCAAATGTACAAAAACATAGTGCTTATTGTAACACCCCCCCCCCCCCCCCCCCCCTCTCACTAAGTGGACCAATTAGTGAATAAACATGATTTTGACCCTTTACTCCACAAATACGCCTTTCTATGCCTTTTCAAACAGAGTAGACCCAGATCAAACGGCTCCTACAGGAGCTGTCTGATCAGGGTCTGCCTGTTTGCTTATCATATAGTATACTCGTATCAATGATTCTACATTTTCTGCCATGGAACAACACTCCAGTATCCATTAATCTAATTAATATTCAGTGTCATTATTTCTTACATGAATATTCATGGAGTAAAGGGTTAACCCATACCCCGTTTAACCCTTTACTTCATCAATATTCATGTAAGAAATGACTGTTGATTAGATACACAGGAAATTTTGGCAATGGTAGATACTGTAGAATCATATCTACATTATTTCATAAGCAAACAGAGCAGACCCTGATTAGACAGCTCCTATAATCTGATCTGGGTCTACTCTGTTTGCAAAGGCGTAGAAAGGTGTATTTATGGAGTAAAAGGTTATGTTAACCCTTTCCCTCTTATAAACATGTTTTCACGCATTTGCAAACAGAGCAGACCCAGATCAGATGGCTCCTAGAGGAGCCGTCTGATCAGGGTCTGCTCTGTTTGCCATTAGAAATTGATAGATATGTTTAAGTTTCTAAAATGGCTATAATGTTCCACATTCCATATTTCATTATAACTATTTTGTCCATGAATATTCAGTAGGTATTGAAATTTGGTCTATATATAGAACAGGGAAAGGGTTAATATTCATGTAAGAAATAGTGACATCATGATTATTTATCAGTCATTTGTTTACACATAGGTACACATGAATTTTATGTATTAATACTCATACAGGAGCCGTCTGATCTGGGTCTACTCTGTATGTAAAGGCATAGAAAGCCATATTTCTGGAGTAAAGGGTTAAAGATTTAAAACTCGAGTAAAAGTGAGGTCTTATCCAATATCGAACATTTAGAATATATGGTTCGTCAGAATACCTTTCACTATCATAGGTGTTTTAATACACTGGCATATAAATCAACCACGATTCCACATACAATGAGTATTCACAAACCTTTGAGCTGAAAATGAATGTTAGTGAAATTAAAGAAAGTGCACAACAAACTCGAACAAAAAGAAATAAAATCATTGACAAAACCATTGCAGACATGTCAAGAAACAAACAAACAAGGTCAGCACAACTTGGACAATCTTCACATTGATACCTATACATATACAGTTGAACTTTCATATCTTGAACTCTGGCAACTTGGAACTTCGGGACAACTCTTATTAAAGGTTCAGTCCTTCCAAAATTTACAATATAAAGTTGTTCTCAAATATGTCTACGCATACCTAGAAACACATGTGACAATTTAATGCAGGTCAAAAGAAATGCTGAAAGCTCCTATAGGAGCTTTCAGCATTACTTCAGACCTGCATTAAGCTATGAACTTGAAAAATTGTCAGGATGGAAATCAGATGACTTGAACCTCTGTTATCTCGAAGTAATCTGAATGGTCCTTTGAAGTTCAGATATCGAAGTTCAGCTGTACCTTTCAGTAGATCACTATTATCTCATCAGGATCCAAACTGAGTGACTCTTTGATTGCACTTTTGAAAATAAAGTAAAATAAATTTGAAGAATTTTGCAGCAGACGACAATTTTCTGAAATGCCAATTATTTAGCATACAGACAATTAACCCTTGCCCTAATGAATATTCATGTAAGAAATAATGACATCATGAATATTCATAATGTTACATGAAAATAAGACTTTTTGGCTCTGCCAGAAATGTTGAATCAGATTTACGGTATATTATTTCATAAGCAAACAGGGCAGACAACTCCTTATATAGATCTGATTCTGTAGTTTCTGCCATGGCCAAAATATCCTGTGTTTATATAACCTTTTTACTATTGCATATTCATGTATGAAATAAAACATCATGAATATTTATGAGTTGCATTTTTAAAATGGCATATACACACCGGCAGTTTTGCTATAGGTACATACTGTACAGTCAGATCTATTTAAATTTCACAAGCAAACAGAGCAGACCCTGATCAGAACGAATCCTACAGGAGCTGTCTGATCTGGGTCTCCTCTGTTTGCAAAGGCAAAAAAAGCATTTGTATGACAGAAAGTGATAATAGAAGAATCTGTCTTATGCGGCCATCAATAATAGGTTTAACTATGGGTCTGTAAGGCAGGTGCTTAATTAATGCAGATAAAAAGTTATGCAGAAAACTTCTATAGAAGCTTTCTGCATTACTTTTGCCCTGCATTAACCCATTCCCTCAGGCTATTTTTAGATCCAATCTCTTTGATTAAATCTACTGAAAAGGAGCATTAACTAAAGAAAATGATTTTTTTTTTTTTAGAATTTTGCTGTCTTGAAACCATTGTAATAAATAGAGCAAATCCTAAGGAGCAAATGCTCTATTTATCACAATGGTTTCAAAAAGTTACTTTTACAGAGGCGTATTAAAATTTTATGGAGGAAAGGGTTGAGCAACCACCTGCTTTTTAATACTCCCATGTTCAATAAATCATTGGCCACTTATAACTGGTTCTACTGTATATATATTCATGATGCCATTATATTCATGATGCCATTATATTCATGATGCCATTATATTCATGATGCCATTATAATTATCTAACACAAATATTCATAAAGGCACGGGTTAAAAACGTTTAATTTACACATCTAGTTTTTCCAAATTTAAATCAAATTGTCACGCATCTTGTATCCTGGTGATACTAATGTATCTGGATCCATACTTTGTGTGTATAGGTTATCACAATGCCTCTATTAGCATGCAGATATTTAATTGTTAACCTTTTCCCTGTTGAATATTCATGTAAGAAACTGACATCATGAATATTCATTAGCTGTAATTCTATAATAGCATATATATGTACTCTGGATTTTTTGGTATTGGTAGAAATTGTGGAGTCGGATCTATTATAATTTCAGAAGCAAACAGAGCAGACTCTTATCAAATGGATACAGGAGCCAATTGATATTGGTCTATTCTCTTTGCAAGGGCATGAGAAGGCATTGGTATGAGGGACAGGGTTAACCCTCACTTTCATATAAATGCCTTTTCACGTCTTTGCAAACAGAGTAGACCCAGATCAGATGGCTTCTGTAGAAGCCATCTGATCAGGGTCTGCTCTGTTTGCTTATAAAATGATATACAGTTTCTACCATGGTAAAATATTCCCTTGGTCATAATGTTATCATAACAATTCAGCTTATAAATATCCATGATGTCAATATTTCCTACTATATGTTCATGAGGTAAACGGTTAATTGCAAACTGATTCGGAAGTGTTGACACTTTTGGAAGTTGTTTACAGACTGAGAGTATAACTTATTGTTGAAAGGGTTTAAGCTATTAGGCCTGACAAAGAATGTCCATTTACCCTAGCGTCTTTCTTCTTTTCTTCAGGCTTATTAACGTTCATCGCCGCCGGGATCCTTGCCTGCTTGATTATGTCATCCAATTCCGATTTTGTAGGTGTGGTAGTCGGCTTTGGCGGAAGATTGGTTGGTTTTGGTGGCACGTTTTTGGGTTTGGGTGGCACAGGAGGTGTCGAGCGAGGCTTGCTTAGCACAGGTTTTTTGCTGACAGGCTAAGTAACAGAACAAGACTAGCTAGTGGATCACGTGCATCACATGCACAAGAAACACATACATACAAACCAAAGTCATGGCTAGAGAGACCTGATGTGGTAGGAAGGAATCTATGTCATCTATTTTTGTTATTATTATTCACATGTTCAAACCATAATTTGAAGAACATTCATGCAAGACTCCATCCCTTTGGATTATTATCAATCTAGTTAAACAATCAACTAAAAGCATATAATAAGGAAATTTATGCCCACTCAAACAGATCTGCTACATATTATAAGATAAATAGCTGAACATCGATATCTCGAACTTCAAGGGACCATACAATTTAAAGATAACAGAAGTTTGAGTCTTTCAATTTCTAATCTGAAGAATCTGAAATTCACAGCTTGATGCTGGTCTACATTAATGCTGAATGCTCCTGTAGGAGTATTCAGCATTACTTTAGACCAGCATTAAGCTGTTTAATGTGTTTCAAAATATAAGTAGTGATACATTTAAGAACAATGCTGTATAATAAATTTTGGAAGTACCAAAGTTTTACTTCAGTTAACTTATCCAAAGGTTTGAGCTATCTGAGTTCAAAATATCAAAGTCCATCAGATTCTGTAGTTTGAATACAATTTCAATTGCAAATGTTTTAGTTTCTATCTTCTCCCAAACCCAATTGTAGTTACTGAGTAACAGTAAGATAAGTTTGGCAGAGAAATAGGAGAGCTGGATAGAGAACAGCATGCTTATCTTCATAGTTGGAATCGGCTGTTTTGTACTGATGACATAGATTTCTACTACATAATCATTCAAGACTGATTCTGGCATTCACAACAATCTAAGACTTATCTCATTCTCTACTCAACGATGCTCCAGGTAACTGGTCAAATATTTCAATCTCAAATTGGTCTTTATCCCTTTTATACTCAATAAAAACACCTTTTTCACAAAGCAGAATAAGATCAGACAGACAATGTTTCTAGATCTGTGACTACGGTTTGCACTATGGCCAAAATTGATATTCATTCCTATGCCATTATAACTATCAACTAATTAATATTCATGATATCATCATAGCTGACATGAATATTCATCAGGTAAATGGCTATCCAAACAGACTGAAACACTGAATCATTTTTTTAGTGTCCATAAGTTAAAAAAATATATTTTCACAAGAGAAGAAACCAGTCACCTGAAGCAAGATTTTATAGTGTTTCTTTTGTCAAATACTTGAATGGAAATAAATTCAAAGGCATGCTTAGAAACAGAAAAGCAAATGCATTCAAACGAGTTCATGCTCCCCCCATTACCAATGAATCAATTACATGATGTATCCCTTCAAATCATAGATGCATTGGGAATGTTTATAAAATAAACTGGGGTATGAGCAGGTCCAGACAAGATGCATTATTTCTACAGCAAACCCTATGTTGTGACCACTCTTTAGATTCGTCTCGAAGAGACGATTCTAAAGAGTGGTCACAACATAGAGTTTGGTGGTGAAATGACAATTTTACCAAGTTGTGACCACTCTTTAGAATCGTCTCGAAGAGACAATTCTAAAGAGTGATCACAACATAGGGTTTGGTGGTGAAATGACGATTTGAGTAATTTGAGTACCGGTATGCACATTTTATCTGTTGCTCATGGTATGAGTATGTTGCATGAGTTATGTCATGTACAGCTAACATTGTATGTGAAGCTCATAATTGGGCATCAAATTTATATCTAATGAGTATGTTATGAACAGAATGTACACCTAATGAAAGATTAAATTTAAAAGATGAGTAAAATCAAAAGATTAATATTGTCCACAATGTGGTATAATGTAATTACTACAAGATATAATTACTGAGCAAACAAATATCACTTTTCATAAACAGTTGTTTGTTTGTTTATTTATTTGTTTGTATTGGGTTTTCATCACTTTAAGACACCTATGTTTCCTAAGTGGCCATACTGTAGAGGTTTTACTATACAATGGTGGATATGTCAAAATAGGATCTATTTATTTCTCACAGACTCAAATCATACAATGAAATTTTGATCAATTTCATTTTTAAATACAAGAATACAATTCAGTGGATCGAAACAGTCACCTAGTTACTTGGCGTCACTAGGATCCAAACTCGAAAAAAAAGGTTATCAAATTTTGTCTATAGCAGGTTAAGTAACCCCCTACTCCATAAATATGCCTTTCTATGCCGTCTGATGAGGGTCTGTTCTAGTTGCCAGGTCCAGATAAGATGCGTAAATTTAAAAAAAATTCAAGAATAACTCCTTTATTTCTCCACCAAACCCTATACTGTGACCACTCTTTAGAATCGTCTCTTTGAGACGATTCTAAAGAGTGGTCACAGTATAGGGTTTGGTGGAGAAATGACGAATTTAGTATTTGGGTACGCAACTTTATCTGTATCTCTGAGTTGCTTATGATCTAATACAGATATGTCTCCATTGTTTATGCCATGGCCAAAAATTCCTATGCCCATGTGCTTATTATAAGAAACTAATCAATATTCATAATGTCATTACTTATTACAGTAAGGGTTAAAGGTTAATTATAGTATAATAGGAGTATCATAAAGGTCATAAAAGTTATAAGAATTACGAAGTTTACAAATTATTAAGACTAAAGAGGTAGACCTACAATAAACAAACAAACAAACAACACATCAGAGATATCCATATTGCAGCAGTGCCCGTATAGGATTTTGAGCATTAATCCTTTACTCCATGAATATTCATAAGAAATAATAACTTGAATATTAATTAGCCAAATTTTTAGAAATACATAAATACACAAATGTTTGGCCAACACAGATACTGTAGAATCATACCTTCAATTCTTTCATAAGCAGACAGAGCAGACCCTGATCAGACTGCTCCTACTGGAGCTATCTGATCTGGGTCTTCTCTGTTTGCAAAGGTGTTTAAATGGAGTACAGGGCTAACAAATTCAATATAATCACAGCATGTCATACTCATTATTGGAAAGACCAAGAATAAAGAGAACATTTTTGACACATTCTTATATACTGGTGAAGGTAGGAAATGAGAATCAAGAACAGTCCAGTGAAATGTACTAGATCATTCCCATCATTCTTATGTTACATGAGGCAGACAGACAGTAGTATATACACTCTGAACACCGCCACCTGTTATATCCCATTCAACTGCTGACCATTGATATGAAAAACAAAAACAGAAATATCAAAGTTTCGCTACAATGTTATATATGGAATTAGTGTATCAATGGCACACTGTGATATCATTGAAATACCATGACAACTCCACTAAGGGATGGCTTAACCCTTTCCCTATTCAAGGCATCATGAATATACATTAGCTGAATTTTCATAATGTTAACTTTTTAAGGTAAATTCTTTGCTTTGACAAAAACTGTAGAATTAGATCTATATCATGTAATAAGCAAACAGAGCAGACCCAGATCAGACGGCTCCTATAGGAGTCGTCTGATCTGGGTCTGCTCTGTTTGCAAAGGTGTTTATATGAGGAAAGGTTTACTAAAAGAAACAGTTGCAGTATGAATTCAATCAAGTTTATTGCCTTAACATGAAATGTGTGAACTCTACCTCATGAATAATCATGTGAGAAATAAAGACATCATGAATATTCATAAGATTATTTTTTACAACGGCAAAATTATGCACACAGGATTTTTTTTTAACTTTGGAAGAAACTGCAGAATCAAAATCTACATGAATCCATTTATAAACAAACACAGTAGACCCTGATCAGACGCCTCCTACAGAAGCTGTCTGATCAGGGTCTACTATGTCTGAAAAGGCGATCCTGTAAGATAAAGGGTAAAAATCCACTGCAAACTGCCAAAGTATATCAGAATGAATCACAGTGTACCATATATAATACTTTTCTTGTGTTTAAAATTAAACCCTTTAAACTTACGGGAGGAGTTGGCTTCGTTAGGGGTTCCTGAATGCTTGGGGCCCGTGCCGGGGATTCCAGAGGCACTATAGGGGTAATCACAGACGTCTGTAATAGAGGCAGGCTTTGAGCCTATTGTATCTAACCATAATTCTTAAACTTTTGAGCCACTTCAACCTAAGCATCCTTTAACCCTTTACTCTATGAATATTCATGTAAGAAATAATGACATCATGAATATTAATTAGCTGAATATTTATAATGACACCATGGACAAGGGAATTTTAGTCCAAGGCAGACCCTGTAGAATCAGGTCTATATTATTCCACAGCAGACAGAGCAGACTCTGATCAGACAGATGGCACCTACAGTTACTGTCTTATCTGGGTCTACTCTGTTTACAAAGGTGTACAAAGATGTATCAATAGAGTAAAGGGTTAACATATATTAGTATCTAAAGGAGGCAAGGTGAAAAGAGTTTATTCTGTTTCTATAAGTCAAATAGATTCAGAATGTCTGTAGAAAGATAGGAAATTATTTCTTTGAAAATCTGTAGAAAGATTTATCATTACTATGATGCAATGACTGTCACAGACCTTTTTGGCACCAAATAATTTTTGTCTGCAAGCTGTCTTCTGCTTTAACCCATTAACTCATAGGCTAATTTCAGATCCAACCTCTTTGTTGTGAAAAGGAGAATTTACTAGAGAAAAGGGATTTCTTTTAGACCAGTGTATTTTTTTAAAACCATTGTGATAAATAGAGCATTTGCTCCAATGGAGCAAATGCTCTATTTATCACAATGGTTTCAAAAAGTGACTTTTGCAGAGGTGTCAATATGAGGGAATGGGTTAAGTTTCAGAGTGTATTTTTCTTCAATTTCTTCTTACATTTGCGAAAGTTTGGTTCCTAATGATAGGCTGAGTTACTTTGCTTTTCATCTGTATCTAAACCGTTTGCAAAGTAATCACAGAGTCGCCCATTGAGACTGCTTTCCTATGAAACAAGCGGTGTGAGAAATGATAAATGACCCTTATGTAAGTAAATGATCTAGATATGTCTACACATGACACAACTGTTATGAAGTGTTATATCCATGAATCTCTACAAAAACTCAAGAATTAATACTGAACAGAAAAGTAAACGAAAACAAAAAGCTCAAGATGCAAGGGAGATAAATCACATGTCACTCTGTACCTGAAGAGAGGAGTCATTCCCCTTGATTTCTTCATGCTCCTGCTTCATTTGTTTGGCCTGTTCTTCCATTTTCTTTGCAGCTTCTTCTCTTTCAATTCGGAGTTTTTCCTGTAACATAGCTTTTCAAATTGAGAATATGACAGAATCAAATTTCCATCCAAACAAAGCAAAGGCACTGAAGTGAATTGAGATTTAACCCTGTACCCCATAAATACGCCTCTCTTTGCCTTTGCAAACAGTGTCCACCCAGATCAGACAGCTCCTGTTGGTCTGATCTGGGTCTACTGTTTGCAAAGGTATGAAAAAGAGTTTCGGAGAACCAAGGTAACATTTTCATGTTTAACCCATTCCCACTTAGGTTATTTTTAGAACTAACCTCTTTGATGAAATCTACCAAAAAGGAGCATTAACTAGAGAAAAGGAAATTTTCAAAATGTTGTAGTTCTGAAACCAGTGATAAATAGAGCATTTGCTCCTTAGGAGCAAATGCTCTATTTATCACAATGGTTTCACAAAGTGACTTTTACAGAAGCGTCAAAAGGCGTCAATTTGCGGAAAAGGGTTAAATTTGTATCATACAGTTCATGCTGACAGTGTTATAAAAAGAACGTTAACCATGTCAAGCTATTTGCCACCTGACTCTCAAACAGCTTTGATCTTGATCAGACACTGAATAGCTCGTCTTCTCATCAGGACTCAAGACGTTTGACACTCAGTCAAAAGTTTATCAAAAGCTTGTTCTAATCGGATGTAGTAAAAGTTTAGTCAAATTCAAATTTGAGCAGACATTATTTAGTGAGGTAAGTGTTAATGATATTTAGTTGAAATGAATGTGAATCAATTAAGTAAGATAAATAGTTTGATGAGAATAAAACACAATTATGTAGTTTTATTGGAAAGAAAAGTCATTGATTGTATTGCGCAATTAGCATTCTCTAACCTTAAGACTGTTAACCCTTTACTCCATGTATACGCTTTTCAGTGTCTTTACAAACAGAATAGACCCAGAACAGACAGCTCTTGCAGGAGCTGCCTGATCAGGTTCAGCTCAGTTTGCTTATGGAAGTATATAAATATGATTCTACAGTTTCTGTCTTAGCCAAACTTTCCTTTGTTCATGTGTGATCATAATAAATATTCATTCATATTCATGCTGTTATTATTTCTTATAAGAATATTCATGGAGTAAAGGGTTGAGGCTACAGATAATATCATAAGCAAACAGAGCAGACTCTGATCAGACGGCTCCTATAGGAGCCGTCTGATCTGGGTCTACTCTGTTTGCAAATGCGTAAAATGGTGTTTATATGATGGAAAGGGTAAATATGCCATAACCTACTTATACCTTCAGCATGCTTCAGGTCATTCACTGTATTACAACTTGAATCAAACAGTATAGCATGCAGATGAGACTCACACTTACCCAGCATCTCATTATAATATAAACTTTTAAACTGATTCACATACTGATCGTGTTTATAAGATGGGAGGTAACTCTTATGAGAATAGTTGCACAACATTGTTGCTGATAATGAATGCACACAATCTGCTACTAAGGTTTAAGCATGCAGGGTAGTCTTGGGCTTCTAACAATTTCATCCAAAGAAAATGAACTTGCCGACTGACTGAAATTAAAACAAAGTAACCTTTTCCCTGTTGAACATTCATGTAAGAAATAATGACATCATCAATATTTATTAGCTGAATTTTTATACTGATATATATACACACGTGAATATTTGGTATTGGTAGTAACTGTAGTCAGATCTATTATAATTTCATAAGCAAACAGAGCAGACTATGATCAGACGACTCCTACAGGAGCTGCCTGATATTGGTCTACTCTATTTGTAAAGCGTGAAAAAGGCGTTTGTATGAAGGAAAGGGTTAACTGCACTTTACGTTTTACTAACTTTGCAACTGATTATCTAAAACAGCTTGAATCATGATCAGATTCCTTAAACTCTTTTACACTAAAGATATGCCTTTTAACACCTTGGCAAAATGAGCTGTTATAGCTATCTAATTAGGGTCTGCTCTGTTTGCTTTGCAAATAATATTGATCTGATTCTAGTTTCTGCCATGGCCAAAACTTTCTGTGTTCATAATACCATAATAAAAATCAGCTAATTTCAGCTAATTAATACCCATGCTGTCAATATTTCTTACATAAATGTTCAAGGGGGTAAATGGTCAAGCATCTGATTTGGATCCAAACAGTCTAGACATGTATATGTACTCATTACCATAATTATGCTTTTTGATGTCCATTTTCATTTAATTTCCCTTTCATTTGAGATTAACATTATATTAGTTCAAACTTCAAGCTTTCAAAGACATAAAGCAGTTATATAGTATTACACTAGAACCTTTGTGTAGCCTTTTTTTCGGTTGAATACTCATGTAAGAAATAATGACACCATGAATATTTATTAGCTGAATATTTAAAATGGCATTATGTACACAGGATATTTTGGCGTTGATAAAAACAATAGTCAAATCGTTCACAATTTTATAAGCAAACAGAGACTGACCCTGATCAGATGGCTCCTATAGGAGCCATCTGATCTGGGTCTGCACTGTTTGCAAAGGTGTGAAAAGGCTTTCTTATGAGGGAATGGGTTAAAATTTAGCGGAATATTCAGTGGAATGGTCCAGTCCATCAGTGTTTATCTATAGAATCCATTCATTATTAAAGGCTTAAATTTTCTAGAGGATTTTGATCGTCAAACGTGGAAAGTAGCGCTGGCAGCTGCTATGAGAGCTTTTTGCATAACTTTCAGCGTCTGCTTACTACTGTTGTTTTATGAAATAATACAGATCTGATTCGATAGTTTCTACTAATGCCAAAAACTCCTGTTTTTAAAATTCAGCTAATAAATATTCATGTCATTATTTCTTTAATGAATACTGGAAAGGGTTAACCCTTTCCTCCATAAATACGCCTTTCTACGCCTCTGTAATAACCACTTCTTGATACCGTTATGATAAATAGCAAATGCTCTATTTATCACAATGGTTTCAAACTATAAAATTCTAAAATTTTACTTTTCTCTAGTAAATGCTCCTTTCAGGCAGATTCGTTCAAAGAGGCTGGGTCTAAAAATTGCCTACGGAGGAAAGGGTTAAAGACCCAGAATTCTACTCTTTTGCATGGCTGGTCAAAGGTTGTAGTAATATCACTCTAAAAACATTTTAGCGATGCCACAAGAAAAGCACTTTCTAGGGTTTAAACACAGTTGGAAGACTATATTGCTTGTCAAAGATGTGTTCAGGGTCTACACTGTATTAATATATGACATATATAGTTATAATGTAGATGCTGACAGAAGTACAGAGCTACAGATAACGGTGCGTACCCAAATACCGTATCCGCATGAATATAAATCGCAAAGATGTATAAAACGCACCCTTAGTTTCAAGGGAAATCTGGAGGGAAAATGCTTACATGTGTAAATAAGTCGCATCTTAAAATATTGACCCAAAACACAGCATATCCATTTTCCTGTGCGCAGAATATTTACGAAAGATTCAGTCAATGTGGTGTTTGTGTAACGCTACTTGCCACATATGCACATAATAGGACTAGTAAATTTTAATGTGTATCGATGTGGGTACAATAAAGATTTGGAAATTTCAGTATTTGTTATGATTTTATGTTTGTATGACAGCATACATATATATGCCACATAAAAGTATGTGTGTAAAGTCAAGATTTTGAAAATACTTCCATACCGTGTCGGGCGTATCAAATTCACCACTCTAGGCAACATTTGTAGACAAGCTGATAAGCTCAGGTCTAATTAACGAGTAATCCACATGTGTAGAGATTGACAGTAATCCACAAGCCTGTCAGACCACAATCTTTTGTTAAAAAGTCATAAACCGATAGATAACGTGACCATTAGCGTGTTAGTGTGATAGTGTGTTAAAACAACAAAGATGGCGGTCATTACAGAAAGGTCATGTGTCGTGTTAAAAATCTCATTGCAGGAAAATATTTTTGGATCAAGTTCATTAGCATATAAGCCCCGCCCTCCTCATTAGAATTTCAGTGGATACCATAGCCCAGCACTTAACCTTTTCCCTATATGAACGTTACACTTTCCTAAATGAATAAACTGTTCGTGCACAAATGAAACAAGTTAATAATTTTTGTACTGTGTCCAGTATTCACATATAAAATGCATATAAAGCACGGACTTTCTTTTCAGGTAAGTTTAAAACACTCAGATAACACTTAATTGTAAATAATAATCTATTATGGAAGTTCTGCAAGAGTTACGCAACTTGATACAAGATGGCGGATTCGAGTCGGAAGATTCGATAGATGCCGTGGTAAATTTCATTTTTACTCGAGAATAATATATTTTTTTGCAATTCTGTGTATACGACGCACCCATCCTATTGAGTATCGAAACCTTGGGAAAAAACTGCGTCTTTTATTCATGCGGATACGGTACTAAAACCGTCATCCTATACTGTGACCACTCTTTAGAATCGTCTCTTTGAGACGATTCTAAAGAGTGGTCGCAGTATAAGGTTTTGTGGAGAAAAAAAGGAGCTATTGTGAAAAATGTTTAAAATAAGGCATCTTATCTGGACCTCTGAAAGTATATCAGTGTAAACCCTGTTCAGATATCAAACTTAGTCATAATCCAGTTTCATAAAGCCCAAAAGAAACATTTCTTGTGGAATAGAGAATGATTTGTTACAATCTGTAAGCATGCCGTAGGGTACCACATAAATAATCAGTTACACATTAAACTCATTCATTATAAACTGTATGCATAACAGCATGCAATATTTCCTCCTGAATTTCCTATCTTACATGCATCACCGACACCTAAATTTTCAGTCCCTGCCAACTACTAAAATCTTTTAAAACAAATGGAATTCAAAATCAGAGTTACCCCTGTTTCTTTTAATTATGATTTAGTTACAATGTGTTCTGTACACCATTACCATAATAAAGAGAACATGTTCAGAAGTTCCCTTGTAATCAAGCACACCTACCAGGCGGGCAAGCTCTTCTTTTTCCCACTGCAAAGTCTCCCGAACAAGTGCTTGTTCCTAGGGTTAGTAATAGAGCGAGATTAATTTCAATGACTATATAGCTATGCGGTTAAGTTGAATATGAAGAACTCTACATATTTAACCCTTTTACTGCAGTATATCTCAGAGGTCATGATAACATGAATAAATTAAAACATTTCAAGAAAAGCTCCTTTATTTCCCAACCAAACCCTATGTTGTGATCACTTTTTTCAGAGTGGTCATAACACAGGGTTTGGGGGAAAAATTATGATTTTAGTATTTTAATATGCACCTTTATCTATTGCTCGGATACGTATTTCATCTTCAAACAGTGCAGATTAAAATCCAAGACTTACTGAATTACATTACCCTAAATAATCAGATCTCTAACCACACCCCTCTGTATCAATTTGTAAAGTTTAACCCTTTACCCCATGAATATTTATGCGAGAAATAATATTAACATCCCCAATATTAATTTACTGAATTTCTCGAATGGTACTATGAAAAAAATTACTTTTTATTGTGAAAGAAACTGTAGAATCAGATCTATTTTATATCAAAAGCAAACAGAGCAGACCCGGATCAGACGGCTCCTATAGGAGCCGTCTGATCTGGGTCTATTCTGCTTGCAAAGGTGAAGAAAGACGTCTTCATGGAGTAAAGGTTTGCCAAGACCATTTGGCAACATTTTGGTAACATTAAACAAAGCTAATGGAGAAGCAGACAGTGTAGACGCTGATCAAACTGCTCTTTCTGGAGCAGACTGATCAGGGTCTACACTGTTTGCCCAAGTCTGTCTGTCTGAATGTTTACAGTAATTAAGGTATGCTTCAGATTATATTCTGCACTGCTGCTGTTTAATGCTTAACAAGGCAACTAAATTTTGAAGTACGGATAGATGCATCTAAACTAAAACTTTAGACATGCATTAAACGGGTCAAAACAACAATTAATCAAACATATTGGGGACCTACTATGACAATAGCCACGACCAGGTAAGTTGTAATATGGGCAGATTAATATATGACAACCCCTTAACTTGATGAATATTCATGTAAGACTCGAATTCTTATTAACTGGAAAGTATTACCATAGAAAACAGTATAGCCCTGACAGCTCTCTAACATTTAACCCTTCGCTTGCTATTCACGTCAATATACCTACCTGTAAATAGTGAAGACCCAGATGAGACAGCTCCTGTAGGAGCTGTCTCATCAGGGTCTGCACTATTTACAAGTTGATTGTGCAACCAGTGCACTCCACAGCGGTGATTTCACAGCGAAATACTTGTACACAGTGAAGATATATGTAAATATACAACAGAGCATGGGTAAAGAAGGAGAAATGTATTTTAAAATTCAGCAAAGAGAAGGGTTAAGCAAACACAGCAGACAATGATCAGACAGCTCCTACAAAAGGCATCTGATCTGGGTCTACTCTGTTTACAATGGCATAAAAAGTGGGATTATAGGTTAACCCTTTCCCTCATATTAATGTCTTTTCACACCTTTGCAAACAGAGTAGACCCAGATCAGACAGTTCCGGATCAGGTCTGCTCTTTTTATGTAGATCTGGTTCTAGTTTCTGCAATGGCCACAAAATCCTGTGTTCATATACCATAATAAAAATTCAGCTAATAAATATTCATTGTTTTCTTACATGAATATTCAATAGGAAAAAAAACACCTCAGCACTTTGTCTGATATAGTCTCACAAAGTAATGCCCAGTCTACTAACTACTTTGTTTTGATAAAAAAAATGTTTGTCCCTCTCTACCTACATTGAAACCCCTGAATACAGTGATATTTTCAAGGGGTTGGGTGCGGGGTGATACTTGTACTATCCTAAATACAACAGTGATAATTATTGAAAAGAGGTTACAACTTCACACACAGCAACTTTCCTTTCATAACTATTACTGCCTCAATTTAACTCTTTGGATGCTAGCGGCAAAACCGTGATTACCTATGCAAACAGCTTGGATCTTGATGAGATGCCAAAGGATCCAAACTATTTGACACCTTGACTATAACTTTGCAAAGAAATTTAGAGAAATTTTATTTTAAGAATTGAAGCAGATGACAAATGTTGCAGAAGAAAAATTACTTTGCATGCAAAGAGTTAAGGAATTTCAGTTCCATGAGCTTTCTAGTCACCCTTTAACCTTTTCCTCCATAAATACGCCTTTCTACGCCTCTGTAAAAGCCACTTCTGGAAACCATTGCGATAAATAGAGCATTTGCTCCTATAGGAGCAAATGCTCTATTTATCACAATGGTTTCAAACTACGAAATTCTAAAATTTTACTTTTCTCTAGTAAATGCTCCTTTTGGGTAGATTCATTCAAAGAGTTTGGGTCTAAAAATAGCCTATGGAGGAAAGGGTTAAAAGTCGGAAAAAAAGTGTAGTGGCCTATGCAAACGGTGCAGACCATAATCAGGGGCTCATCTAAAACCCTCTGATCAGGGTCTGTACTGTTTGTCATTCAAAAACCTCTAGCAAATATTATTCCATTATACTGAATGGACTCTTTTCATTATACAGTAACAGGCCATTTCTACAAATGGTAAACTATAATAGAATGTAACATATCACCAATCACACCCATTTTCTATCAACTTCCCAAACCCTGTGCACAAATTTCACAAAAGCAAAGTCTGTCACAGCCAAAAAACCCAAAAACTACCTGTGCGGATTTAGAAAATCATTTTGTTTTTGTTGCTGTTTATATCTAAGAAATATATACATATGTCTGACATTTATGTAGCATTGTCAATGTTAAATCTGTTTAACCCTTTCCCTCATGTATACATGATTAATGGCACATTCACAACAGAGCTGACCTAGTTCAGACTGCTCCTGAATGAGCTGTCTGATCAGGGTCTGCTCTGTTGCTTTATGGAATATTACAGCTCCGATTCTGTCATGGCCAAATGTCCTTGTTGTTATCTTATTTCATGAATACTCATAAATTTTTGAATTACTATTCACAAAGGAGAGGGTTAATGTTAGGGCAAGCAAACCAATAAGCAGATGAAGCATACAAGACAACGACAACATATTGGCCCTTAAACCCCCCCCCCCCCCCCCCTTTTCCCTTACAACACTTCCGAACCAAGCTTTTCCGGAAACAAGTTATATCATACAGATACCCCAATGATAGATATGTACAAGAAAGTATGACTGACAGATAGACATTTTGGACAGGTTGATGGTGTCAAAATGATCACAAAGTGCCCCCTGTTTGGCAGATATCTGGCATAAATAATACCCAGAGGTCCATATAAGATGTGTAATTAAAAACATTTTCAAGAATAACTCCTTTATTTCTCCACCAAACCCTATGTTGTGACCACTCTTTAGAATCCTCATTTCGAGACGATTCTAAAGAGTGATCTTAACATAGGAATTGGTGGAGAAAAGATGATTTTTGTGTTTGAGTACGCATCTTTATCTATTACTTCCGATACCTAAAGCATTTATTTGATTATTTACAATATTTCTGCCCAATCAATCTGTACTTATTAGAATCACCTCTCCAGGATGATTTCTCATAATATGTCCTGCATTAAGCTACCACCTGTTATGAAAATCCAGAATTAGACTTCTTTTGAGCAGTCAAGTTTTGAGCAGTCATATTAGTGAGACTTTACTGTGAAAACTTGTATGGACAATATGTCTTTTATCAATAGCTCTGAAAAAATACCTAATTATTTACTAGGAGACAACACAAACTTATTCACATTTACACTACAAAGCACACATACCCATGTACAAGTGTACTACATATACAATACACAAACACAGTGCAGTTATAAGAAAAGGCACTCTTGGCAATTACTGGCAGATGAAAGGATTCTTTGACTGACAAAATGATTGTTTTCAAAAATTGCAGTAATTAACACTTTCCCTCTTAAATACTGTATGCCTTTTAATGTCTTTGCAAACAGAGTACACCCAGATCAGACGGCTCCTAGAGGGACCGTCTGATCAGGGTCTGCTCTGTTTGCTTATTGGTTAACGTAGATTCTGCCATGGAAAATATCCCCTGTGTTAATATGCTATTTTAACCCTTTCCTCCATAAATACGCCTTTCTACGCCTCTGTAATAGTCACTTTTTGAAACCATTGTGATGAATAGAGTATTTGCTCCTTAGAGGCAAATGCTCTATCTATCACAATGGTTTATAAACAACAAAATTCTAAAAATTTCCTTTTCTCTAGTTAATGCTCCTTTTCGGTAGATTTATTCAAAGTGGTTGGATCTAAAAATAGCCTATGGAGGTAATGGGTTAAATATTCATCTCATTAACACTCATGATTTTATTTCTTCTTGCATGAATATTAACAAAGTAAAGGGGGAGGGTGGGAAGATACAAGTTCCTGCCATCAGCAGTTAGCCAAAGAGGTGCTTTTCGTTCTAATATTCTTGACTACAAGTGCTAAATGCCATCGATTTCTCTCTGTTTTCACTCACTTCCTCATTATTAATATCATCATCATCAAGATCAACATCTACATCATATTCTTCACTCTGTAAATCAATGAGTTTTATCATAAAATGATTAAATGAACACGAACAATCACACAAACAACAATTGACATCAAATTTGGTCGACAAGATTTAAACCATATAATTAATGAACAAATAAAGAACATCATAGTAATTGGCAAACTTTTTGATGGGCAGATTTTCTACCATAGTAAGTATAGTAACACCTAGGTTATGTCTACTTGTTCCTGCACACTGAGAACAAACTCAAGACTCAACTAAACAGTTTTATAAGCATGGAACCTGACCTAGAAGAGGCATCTATAAAGTCTTATCACAGGAACCAATATATATGACATTCTGGTTACATGTAAGAAGTGGCTGAGCGCTGCAAGCTGATGCCAATGCGCGTCTCTCTGCAAAAATCTACCATGAGCATTTAAGCGGAAGATAATATTTGGAGACAATGGTTTAACCCTTTACTCCATGAATATTTTTATAAGAAACAATGACATCAAGAATATTAATTAGTTGATGCTTTAATGAGAAATGAAAACCGTACTATTTTGACCATGGCAGACACTATAGAATCAAACATATATCATTTCATTGGCAAACAGAGCAGACCCTGATCAGACGGCTCCTACAGGAGCCGTCTGATCAGGGTCTACTCTGTTTGCAAATTAAAAAGCGCATTTATGGAGTAAAGGGTTAAGAACGCTAAATGTTAAACTGGATAACAACTGAACCCACAAACATGTTCCTGCTTTCACCCATAACTACATGTGATACAAACAACAATCTGGCTTCCACAATAATCAAGCAGCTCACTTCAATAAATCAAAACACAGTTAATAAATATTCAAAACGAAGTTCTTGAAGAACAACAACAAATGTAAATCACGACAAACAATTACATTTAAAACCATGCTCAATTAAAAGGAAAATGAATCATAAACAGAATTAACCCTCTGAATGCAGGGAACGAGTGTACTGGCATTTGCAAACAGTATAGACCAAGTTAAAAGAGCCCTCTAATCAGGTCTGCACTATTGACACTCAGAATTACCTAGCAAATTTAACCCTTTCCCTCATATAAAGATTTTTCACACATTTGCAAACAGAGTAGACCCAGATCAGATGGCTCCTATAGAAGCCGTCTGATCAGGGTCTGCTCTATTTGCTTCTGACAGGAAATAATTTGATTTTACAGTTGTTGTCAAGAGCAAAATATTCCCTTGAAAACTTTAAATAATAAAAACTTCTTACATGAATATTGTACAGGGAAAAGTTAAGCCTATCACACACTAAATAGACACTAAGTACTTCAAATATTAGCATTCAGAGAGTTGGTCTTAAAACAAATGTTTTACTCAATGACTGCATTTTAACTCTTTGCACGCTAAGTAATTTCTCGTCTGCAACAATTGTCGTCTGCTTCAATTCTTAAAATAAACTTTCTCTCATTTTTTTGCAAAAATATGGTCAAGATGACAAACAGTTTGGATCCTGATGAGACGCCGCATTATGCGGCGTCTCATCTGGATCCAAACTGTTTGCATAGGTAATCACAGTTTCGCCGCTAGCGTGCAAAGAGTTAATCTCACTAATTAAAACTTGTAAGGGCAATATACAGAGGGTCCCTACACCATTCCTTCAAAGGGGGTATAACATGTAACTACTCTAAATATTGGATTATGAGAGAACGGGAACTAGCTAGCAGTAAAGACCCATACATAGATAGCTTCAAGACGTATGATATGGGAATGTACATTTTGTAATTAACCTAAATTATGGAAATGTATTTTAACGAGAGTAACGCTTTACTCCATCGATACATCATTTAACCTCTTTGCAAACAGAGTAGGCCCAGATCAGATGGCTCCTGTAGGAGCCATCTTATCTGGGTCTGCTCTGTTTGCTTATGATATAATATAGATATGATTCTACAGTTTCTGCTATGGCCAGAAATTCCTGTGTCCTTGTGCTATAATAACAATCTGATGAATATTCATGATGGCATTATTTCTTACATGAATATTAATGGAGTACAGGGTTAAAGTGAAAAATGTTGAGTATTTTTACAACATCTCCCTTTGAAAATGTAAAGTATTTGTACAACATAAGTATTCCTAACGATCTAGGTATATTTTTCTATATGTACACCTTACCTTCATTATCAGAAGATGTTCAGCGTCCTCTTTATCAATACTCGACACTGACTCTCGCCTCATCGAGGGGATGTAACCCAGCGGTGAGCTGGGCGTGTCTGGAGATGGCACCTCCAGAGCACTTGGATCAAATCCATCACAGATCATTATTCCGAGGGCATCAGCTACACTACGTAGGGCTCGAACTGCCTCTTGGTGGGTGGAACCGAGGAGACTCTGACCGTTGACCTCAAGGATTCTTTGACCCACTCGAAGACGTCCATCCCTGGCAACAGCGCCATCATCTGTAATCTGTAACAGGAAAACATATTAACATAACATCTTCTTTAACCCATCACTCCATAATATTTACGTTTTTAATGCATTTGCAAATGGTTGACCCAGATGAGACCACTCCTGCAGGATCCATCTGATCAAGTTCTGCTTTGTTTGCTTATGGATTTAAAGAAGTACAGTGAGCAAGCTTACATATCCCATACCGTCACATTGTCAATGAAATTGTCCGTCCAGACGAACGGAATGACTGGCTGACTGACGAAATTACGGACAGATGGGTCAAAAACTATATACCCCGTGCCATTTTGTTGCATAGGGTATAATAACATAGATCTGTTTTTAAAGTTTTTGCATTGATCTACATTTCCTGTGTTTGTATGCAATGATAAAAACTTGTTTAATTAACATTCACTCTATCAGTTTGTTTTCTAAGCAGGCTTACCCGTGATATAAATATACCCTCGTCATTGCTCTCATCCCCAGGGAAGTTCTTCACTCCACCCTTAATTGACATACCAAGCTTCTCGCCAGGTCGCTTCACGATAGACATTTCCTGTGAAAAAAGATATACAAAAATAAACAAACTATCACTAAAGGTGATGGAATACCCCCGCTCAGCTGACTTGATCGCAAATCAAACCAGGTTGTGCCACAGACAGACAGACAGATCAACCAACCAACTGACCAACCAAAATACGGACTCCTATATACCACTCTCAAACTTCGTTTGCGGGGGTATAATGACCAGATGTGGTGTTTCAAAACACATTGACTTTCGACAAAACTTGTGAACTAACCCTTTCGACAGAAGTTATAATCTATCACCTGCTTAACCCTTCTCTTGCTGATTTTCAAAAGATTATTTCTCCTTCTTTACCCATGCCCTGTTGTTTAATTACATATATCTTCACTGTGTACAGGTATTTCGCTGTGCAGTCACTGCTGTGGAGTGCACTGGTTGCACAATCAACTTGTAAATAGTGCAGACCCTGATGAGACAGCTCCTGCAGGAGCTGTCTCATCTGGGTCTTCACAATTTACAGGTAGGTATATTGACGCGAATAGCAAGCGAAGGGTTAAAATTAAAAAGTATTTTACACTTTTCGACAACAGTGTCTGAGTATCCAACCATATGGAACCTGATGAGATGGGCTATATGCAAGCTTTTTGCAAGGGTTATCGCAAATCATCCAATGTGTTGAAAGATTTGACCCTTTACTCCATAATTACGCCTTTCTATGCCTTTGCAAACAGAGTGGACCCAGATCCGATAGCTCCTTAGGGTCTGCTCTGTTTGCCATTAAGATATAGACAGTATCTGCCATGGCCCAAAGGTGCCCGACGCATGCTTGGACCCCCCCCCCCCCTCCCCCCCCCCCCCAAAAAAAAATAAAAAAAATAAAAAAAAAAAAAAAATGAGAGATCGAAGTATGTGAACTAGCCTAAAACTATCTATTTGAACCTTAAACCACTCTGAAAAACAAGAAAAACACGATCCGGAAAAAAAATTCCTATTGGGTCTATATATGTATTGAAAGGTATCTAACTACGTCAGATCAGCGGCGGAAAATTCAACAGTCATGTTTTTCAAAGTCTTACAGCAAAACCAATTCAAAACCGATTTCAATTATTTTGGTCTTGATCTGTTCCAAATTCCATATGCTAAGCGGCACAGTTAGTGCTTTCCTTAAATATTGCTCGGTCTTTCCGCTGCAAGACCGCGAATTTGAAAATACGCTAGAGCGAAACGATGTGACTCCCGCCAGGATGCATAGAAGTATATAGGGGGATCTGTATTCGTAAAACTTTTCAACAAAAACGCGAATTATGCTGAAACACATTCGAAAAACATTCAACTCACCGCAGTTAAAACGGTGCTGGCTATTTCCAGTCTGCTACGAGACGCCAGTTTTCTTTCTCCTACTTTCGTTTTGAACGGAGGTGACTATTTCGCTGTGGCCCGGAAGTAGTAGTCAATTTGCATATCGAATAGTTTATGAGCCGGGTCACAGCAAAATGGTCGCATCCGTTCAAAAGGAAAGTTGGAGAAAGAAAACCGGCGCCTCGTAGCAGACTGGAAATAGTAAGCGCCGTTTTAAGTGCGGTGAGTTTAATGTTTTATGATAGTGTTTCACCATAATTCGCGTTTTTGTTGAAAAGATTAACGGGAGGGGGTGTTTTCCGTGGGTGAGTCAAAGCATGCGTCGGGCACCTTTGCCATGGCCAACTATTCCTGTTTCATGTGCCACTATAAAAACTAATCTAATTAATATTCATGATGATATTGTTTCTTAAATGAATATTCATAGAATATAGGGTGATTTTTTTTTTGATTTTTTTTTTAATTAACCCTTAACTCCATGAATATTCATATAAGAAGGAATGATTGTATGAATATTAATTAGCTTCATATTTACAAATAGTATATGTGTAAGAGATTTTCTGGCCATGGCAGAAACTGTAGAATCATATCTACATAAATTCATTAGCATACAAACCACACACAGATCCTATAGGAGCAGTCTGATCTGGGTCTACTCCGTTTGCAAAGGCATTAAAAAGGCATATCTTTATAGTTTCTCTCACAAAATTGAGATCACGAAAAAATTTTCACGAAATCTTTTGTCTCTCTCTAAAGATTTTGCCAAATTCAGGTTATGTATGTTTTCAGAACTATTGCAATTTTTCCTTCTCCTGATCAGTATTACCTGGAGGCCTTTTGGTGGCGGATCATGCCTAACTTTGACCCTGATTTCATATGTTGGAGCTATGAGGGCCATCACAGCCTCCTGGTGTGAGGCACTCGTCATATTCTTTCCATTCACCTCTAATATCCTGTCCCCTATCTGTAAATTTGTTCTAGATGCTGCCCCGTCAGGTACAATCTAAAAGTACAAAAGAACACTAAAGAATCCAGTGTTCAATATAAACCCGTCAGATGCCTGAAAATGGGTAAACTCTTTCCCTGTTGAATATTCATGTAAGAAATAACATTAGAAATATTTATTAACTGAATCTTTAACCCATTCCTCCATAAGTATGCCTTTCTAGGCCTCTGTAAAAGTCACTTTATAATGGAACCATTGTGATAAATAGAGCATTTGCTCCTATGGAGCAAATGCTCTATTTGTCACAATGGTTTCATACCTACACAATTCTGAAATTTTCCTTTTTCTCTAGTAAATGCTCCTTTTGGGTAGATTTATTAAAAGAGGTTGGGTCTAAAAATAGTCTATTGAGGAATGGGTTAATATACTGGCAAAGTTCCATAAGCAAACAGAACAAACCCTCATCAGATGGCTCCAACAGGATCTGGGTCTACTCTGTTTGCAAAGGAGCAAAACAGCATTTATCTGAGGAAAAATGTAAATTGTGACTTGTCTGCAAAAAATCAAGTTTAACCTTTCCTTCATTTCTCTTAACCCTTTCCCTGTTCAATGACTATGTTTACTTCAAATTTCAATACCTACCGAATATTCATGGACAAGAAAGTTATAATGAAATGTGGAAGGTTGGGCATTGTAGTCATTTTAGAAACTAAAGAACCAGGTTCCAAGGTTATAAAACTTATGAGTCTGAGATTATTCTCAAGCATCTGATTGGTTAGATTCTGAGCAAGCTCAGAATCTGACCAATCAGATGCTTGAGAATGATCTCAGACTCAAGCAAAAAGTTTTATAATCTCGGGGCCTGACCTTCCAAATTCTACCAGCAAACAGAGCAGACCGTGATCAGATGGCTCCTAAAGGTTCTGCTTCTACTCCGTTTGCAAATGTGTGAAAAGTGTTTATAAGATGGAAAGGGTTAAGCCCGAATGTTTGGATACATATAGATATCATATATAAGAACTGGCACTTACTTTTGACACAAATATTCCTGGCTCATCCTGGCCGAAAGGCTGACTCGAATGATCGCTTCCTCCAACTATACTGAGCCCTAATGGCCCTCCCGCTTTCACAATCACACAGTCTTCTAATGGATATTTTTGTTCATCTGTCCGTGCACTCACGTCACCATCACCTATATGGTTTTCTATTGGTTCACCCACTGGCTTAGGCAGAGTTACAGTTTTACGTTCCACTACCATAGTCTGGTGGTTTGAAGGTATCTCCTTCTCATTATCACTCAGTTTATGTTCACTAGGTACACTATTTACAGTCACAGAACTATTAGGTGTACTAGTCAGTGCTATATTCACTTCGTTAGAACTAGGCATGTCTTTTTTGTCTTTGTTTTTGTCTATGGTTGAAGTCCTGGACTGTGGGCGATTGAAGCCCGGGTATTGGAATTTGGGGGGCTGAATCGCTGCTGGCGGTGAGTTCCAATCTGAGGATAAGGTCCGTGGTGACAGTGAGGGGGAAGGTATAGGCTGTGGTATTGTCTGGACAGGGGGTGACGATTGGGATGGGTATGTGTACGATGGGGGGATGGCTGATGCATATGGTGAAGGGGAAGGGCTTGCAGGGGTAAGGGCTGGGGCCGGAACCGAGGGCAATGGGGGAGGAATGGGTGATTCTGGGGAGGCTGGGGCAGGAGGACTAGACGATGTGATGGGGCTCTGTGTCTCTACCATGATTTGTTCATGGTGCAGAGGAGCTGATGGACTGAACGTTATAGTTTCTGATGGCATTGTCGTAGCTATCGTCTTATTCCAGATAATGCGGGGCTGGCTAAAGTTTACGACTTTTTCGCCTGCTGGAGGGCTTTTTTCTGCTTCCTCCTTTTCGACCACCTGATCTCGAGAGACGATGAGCTTGAATTCACGATCTGTTCCTGTCAACAAATTCACTGCTTGGTCATGACGGGCATCTGTGAGATCAATAGCATTGATCTGAAACAGAGAAAATGAAATACTGAGTCAAATCTGTGTTAGCAGACCTCTATAAACCCTTTCCCTCAAATAAACATCTTTTCATGCATTTGCAAACTGAGTATATCCAGATCAGACGGCTCCTGTAGGAGCCATCTGAGCAGATTCAGCTTGGTTTGCTTAAGACATGATATAGATCGGATCTTACAGTTTTTGTCACGGCAAAAAGTTTCATTGAAAAGTTTACATTATGAAAATTCAGCTGATAAATATTCATGATGTCATAACTTCTTACGTGAATACTGAACTGGGAAAGGGTTAAAACACAGAGCAGACTATGAAAAGTGTCACTTGGTGTACTCACTGATAGAATTTTGTCTCCAACTTGTAGCTTGCCATCCTTTGCTGCTTGTCCACCTTCAACAATTCTCGAGATGTAAATTGCCTGAAAAGATAATGCATACAATTATGAAACAGTGGTAACAGACTTTCAAGTACAAGAATAAAAGTTATGTCTTTATGACTGGTGATTTACACTGAATACTAATGCCAGTGCACTCATTTCCCACATTGGAAGAGTTAACCCTTAACTCCATGACTGTTCATGCCAGAAATAATGACACTATGAATATTAATTAGATTAATTCTTAACCCTTCGCTTGCTATTCACGTCAATATACCTACCTGTAAATAGTGAAGACCCAGATGAGACAGCTCCTGCAGGAGCTGTCTCATCAGGGTCTGCACTATTTACAAGTTGATTGTGCAACCAGTGCACTCCACAGCAGTGATTGCACAGCGAAATACTTGTACACAGTGAAGATATATGTAATTAGACAACAGGGCATGGGTAAAGAAGGAGAAATGTATTTTAAAATTCAGCAAGAGAAGGGTTAAAATAGTACACACACACACACATGAAATTTTGGCAATTGCAGAAAATGTAGAATCATATCTATATTATACTATAAACAAACAGAGCAGACCCTGATCAGACGGCTCCTATTGGAGCCGTCTGATCTGGGTCTACTCTGTTTGCAAAGGTGTAGAAAAGCGTATGTATGGAGTTAAGAGTCAAGAAACTCCATTTTCATTCATTAAGAGGTGTAGAGGTCAAACTGTACGGTCAATCATCTCCTGCAAAAAACCTACAATTCAACAGAACTGTGACCAATGTCCTATCTGTTTGCATATGAAATCATAATCATCTGATTCTACAGTTTCTGCCATGACCAAAATATTATGCGGTCATATACCATTATAAAAACATTTTATTCAATCAATGAATATTCATTATTCATAAAGTGCTCCATTCTTGCATAATTATTCATGAGGTAAAGGATTAAGATCTTATGAAATGATCATGGCAGATAAACTTTGTAGTATTAACTCTTTGCATGTTAAGTAATTTTATTGGCAGCTCAATTGTTGTCTGCAGCTCAACTTTCGTCTACAACATTTTCAAAACAACCATCTTTCTGATTTTTTGTTAGCAGAAGTCGTGCCTGAGTGATAAACAGTTTGAATCTCAGATCAGGCCCCCATTTGTGGGGCCTGATATTGATCCAAACCATTTGCACATGTCATAAATAAGGTGAGAATCCACTGCTAGCATGCAAAGATGTAAGTTAAGAATTCTCTTTATTACAAAGATTTGACTGTGAGATCTCACAGTTACATAATTATGATCTATATATGTTAGTGTTACACATTTAGTGGGTTGTTGTTTTTCAACCATGCACATCATGGCATGTCTAAAATTGCCTTGTGACTCATTTGACATGCACAAACACAGGTGAATCTCGGCATTTAACCCTTTCCCTGTTCAATACTCATATAAGAAATAATGAATATTTATTAGCTGAATTTTCATACTGTAAACTTTTCAAGGAGTGCTTTTGTTTTGAAAGAATCTGTAGAATCAGATCCATATGATATCATAAGCAAACAGAGCAGACCCTGATCAGATGGCTCCGGCTCCTATAGGAGCCATCATTCTGATCGGGTCTACTCTGTTTGTAAAGGGGTAGAAAGGCGCATTTATGGAGTACAGGTTTAAAAATCTATGAACATTTATTGGCTGAATTTTTACAATGGTATTATGAGCTAGAGAATGCTTTACTATGTGGAAACTGCATGATCATACCTATATCACTTCATGAGCAATCAGACCAGACCCTAATCAGATGGTTCCTACTCTGTTTGCAAAAGCATGAAAAGGTATTTCTATGAGGTAAAGGATTAACTCTATCAGCAACTTTGTCATTGCCTTTGCAAACATTTTAGACCCATATGAGAGGCAGAGAGACCCTGTCTCATCAAAATAAAAACATTTCTGATACAATTGTATTGAGACTTGTAAAGGTTTCAACTTGTTTCAACTCTTCACCTAATATAAACACCTTTTTCACACATTGGCAAACAGAGTAGAACCAGATGACTCCTATCTGATGAGGGTCTGCTATGCTTGCTTATAAAATTATATAGATCTGATTCTATACTTTCTGCCAGTAGCAACAATTCCTGAGCTCATAAGCCATTATAAAAATCCAGATACTAAATATTCATAGTATCATTATTTCTTACATGAATATTCATGAGGTAAAAAGTTAGATAATGCACATACAAAGGAGCCAAATTGTTGGAAAACAGGCACTCTGACATTTGCCAAAACTCTAGGACTGTACCAATCTGGTGTGTTTAGTGTGTCTACACACCAATTCCAGCGTGTCTACACACTTTTAACCATTCTGCAACATTACTTATAAAGTAATAGATAAAGGTGCTTATTCAAGTACTAAAATTGTCATTTCTCTACAAAACCCTATTTTCTATTCTCTTCGAGACGATTCTAAAGAGTGGTCACAACGTAGGGTTTGGTGGAGAAATGAAGGAGCTCTTCTTGAAAGTACTTTAATTTATCTGGGCCTCTTCACAAACAGTTACGACCCTGGTAAGTCCTTTTTTACACAGATGATCAGGGTCTGTATTGTTGGCCATTTGTCCCATTTCCCATTATGCAGCTCAAATATGCAAAAATAAATATTTCTATGCATGTGCAAACAGAGTAGACCCAGATCAGACCGCTCCTGTAGGAGCCGTCTGATCTGGGTCTGCTCTGTTTGCTTAAATGAAATCATACATAGTATGAGTAAAGGGTTAAAAAATCAGGAAAAATGTTTTGGTGAGGAAACATTCCAAATCTTCATCTTGGATCAAACAAAACAATATGAAAATATTAAATCATGCGTGCAGTCAAAATAAACAAATGTATCATCAATGATGACATCATTCTATGAATAATAATTAAATTCCTTTATTGATGAAAGACCCATTTGTTATGAAGACAAATCCGGCAATCAAGCTTTACTGCTAACACAGATCAGATCGCATCACTGAACTTCTGTAACTGATCTTCTTGGTCTAACATATTAACCCTTTACTCTATGAATATTCAAGTAAAAAATAAAGACATCATGAATATTACCTACAAAAAGATTTTTTTTAATGGCACAAGAACAAATTATAGATCTATATTATTTCTTAAACAGCAGACCCTGATCAGGTGGCTCCTACGGAAGTTATCTGATCTAGGTCTAATTTGTTTACATAGGCGTTAACCCTGTCCTTCAGATAAACGTGTTTTCACGCATTTGCAAACAGAGTAGACCCAGATCAGACGGCTCCTATAAGAGCCGTCTGATCAGGGTCTGCTCTGTTTGCTAATAGAATTTGAAAGATAGTTTCTTTACTTTCTAAAATGGCTAAAATGTTCCACCTTCCATATTCCGTTGTAACTATTTTGTCAATGAATATTCAGGAGGTATCGAAATTTGGAATAAATATAGAACATGGGAAGGGTTAAAAGGCTTACCTATGGAGTAAAGGGTTAAGCATTTCATTGGTCAAAATTCAACTACCCTAATTACCCTAAATATTCGGACATCCAATCTCCGCTCCAATCTCTGACACCATTTTGATCACTCTGTATTAACCCTTTACTCCATAAATACGCCTTTCTACGCCTCTGTAAACAGAGAGCCGTCTGATCAGGATCTGCTCTGTTTGCTTATGATATAACATAGATTATGATTCTACAGTTCCTGCATTGGCCCAAAATTGTTGATACCTCTTATACTTTTTTTTTGCTTAAACCATTTGCTCCCAGCGGATTCTTCCATGCTTATATATAACGGATTAGTCCATTTTTTATCCAAGGAATCTACACTGTTTGCCTACGTCTCATATGGGATCGTGGGAGCAAATGGGTTAATCAGCTACATTAAAGTTTTTCGCACGCTGAGGACGAGGCCAACACCTACAACAACCCTTACTACCCAGTAATCACAATAGCTCGATGTTTCTTTGAAACAGATGAGCTAAAAATGAGGTTTATGACAGACAGAGCAGACCCTGATCAAAGGGCTACTACAGGAACCCTTTAATCTGGGTCTACTCTGTTTGCAAAGGTCTTATCCTAAATTTCCATACTTAAAGGGTTAAGATAAAAGAAGACAGTCAAGAATCTAAAGTCTATGACTGAATTCACCATCACATCTCAAGAATATTCTTGATCATGTTTACTTGGTTCCAAGCTTCTACCATACAAACAGAAGCCTGGAGCTAAACAAACAAGTTTAAGATTACAAGTCTTGTTGAGATGTATTGGTAAATTCAAAGCCCGGCTAAATATCTAAACTTGAAAATGACATTTGAAACTAAAAAGTGAACTTGAACTAAGATTAACCAAATACTTGATAGTTCCACCCTTTAAACCTCTTTGTAAACAGAGTAGACCCAGATCAGACAGCTCTGGTACAAGCCAGCTGATTAAGGTTTGCTCCGCTTGCTTATATGTTGAAGATCTGATTCTTCATTGTTTGAAATAGCAGTTTTTATTTGTTATATATATATCAAATAAATATTCATAATTGACAGTTATCTTGCAGGAATATTCATGAAGTAAAGGGTTAACCCTTTACCTCGTGAATATTTATGTAAGAGATAATGATTGTAAGAATATTAATCAGCTGATATTTTAAAATGGCATTAGAACAAAGGACACTTTTACCACAGCAGAAACTACAGCATCAGATCTACTATAATTTCATGAGCAAACAGAGCAGACCCTGATTAGACGGCTCCAACAGGAGCCGTCTGATCTTGGTCTACTCTGTTTGCAAAGGTGACAAAAGGCATCTCTATCAAGTAAAGGCTTTAAATACATGCCACATTACAACAACAGACTATTGAATATCACAAGGCTCAGTATTCATTCTCTAAGGTCTATCAACCCTCATCCTGACGTAAAACTTGATGTCTCCCAAAAACTCCCAGAAAGCTTGAGCATTTTTTACTCAATTCTGATTTGTTCAAGCTTTGGTAGAACTATATACGAAGTTTGATACAGCTTGGATCCTGATGAGAAGCTAAGTTACATGGTGTGTCATCACTATCCAAGCTGTCTGCAAATGATACACAGTAAAAATCTTGATTATTTGAATTTTCTGTATAGAAGAATTTAGACCCTTTTAGGCAGGTGGTTGCTTAATGCATGGTGAAAGTCACGCAGAAAGTTCCTGGTGGAGCTTTCTGCATGACTTTCACCATGCATTAAGCTGCCACTAATACGTATTTTAGTGTTCGAATAATCGAGATTTTACTGTGTACCGTATAACCTCTTATAAATGCCACCGGGGTGTAACATTTTTCAAAAACCTCTTCATGCATTTTATACACAGGTGGTTGCTTAATGCAGAATGAAAGCAATGCAGAATGCTCATGGGGAGCTTTCTGCATTGCCTACAGTCTGCCTTCAGCTACCACCTGTATTTTGAAAATCATATGTATACATATTCATTTGACCCTTTACTCCATGAATAATCATGCAGAAAATAATGACATCATGAATATTAATTAGATTGTAATAATAGCATGTGGACACAGGAATTTTTGGCAATGGCAGAAACTGTAGAATCTATATATCACAAGTAAAGAGAGTAGATCCTGACCAGACGGATCTTACAGGGGCCGTCTGATCTGGGCATACTCTGATTGCAAAGGCATAATTATGGAGTAAAGAGGCAACGGTTATTATATAGGATTTTAGTTGTTTTATTCATTGTTAGTTTCCCCAAGAAGTAAAGGGGCATATATTTCATAGGGGGCATTTATTAGGGTAGGTCACAATCGCCAGGATAAAGGTCCTTGTACAACATTGATGGGTGGCCAAGCTATGAGCATTCCATTCTCACTGTACAATACCAACCTCTAGAAATGAATAGAACCGCTGGAAAAATTAAACATCTACAATTGTACAATAAGAACCACAAAATAAATACATTTTCTGTCTTCTGTGAATCAGCTTAACCCTTTCCCTCTTTTAAAATTTGTTTTCACGCATTTGCAACCAGAGTAGACCCAGATCAGACGGCTCCTACAGGAGCCGTCTGATCAGGGTCTGCTCTGTTTGCTAGGAGTTTGAAAGATGTTTCTTTTCTTTCTAAAATGGCTACAATGTTCAACCTTCCATATTTAATTATAACTATTTTGTCCATGAATATTCAGTAGGTATGGAAATTTGGACTAAATATAGAACAGGGAAAGGGTTAAGATTTTTATAACTCTTTTTCCCAATGAATATTCATGTAAGAAATGATGACATCATATAAACTAGAATCGGACCTATATAATCCCGTAAGCAAACAAAGTAGACCCTGATCAGACGGTTCCAACAGGAGTTGTCTGATCTTGGGTCTGCTCTGTTTTCAAAGCTGGTAAAAGAGAGTAATGAGTTAAAGACCATAACAAACATGGAACTCCTTTATCAAACTTTCAACTGTTCATCTGTTCCTTTCCTTCATATAAACACTTTTTCATGCCATTGCAAACAGAGTAAACCCAGGTCAGACGGCTCCTGTATGAGCCATCTGATGAGGATCTGCTTTGCTTGACCAATACTAAAATATATGCCATTATAAAACGTCGGCTAACAAATATTCATGATGTCATTTTTTCTTACATGAATACTCAACAAGGAAAGGTCTAATTACTCCCCAAATGCACTGTATTTTATTTTTGTTCTTCTCCAGCTTGTGGCCCCTCAATCTCCATCCAATCATTTAATTAATTGTATAAAACTTTCAGAGACAGAGAACAATCAAATATTACCCGACTTTAAACAATATTACTCATCATTTGTGGTACAAGATCACTGCAAGTCCTTGCTAACAGTTTCTTTTACCGAAAAGTCAAATGGATAGAACTTAACCTCATAGGCTATTTTTAGATACAAACTCTTTGAATAAATCTACTGAAAAGGAGCATTAACTAGAGAAAAGGATTTTTTTTTAGAATGTTGTAGTTTAAAACCATTGTGGTAAATAGACATTTGCTCCTATAGGAGCAAATGCTCTATTTATCACCAAGGGTTTCAGGAAGTGACTTTTATAGAGGGGTCAAAAGGCGTCTATATGAGGGAATGGGTTTATATTCATGTCAAAATTATAATCCTTAACCCTTCTCTCGCTAAACCCCATCTGACTGGCATTTGCAAATAGCTTGGATCCAGACGATATACTGTGTAACGCATCATCTCATCAGGACACAAGCTGTTTGACACTACAGTAAAACCTCTCTATAACGGCCACTAATTTGTGCTAATTATTTGGTATTTAGGGCAGGTGGCGGCTTAAAGTAAGGTGAAAGTAAAACAAAACGCTCCTATAGGAGCGTTCTGTTTTACTTTCATCTTGCTTTAAGCAGCCACCTGCCATTAACACAAAATACCTGAGGTAATTTACTGTAAATAGTTTCATAAAAGGTTGAATGCAATTTAAAAACGTATCAGGGTTTAAGCATGGGAAGGGATGATTACATCTTGCCTTTTGAAACTGGAATAATTTTGAGACTTAACAAGATGTGTTTGTGAAACACTATGCCCCCTCATATATTTGACCTCTGACCTTGACCTCTGACCTTGACCTTGACATGTCACCCCTCAAAATGTGCAGCCTCATGAGATACACAAGCATGCCAAATATCAAGTCTCTATCTCTACTGGTCCAAAAGTTATGGCCAATGTTAAAGTCGGCGATTTGACCCATATATTTGACCTCTGACCTTGAAGGATGACCTTGACCTTGACACGTCACCCCTCAAAATGTGCGGCTTCATGAGATACATATGTATGCCAAATATCAAGTCTCTATCTATACTGGCTCAAAAGTTATGACCAATGTTAAAGTTGCTGACAAACAAACAGACAAACAGACAAACAGACAGACAGGGCAAAAACAATATGCCCCCCCGACTATCGTCTATGGGGGCATAAAAAGATTTACATTACAATTTAACAATTCCTGAACATTTTCTTTCTCTAGAAGCAGACAAAAGGAAAACTGAAACCTTTCAAATACTATATATAACAAAGCACAGCATATAAACTGACTGAATACCACTCCACCAACCTATATTTACCACATAAATACAAATCACACAAAACTGGATTGATGATTAATCCTTTACTCCATGAATATGTTGATTTTGTTTGTTTTGAGTTTTACATTGCTTTAACAGTATTTCATTATGCCACTTTGACAGTATTTCACTCATATCGAAGTTCAGCTTATTACAGGTGGAGGAAGACCCCAGATGTTTTTCCGCGCATGCAATTGCATTAATTCATGCACAGAAGAACATCTGGGTAGAACCACCGACCGACCGACCGCAAGCCAGCTGGAAGGCTTCCTCACATGAAAACATTCAAATACCCTGACCGGGATTCGAACCACAGCAATGAGGGGCTAAGTGATGGTCATTCGAAGACTCTAACCACTCGGCTATGGAGGTCCTTTCTATGAATATTCATGTAAGAAATAATGACATCATGAATACTGATTAGATGCTTTTTTAAAATGGCACAAGAACATAGAAAGCTTCGGTCATGGCAGAAACTGCACAATTAGATCTATATTATTTCATTAGCAAACAGAGCAGACCCAGGTCAGAGGGCTCCTGTAGGAGCCATCTGACCTGGGTCTACTCTGTTTGCAAAGGCGTAAAAAGGTTTATCTATGCAGTAAAGGTTATAAAGCAGTACAAAAGCACATAAACACAGAATTTCCACAACATGTAATAACATAAAAGTTATAAAAGGGCATAACTCTCCCATGGACTGGTTCATAAGAAATCTGTTAAAGACTGGGCAACATATTCATTATTGTAGCCCAAATTCTTCAAATCAAAGCGTATACAGTAAAATGCCACCGTGTTGGAGCATAATAAAACAACTACCTGCTCACGAAATACTGGCCTAACTCTTTTCCTGCCACATGTTATCAAATCCAAACCTTGTCATACACTACAAATCTTCTTATTTGAATTTCTTCCCTTTTCTTATAAAAAACCCCAACACAATCATATAATCCAGATGCCTAGATAAGATGCATACATTAAATCATTTTCAAGAACAAATCTTTTATTTCTGCACCAAACCCTATGCTGTGATGACTGTATAATTGTCTCTTTGAGTCGATTCTAAAGAGTGACCACAACATAGTGTTTGGTGGAAAACTAAGTGTTTCAGTATTTGAATACACATCTTTATCTAATGCTCTGATAATCATAGTGTCAACCATTTGGGATCATGGTGAGATGCCAAGATACATGACGCAGAGCTATAGATAACGGTGCATACTCAAATACTAAAATCGTCATTTCTCCACCAAACCCTATGCTGTGACCACTCTTTAGAATCGTCTCGAAGAGACGATTCTAAAGAGTGGTCACAACATAGGGTTTGGTGGAGAAATAAAGCAGTTATACTTGAAAATATTTCAATTTACGCATCTTATCTGGAGCTCTGATGGTGTCTTATCTGGACCCCAAACTGTTTGGATTAGCTAATGTACTTACATCGTCATTGCCTTTGTATGGGACTGAACCCCTTCCTCCTGCTATACTGAACCCTAGCCCGCCTTTCTCACGGTACAACATTGTCTCTACTCTCTGTAAACAATGGCAGAAACAAAGTATATTAAACATAAAACATTGATTGCTACACCCTTATTTATGTGCTATAGGCATAAGTGAACAACTTTATCCCTTTAGTCCATGAACAACCAACTTCAAGAAAGTAATAATGGCATCATGTACAGTAGAACATGCCTTAACCCTTTCCCTCGTCTAATCAAAACTCTATGTTTATTCAAAATTTCAATACCTACAATATTCATGGGCAAAATACAGTCTAATCACGATACTACGAATCACGTTCGAACGAAATACCGGTTTGCTACGAATAACACCCCAGGTCCCGGCCGATTTTGTTCTTGTTTCAATTGCAAAAAGATGCAAAAGTACGAAAATGCGAAACTACGAAAAACACGTTATTGCGAGAGGTTTTCGTAGTCCCTTAAACACAAAAACAGTGGCAAAAAGATGCATTTTTACGAATCTCACCTGTGCGATGTTTTCACACTTCTGAGAGACATTCGTCGCTCCAGTCAGCATAATTATCCATTGTTGACACATCTGGCCTGCCCGATACGCTTTAATGATCAGCACCCGTGTTTGTTTGTGACAGGATTAGACTAACTACATATCAAATGTCGCAAATGATTAAAGCTTGTATCGTGCAATTATGCACAATTACGTTTTCACACACATCGTGTTATAAATGATTACCATACAGGCATACTGACGTGTTTGTTTGTAGTCAATGTCTCAAAGCATATAAAACTTATATGCCAAACTTATAAAACCAGTTACACTGGTCATCAAACCTGTGTCTACACTGCTTCTATACGCATATAAACGATATCACAGTTTTCCATGCATTTTGTTTTTATTCCTGAATAAAAATATGAATGTATTGATTCGTTTCTTGTTTTAGACATAACCCTTATGGATTGCTAGAAAGTTCGAGTTCATGTCTCTAGTTAAAGGGAGCATTTAAATACTAAAATCCTTATGCTGTCACCAAATTCTACGTTGTCACTTCACGTTCGAAAGAATAGTCACAGAATATGGTTTGATGAAAAAGAACGAACAGAATCTTTGGAAATGACTCGTTTACTACCTCCTATCTAGAGTTTGATGAGCTGACATTGCGCGGTTCGTGTTTTTTACATAACCCGTTATGCACTGGCATATGACATTACACATTATGATTTGACCACCTCTTGCATGAGGCGTGTGATACAAAATCATTAATGTACACTGTAGTAAGCGGGAATGTGAGTAGATTGTCAAACAAGGCATAAAATATATTAAATATAACACATACATGTACAGGAATATCTTTATTATGCAACAGTAAATTGCGACAATATTATTACATATAATGACCAATACAATAGCGATGTATGGTATGTGTATGCATTCACTACGAAACCGAGAAAAGGTTTGTGGAAATTAGTTTGTATCCTAAAAATGCATTAATACGAAAATGCGAAACTACGAAAAATCGGCCCGACCCCGTCCCGATTCGTAGTATCGCGATTAGACTGTAGTTATAATGAAATGTGGAAGTTGAAATATTGTAGCTATTATAGAAAGTAAAGAAACAGCTTTCAATGAATATGGAAGGAGGAACATTGTAGCCATTTTAGAAAGTTAAAAACAGATCTATCAAATTCCATTTATAGCAAACAGAGCAGACCCTGATCAGATGGCTCCTATAGGAGCCGTCTGATCTGGGTCTACTCTGTTTGCAAATGTGTGAAAACACATCTATGAGGGAAAGAGTTAAGGGGCCATTCATTTATTGCACATAGGAGTGTTAAAAAGCAGGTGGCTGCTGAATACAGGGCAAAAGTAATGCAGAAAGTTCCAATAGGACCCATTACAGACACATAATTAGACCTTCTTTTTGATGGCTGCTTAAGACAGCTTCTACTATGTATGAATCACGATTAATTTCTACATTGTCATGTGAATACAGGAAACTTTGAACGCGGCAGAAACTAAAATCAGATCTATATTATTCCATAAGCAAACAGAGCAGACCTAGATCAGATGGCTCCTACAGGAGCCATCTGATCTGGGTCTACTCTGTTTGCAAAGGCATTAAAAGACGCATTTATGGAGTAAAGGATTAATTATGTGCTATGCCCATAAATGAGGAAACATGGTTAGAATATATGAGTATACTCATTAAAATATTGCCTGGTATCCATAAAATAGGTTTTGATCCTTCTTGTACTTTACATAAAAGCTTGGATCCTGATTGAATGCAAATTCAATAACTTACTACATTTGATGCCATTTCCATAAAATCAAGGTAATGTTAACCCTTCACCCCATGAATATTCATGTTAGAAACAAATGACACCATGAATATTAGTTAGATGGAATTGTTAAAATGGCATATAAACACAGGAAGTTTTGGCCATGGCAGAAACTGTAGTCAGATCTAAATTATCTTATAAAGCAAACAGAGCAGACCCTGATTAGACAGCTTGTACAGAACTTTTTTTTTTAACCCTTTCCCTCATACAAACGTGTTTTCACACATTTGCAAACAGAGTAGACCCAGATCAGACGGCTCCTGCAGGAGCCGTCTGATCAGGGTCTGCTCTGTTTGCTAATAGAATTTGATAGATCTGTTTCTTTACTGTCTAAAATGGCTACAATGTTCCACCATCCATATTTCATTATAACTATTTTGTCCATGAATATTCTGTAGGTTTTGAAATTTGTAATAAACATAGAACTGGGAACGTGTTAATCTGGGTCTACTCTATTTGCAAAGCCATGAAAAGCTGTAAACATGAAGTAACTGGCTAACTGTTTTGAAAGTGTTGAAAGGAGTAAGACTTTGTCAGTATGCATGATTGGGTTATGCCACTAACTGTAGACTCTGACTCTTGTAAAGGTCCACACATTTGTGATGTTTGATTGGACCATGATTGTTATTGCCAATATCCAAGTTATACTGTGATTATGTACAGTAAAACCCCTTTACACTGGACTAAATAATTAGTACCAATACATGAGCTTACTGGAGTATCAATGAATTCACCCTGCATTAAGTAGCCATTTATATAATGAAAGAAAATGTGTCCATGGGACATGGATGCCCCCGCAGTTTGACAGACCTGAAAAGGGGAGACACAGTAAAATTCTCTATGATTATGCTTCAGACCATATATTTAATCATTCCAGCATACACAAGCCAAGAAATCTTTGACGAAAAGTTTACTGGACAAATGTACAGATGTACAGATAAGGGTAAAACTTAATGCCACTGTCGCTTAAAGGGTGGGGCATAAAAAGATCACTTTTCTTTATTAACCTTTAACTCCATAAATACGCCTTTCCACTCGTTTGCAAATAGAGAAGACCCAGATCAGGTGACTCCTAAAGGAGTCGTCTCTTCAGGGTCTGCCGAGTTTGCTTATGGATTTATATGGATCTGAACCAGCTGTTTTTGCCAAAGCCAAAACATCCTGTGTTCATAGACCATAATAAATTTCTTACATGAATATTCAAGGAGTAAAGGGTTAAAATTCAAGTCTAAAGGGGTTTTACTGTACAGTCAAACCTGTCCTAGCGACACATTGTTTTTAGCGACATCCTGTCAGATGCGACAGTATTTCCTTCCTCCCGATGTATTTTCCTCTATATTTCAACTGTATATAGCGACACACTGGCAGATGCGACATACGACACTAAATTTGTACTCCCAACTCGGCAAACGACATTGTTTTTAGCGACAATGAGCTTTCACTGTATCATTGTGTTTGTACTTAATTGCCCTCATTAACGTGTCAAAGGATTAATGCCCAAGGTGATAAGGGATTAACTGGTCCAGTTGGTCTGTTAGTCTCAATACTGTTAGAGTTTTTATAGCTAGCTACCCAACCATAAAATTTTGATAATGAACTGCGCTTTAATCATCCATTTATTTATACCGGAAATCAGTCATAATGTCGTAATTGGCTATTCTAGTGATTTAATTGCCAAATTGGTTTCATAACTTGACAAGAAGTTAACCACACCACTTTAAAAGGTTTATTTCATTATAACATAAATTGTATTCTCATAATTAAGATACAGACATATAGAAATGTGCCTCTGCTTCCCTGTCAAAGACAGGTGTGTTTGGCCTCGTTGTGGCAATGGGCCGAAACGCTTCGAAAAACTACGAGGCTTCTGATTCTCATGAATTTGTTTTGTGCACAAACTTACTTTTTATTAATAGAATTATTGATAAGGACACTAAAGTAGTAACACCATAAAATAGTTTATTCCATTCCAAACCCTAAAAAAGTAATACCTAGATATAAATTTGAAATGTCATCAGTTTTCGCGAAGAATGTCGATCAATACAACATGGACCCTGGGCCCATGAAATTTTCAACCTGAATTCAAAGACACCCTGTGAGATACGACACTTTTGGCTTTCTCCCAAACTATGTCTCTAAAAACAGGTTTGACTGTATATGGGGAAATGAGAGTAATTCTTTCAATTCCAATGTCATTAACACTTTCCTCCATAGGCTATTTTTAGATCCAACCTCTTTGGATCCATCTACTGAAAAGGAGCATTAACTAGAGAAAAGGAAATTATTAGAATTTTTTAATTTGAAATCATTTATGGAGGAAAGGGTTAAGAATCCCATGTACAGCATTCACATACCTCAGAGTAGATGTCAGTGTCCGGGTCGGGCTCAAAAGTGACTGTAGCAAAGCTGGCTGTTTGGGGCTCCACTGGCTCAGGCTCTATACTGGGCTCTTGGAAAGCCACCGAAGGCCCCTTGAAGTTTACCACAGGGGACTGGAAATAAACGAGTCACAGTAGGAAAATAGGGACCCAAACTCTTTGCACACTAGTGGCGAAACTATTATTACCTATGCAAACATTTTAGATCCAGATGAGACACCACATAATGCGGCGTCTAATCAGGATCCAAACTGTCTGACTGTATTTTTGCAAAGAAATTAGAGAAATTTTATTTAAGAATTGAAGCAGACGACAATTGATGCAGACGAAAAATTACTTAGCGTGCAAAGAGTTAACCCATTACCCCATGAATAAACATGTAAGATATAATATATGTATGGATTACTTTGACTAGGAACTTTCTGCATTGCTTTCAGTCGGAATTAACCCTTTCCCTGCTCAGTTTTCATTTAAGAAATAATGACATTATGAATATTTGTTAGCTGATTTTTATAATGGCAGTATTGGCAGTATTGTTTTTGGTATTGGTAGAAACTGTAGAGTTATAATCTAATAAGCAAACAGAGCAGACCCTGATCAGATGGCTTCTATAGGAGACATCTGATCTGGGTCTACTCTGTTTGCAAATGGGTTTATATTGGGGAAAGGGTTAAGCAACCACCTGTGTACAAATAAAAGGAGCTCTTTTTCAAACATGTAATGCCCCTAGGACAGTTTATTTGAGGTAATACAGTAATTGGTTCTAATGGTAAGATACCTTAGGAACCTTAGGAGCCTCCACTGCCTCCTCCTCCTCCTCTTCTTCTTCATCCTCCTCGTCTTCATTTGACTCTATCTCTCTGGACACCACCATAGTGATGTTGTTACTGCTGCTCTTGAGGGCGCTCACTGCCTCGTAGTGGTCAGAATCCAAGAGGAGGGTACTATTCACCTGTGTCAATCAATCAATCAAAGATACAATGACCCGACTCATATGTGCAAACAGCTTGGATCAAGAGATGAGACCAAGTAACTTGGTGTCTCATCAGGATCAAGTTCTTTGACATTCTAAGAGCTCCAGATAAGATGCATACATTTAATCATTTTCAGGAATAAATTCTTTATTTCTCCACCAAACCCTATACTGTGACCACTCTTTAGAAACGTCTCGAAGAGTACATTTAATCATTTTCAAGAATAAATTCTTTATTTCACCACCAAACCCTATACTGTGACCACTCTTTAGAATCGTCTCTTTGAGACGATTCTAAAGAGTGGTCGCAATGTAGGATTTGGTGGAGAAATGACGATTTTATTTGGGTATGTATCTTTATCTGTAGCTCTGCATTCTGTCAGTAGTTTCTAAATCAGAAGTAGTGAATACTGCACCATATCCAATCTGAGCAGACTTTATTTTTTTTGCAGCAGGGTATGAGCCTAAACAAGAACTATCACTACAGGTGATGGAATATACCCGCTCAGCTGCCTTGATCGCAAAGGGGGGGGGGGATTGTTATAATAACTCATCTGATCAGGGTCTGCTCTGTTTGCTTATTACATGATATAGAGCTGATTTTACAACTTTTGTCAAAGCAAAAAATTCCCTTGAAAGTTAACATTATCAACATTCAACTTATAAATAATTATGATGTCAGTATTTCTTACATAACAAGAGGGCCAGAACTATGATATTATTCAAAAGGTATAATAAGTAAATCTATACACCAAATATCTAAGCTCTGGGACATGTAGTTTTTGACAAGAAGATACTAGTGACCCCAAGGGCTGTTTAAACCACAGTCTGCTACAGAAAACTGCCCACCCCTGGGGCGGGGGCCAATTTTGACCCCAGGGGCATTATAATTTATATAACTTTTGAAGAAGACCAGAGTCCATGCTTAAAAAGGTTTATAAGCATGGATACTGAACATGATGCTATGTGCAAAATATGAAAGCTGGGAACATTCAAGTTTCAGAGGAGAAGATTTTTAAAGGCTTAAATTGTTGACGACTGACGACACAATATGCACGACGGACATCAGGCGATCACAAAAGCTCACCCTGAGCACTTTGTGCTCTGGTGAGCTAAAAAGGTTTAAGGGAGTTAACTCTTCCCACACTAATGGCAAATTTGTTAAACCCTAAGGACACAAAAAAATGCTTTGCATTTCATCAGGATCCAAACTGTGTGATACTTGGACTGACACTGTTTTCTGAAAGAATGGAAGTGAAAGGTTCTTTAATCCTTTCTCTCATATAAATGTGTCTTCCCGCATTTGCAAACAGAGTAGACCCAATTCCAAAGGAGCCGTCTGTCAAGGTCTGCTCTGTTTGATAAAGGAATATGATAGATCTAAGATCTATTTCTTTACTTTCTAAAATGGCAACAATGCTTCCCCTTCAACATTTCATTTAACTATTTTGCCCATGAATATTCAGTAGCTAATGAAATTTGGAATAAACATAGAACAAGGAAAGGGTTAAAAATGAGAGTTTCTGGCAAATGATGGTTACTCAAGTTTTGAGTGGATTTCTGTAATTTCTATCATCTCCAATCTACCTTTAACCCATTCCCACTTAGGCTATTTTTTAGACCCAATCTCGTTGAACAAATCTACCTAAAAGGAGCATAAACTAGAGAAAAGGAAAATATTAAAATTTTGTAGTTTGAAACCATTGTGATAAAAAGAGCATTTGCTCCTGTAGGAGCAAATGCTCTATTTATCACAATGGTTTCACAAAGTGACTTTTACAGAAGCGTCACAAGGCGTCAATATGCGGGAATGGGTTAACCTAATAAAGATGCCTTTTGATTAACTTTACAGACAGAGTAGACCCAGATCACACAGCACTCAACCGTTATGAAAATTTAGCTAACTGTTGTTAACCCATTCCCCGTTCAATATTCATGCAAGAAATAATGACATCATAAATATTCAATAGCTGATATTTTATATTATAAACTTTTCAAGGTTTTTCTTTCCTTTGAAAAAACACACTGTAGAATCAAATCTACATCATGCCATAAGCAAACAGAGCAGACCCTGATCACACGGCTTCTGCAGGAGTTGTCTGATCTGGGTTAAGTCAGTTTGTAAATGCATGAAAAGACGTTTATATGATGGAAAGGGTTAATACGGACAAATGCTGAAATAAATTTAATGTATAACTCACCGATACAAGCTTGTCCCCAACCTTGACCCCAGCCACACCAGCTGGGCCATCCTCTGTCACACGCGAAATAAATATACTCTGTATAAAAATAGAGCAAAATAATTACAAGCTGCATATACTATGAAAAACAGAATCTCAATAAAACATAGGGTATCCATCTAACAATAAACCCTTTACTCAATGAATATTCATGTAAGAAATAATGACATCATGAATATCAATCAGCTTAATTGTCATACAGGGTTGCCACAAACCACATGAAACAAAATTCCCTGACATTTCCCTGACATAATTTCAAATTTCCCCGACACATTACATTGCGAAATTTGGTCTTTCTGTCATAATTTCTGTAATAATTTATGATTTTTTTAAATATTATAAAGAGTAAAACGTTTAACCTTTTCCCTGTTCTATGTTTATTACAAATGTCAATACCTACTGAATATTAATGGAAAAACTAGTTATAAAGAAATATGGAACATAGAACATTGTAGTCATTTTTGAAAGTAAAGGAACAGATCTATCAAATTCCATTAGCAAAAAGAGCAGACCTTGATCAGACGGCTCCTACAGGAGCCGTCTGATCTGGATCTACTCTGTTTGCAGATACGTGAAAATATGAGGGAAAGGTTTAATAAGCTGAATTTTTACAATGGCATATGAACACATGCAATTGAAGAAAGTGTGGAATCAGACCTCTATAACTTGATAAGCATACAGAGCAGACCCCAACTAACAGGAGCCGTCTGATCTGGGTCTACTCTGCTTGTAAAAGTATTAAAATGTATATCTATAAGAAGGTTTGCTGCCGTATATTATTGTGATATATGCAATAGATAGGCCAACTAAAACAACTGTTTAGATATAGCTGTCAGAATAAATATTGTGTGTTTGTGATTTGGAAACATATATCAATTTTGTTTCTGTGTTCACTCCCAAGTGTCACTCAAATTAGCTCATGATAGAGGATACAGGAACTGTCTGATCTGGGTCTATTCTGTTTGCAAGGTGTGAAAAGGCATATATGTATGAGGGAAAAGGTAAACATATTTTGGCAAAGTATAAGTATTTAAAATCTCTCTAACAATAGTGTGCTGAAAACAAAAGGGGACATTATTTCAATACTTAACCCATTACCTCATAGGCTATTTTTAGATCTATACAACTCCTTTGGATAAATATTTACCAAAAAGGAGCATTAACTAAAGAAAAGGATATTTTTTTTAGAATTTTGTAGTTTGAAACCATTGTGATAAACACAGCATTTGCTCCTATAGGAGCAAATGCTGTATTTATCACAATGGTTTCACAAAGTGACTTTTACAGAGTCAATATGAGAGAATGGGTTAAGGACACAATTTTTTGCGCTAACAAGTTAATCTACAGTGCAGAAATAATCAACAGTGTGCCATTCTGAGGAAGCAGCTGAAAACCAATTTGCTTACATCATCATCCCCTTTGTAGGGAGTGGACCCTTTCCCTCCAGCTATGCTGATTCCCAGGCCCTGGCCTACTTCTCGATGTATCTGTATCGTGAACTTCTCCTCCTGTAAGCAAAATATAATGCATTGTTTGTTGTACTTGAAACAAAACTATTGCATCATTTTACCCTGTAACTGATTATCCCATCTATTCATAATTCCATCTATTCACGCCTTTGCAATCAGAGTAGACACAGATCAGACAGCTCCTGTAGGAGCTGTCTGATCTGGGTCTGCTCTGTTTGTTTATATGTTAATCCTTTACTCCATAAAACCACCATTCTACACCTTTGCAAACACAGCAGACCCAGATCAGATGGCTCTTATAGGAGCCGTCTGATCAGGGTCTACTCTGTTTGCTTATGGAAAAATATATATCGAATTCTACAGTTTTTTCAAAGGTCGAAACTTTTTCTGTTTGTATGTTTTAATCAATATTTAACTAATTAATATCCATACATACATTATATCTTACATAAATATTCATGGAGTAAAGGCTTAAGATTTTGTTCTCAACTGTTTGCCATGGGAGGTCACTGTAGAAATAAAGGATCTTACATGCGTGGTTATTACAAATTGTTTTTATTAAAGAAAGTTTACTGTAATAATATGACACAAGCTTTAGCGAGTGCTATATTCATTATAGTAAACCAGTGGATTTCTGTGCTTTATGGCACTCCCACACAGCTGGTTATGTGATAATTTATGGTTATTTTGTAACTGAAACTCATTAATATTCATGTAAAAAATAATGTCTGCATAAATATTAATAAGCAACATTATTAAAATAGCATTATGAACAAAGACATTTTTCACCATGGCAGAAACTGTAAAAAGGGGCATAATTCAGTGGCAAAGGCAGGTGGTAGCTTAATGCAGGACAAAAATAACTTTTGTCCTGCATTAAGCAACCACCTGTTTATGAAGACAGCCATGTTTGCTCATTAAGTGGTCGCATTAGAGGGGTTTTACTGCTGTATATTATTTCTTAAATGAACAAAGCAAACTCCTATAGGAGTCATCTGATCTGGGTCTACTCTGTTTGCAAGGGTGCAAAAAGGCCACCCTATGAGGGAAATGGTTGACGTTTGCACGAGTTTTATACAAGCATCAACTTGCCTCTGGAGGTTTCTTTTTGTGGGAAAGGATTTCAAGGACTTTGTCCTTGGCGTCGTCCGTGATGACGATACGTTTGCCTTTCTTGTGGTGTGGTGTATCCCGGCGGCGGAGTGGAGTCTTCCTCTCGTCTTCGTCGAAATCTAAATTGTCGGAAAACTCAACCCGCTTCTCATGGTAAGCCTCTTCATAGTCGAAATCTTCATCCTGAAGGTGTAAAAGTAAAAGATTAGAGCGAATCTTAACCCTTTCCTCCATGAATATTAATTTAATCCTTTACCTTTAATAGGCATATTAACTGACTAAATGTTTATAATAGTAAAACTACTATCCGGGTAGTGAATACAACAGATATCCTTTAAACTTTAATTAAAAACCAATGTTTTCGGCATATCAAATGCCTTCATCAGGGTATAACATAAACATGTGAAATTTGGTCTACTGAAGTATTGGATTTTCGATATATTGGTCATGTTTAATTTTTAGAACTGATACAATTGTCTCATGGTAGCTATGGAGATGGTTGCAATTCTGGGTTTTTATAATGATAAACAAGGGAATTTACCATGGGAAAACTGTAGAATCATATCTATATTCAAGGGCAAACAGAGTAGATCATGATCAGAAGGCTCCTACAGGAGATGTCTGATCTGGGTCTTCCCTGCTTGCAAAAGGGTGAAAAGGCATATGAAGTAAAGGGTTAAGAAATTATTGCTGGATCAATGGTTATGAACTGATTGTTTATAATTATATATTAAAAACATTTTTTTGGCTGTGACATAAAACTCCAGAATCACATCTATATTATTCCATAAGCAAAGACAGCAGACCCTAATCAGACTGCTCTTACAGGCACTGTCTGATCAGGGTCTACTCGGTTTGTAAAAGTGCCAAAAATCATCTATATAGGGGAATGGGTTAATCACACTAATTCAAGCATCAAAAGAGCTTATAACTTTTTAAAAAATGTTAGATCAATATGAGATGCTATTTTACTTGGCCTCGCAATTGAATCCAAACATTCAGTATGACTTTTTCACTGATTCTAGTAGGTTTTGTTTGTTTTATGAACTGTACCTCCTGGTCGTTTTCATCTTGCTCTTCAGTTTCCTCATCTTGATCCTCCTCTTCGTCTCCTTCTGATTCTTCCTTTTCTTCATCCGAGTCCTCCTCCTCAGTGGATTGCTGCGGAATTGTTGTTGTTGTCGTAACTATGGTAACCTCACGTAGCAGTGGTTGCGATTCTTTTGGAGGTTCTTCATCTTCTTCCTCTTCTTGATTAGGACGAGGCTCAGGATCAGACCGCTTCGTTTCTAGTTCTGGTGCTGTTAAATAATATCAACATCATCATTATAACCCTTAAGCGCTTTTAGATGCACATATCCCGTTTGAAAAGAGCGCTCTATAAATGTGGTATAATAATTATAATAATAATAATAACCCATCTAGAGCCTCCTATAAAATTATACCTTATTCAACCATTGAGTGCTGATTATTCAAAGCAAAGATCCCCCCACCCCCAAACAAACACACACACACACAATCTTATAAATATTCCAGATGTCAATCATTATTTCTTACATGAATATTCATGAGAATATTAAGATACCGATGTTTATTCACTCATTGGCCCATCAAGAGAATATCTACAGTATATAACATACCCCTGAGGACAGGATCATCGCGGACAGACGACTTGCGTTCTGGTACAGGTGGTTTCTCCCGTCTTGGAGGCAGGATCTCCAAGTCGTCTATGTCCACATTGCTGTCACGCTGGGGTACAAATGACTGTACCTGAAAAGTATCAGCGAAAAGAATGAAATAAATGTTTGTAAATAAGCCAACCATGCAACAGAGTTAACCCATTCCCTCATATTGATGACTTTTGACGACTCTGTAAAAGTCACTTTGTGAAACCATTGTGATAAATAGAGCATTTGCTTCTATAGGAGCAAATGCTCTATTTATCACAATGTTTTCAAACTACAAAATTCGAAGAAAAAAAATTTCTCTAGTTAATTTTCCTTTACGGTAGATTTAATCAAAGAGCTTGTATCTAAAAAATAGCCTATGAGGTAATGGATTAACAGTCAAAAATTAACCCTTTCCATTAATGCATGAATTGAACACTTCATGAATATTCAATAAACATTAAAAGGGCAGTGTTGGCTTAGACAAACACTGCAGAATCAGATCTATGTAATTCCATCAGCAAACAGAGCAGACCCTGACCGATCTGGGTTTACTCCGTTTGCACAGGTGTTTATCCCTTTCCTCCATAGGCTATTTCTAGATCCAACCATTTTGAATAAATCGACCGAAAAGGAGCATTAACTAGAGAAAAGGAAAAATTTAGAATTTTGTAGTTTGAAACCATTGTGATAAATAGAGCATTTGCTCCTATAGGAGCAAATGCTCTATTTATCACAATGGTTTCATAAAGTGACCTTTACAGAGGCGTATTTATGGAGGAAAGGGTTATATGAAGAAAAGGGTTAACCCGTTACTCCATACATATGCCCCTTTCTACACCATTGCAAACGGAAAAGATATGGTTCTACAGTTTCTGCTACGGCCCAAAATTTCATTGTGCTAATATAAAATTTAATCTAAACTATATCAAGATGTCATCATTTCTTACACAGACCCAGTGTCTGCTCTGTTTGCTTACAACATAGGCATAATTCTTCAGTTTCTGGGTCTGAGCCATCTCATCATGGGTCTACTCTAGTTTGCAAAGGCATCTAAATGCTATATTTATGGAGTAAAGGGTTAATGAATATTCATGAAGTTAAAAAAATTGCCTGATATTAGGTTTTTCATTAGCAGAAAGTTTAACTTGTACTAGAAGACACTTTCTGCATCCAGGACAAAGACTCAGCCATGAATCCAATTTTATGGCAAAAAGTCTCATTAATTTGGCCCATGTCTATATCCAACTTCAGGAATCAATCTCAAAACAAACTACAGACATCTAAATCAAATGTTTGAACCAAACTTTCTCCTAGTATTTCACTTTGATACTTCAAATTTGCACAAATATTGCCACAGGGTTAAAATAGTTACATAATAAATTGTTCAATACTGTACGACTAGTTATAATACTGTTGTGACCAACTGATCTGGGTACCCTCGATTTGCGATAGTGTTAAATTGCATAATTATGGAGTAAAGGGTTGCAGTTTGAGTCTAACAAGAGCACCGCATGTGGGTGCCAAGGCTCGTCTGTCGAGCCAAATTTTGATTACAAGTCCATAAAGGGGCATAATATTGTAAAAAAAAAAAAGCCTTAAAGAGTTATGGCCCTTGGTCAGACTGTAGCCCTTGTGACAGTGAACAACTGTTTAAAGTTTCATAAGATTTGCATATATAGTAAAGAAGTAATAGACAACATTAAAGTTTCCAGACATCAACAATGATGACAACAAAGTCGAAACAATGCGGACACCTGACTTAAGACAATAGCTCATATTGTTTTTCTTTTCATAACAGACAAGCTAAAAATTCAATCCACAAATATGCCTGCTGTAATAAACTCTTAACCCTTTACTCCATGGATATTCAAGTAAGAAGTTATGACATCATGAATAGTATTTACATGACTTGTTCTATCAAAACATGGACACAAGGATTTTGGGTCATGGCAAAACTGTAGAATCATATCTATATCATATCATAAGCAAACAGAGCAGACCCTGATTAGATGGCTCCTACAGGAGCCATCTGATCTGGGTCTACTCTGTTTGCAAATGTGTGAAAAGGCGTTTATATGAAGGAAAGGATTAAATTAATGTACAGGGAGGAAAAGGGTTATGGCAGGTTTTGTGGCCCTCCCATTTCAAGTAAGTCTTACTGTACCTGATTTTTCTGCTCATGGTGTGGTATCACATGGCCATCTATCTCCTTCGATGCCTTGAACTTCGGATGTTTTGTTCGGAGCTCCTTTGGATGTGGCGTGTCATGTCGCACAAATTGCTGTAATCAGAAATCATGTACAAAGTCAAGATTTTGTTTGTCATTAAACAAAGTAAATCAATAACCAGACAAGGAGGGTTCAAATCATCAACAACAAGAAATAATTTGTTCAAATTCTGCTGATGGGTTGATTTCATTTATATCATGTCATTTTTCGCAAAACAGTTTTGAGTTTGTCAATCTAATGTCACTGGTGCAACAACAAAAACAAACTGAAAATTCCTTCAATTTATACAAATATTTTAAGTTGAACATTTTCCTGAAATAATCCAAATCTGTAAATTCTGTATTCGTATTTTCATTAACCCTTTACTCCATAAACACATCTTTAACACCTTTGCAAACAGGGTAGACCCAGATCAGATGGTGTATGTGTGTGTGTGTGTGTGTGTGGGGGGGGGGGTTCTATTTGTACACAAGACGGTTTATTATATTGAATATTCATGTACCGGTAAGAAATATTGATATGAAGAATATGTATCAGCTGATTGTAGCACTTAGAGTCCAATCCATTATCATTCATACACACACAGAGCAGACCATGTCCCTTCTAAGAAACACAGCAGGCTAATTTTGATCTCAAACCTTTAAGTAGGCAGAAAATGTTGTCCACATAAATTCTTAACCCTTTACCTGATGAATATTCTAAGAAATAAAGAATGTATGAATATTAATTTTATAATGGAATTCTTAACCATGGATGAACTTGTAGAATCATGTCTATACTCTATAATCATAAGAAAACAGAGCAGACCCATTCCTACAGGAAACATCTGGTCAGGGTATACACTGTTTGCAAAGTGTCAAAAGGCATCTCATACAGGAAGACAGAAGGACTGTTGTTTATTCATTTCCTTGCCAAAACATGATCAGAATGACAAAAGTACTTATAACACATAGAGTAACTATGATAAACCTGTGGTCAAAACGGTTGCTATGACAACACTTAATGTTTACCTCTTTGAATGTGCAGAAAATAAAGTAATCAGTAATTTACTTGTTCAATATCCATGAAACAAATAATGACATGATGAATATATTTTAGCTGAATTCTTATAACGGTACTTGAAGACAGAATTTTCTTGGCAGAAACTGGAGAATCAGATTAACCCTTTCCTCCATAAATACGCCTTTCTACACCTCTGTTAGAGCCACTTCTCGAAACCATTGTGATAAATACAGCATTATGGTTTCAATACTACACAATTCTAACATTTTCCTTTTCTCTAGTAAATGCTCCTTTTGGGTAGATTCATTCAAAGAGGTTGGGTCTAAAATAGCCTATGGAGGAAAGGGTTAATAATTCCATCAGCAAATAGAGCAGACACTGGTTAACCCATTACCTTATAGGCTATTTTTAGATCAAACCTCTTTGAATAAATATACCGAAAAGGAGCATTAACTAGAGAAAACGAAAATTTTAGAATTTTGTAGTTTGAAACCATTGTGATAAATAGAGCATTTGCTCCTATAGGAGCAAATGCTCTATTTATCACAATGGTTTCACAAAGTGACTTCTACAGAGTCGTCAAAAGTCGTCAATATGAGGGAATGGGTTAAAGGGTTCCTTGAACTGGATCTACACTGTTTGCAAAGGTCCACTGTATACTCAGTTCCCACACTTTAAGAAAATAATATGTTGTTGATGTATTTCTTTGTATTATTGATTTCTCCCAAAGTTTATTTCCTGGAAGACAACAGAGAACGGTTTGGGTAAGAAGTTTTGATATGACATTTCAAAATTCTCTCATCTTTGCACATATCAATACATGTACCAGTCTGCGTGACTCTGACTGTATACATATGGAAAAAAACAACCTTTTCCTTAGCCAATAAAGGTGTTGGAGTAAAGGGTTAATAAATGCCGCCACTAATTTGTTCAATACCCCAGAATGGCAGCCTTGATCAGAAAGTTCTGGGGCTAATAATGCATCACCAACTACCCATGTTACAGGCCCGATGGCAATAAATACTCAAAGTTCCAGTAGAGATAATTCTGCAATGTCTGGCTCTAAACATATGAAGACTTCGTCTTGCATATATCTAATAGATATGCATTCTACTCTTTGTGGTTATTATGTATGGCAGTTATCAATTAAATAACTTTCAAACTAAAGGAGGAGTTTACGACATCAACTACCCATGTTTCATGCCAAAATGACAAAAAAACCCTTAAAAGTGCAAGGGGAGACAATTCTGCAATGCCTGGGGCTAAGCACATGAAAATTTGTATCTAAAAATAGCCTATGAGGTAATGGGTTAACCCTTTCCATCATATGAATGTTATTTCACATCTTTCCAAACAGAGTGGACCAACATCAGACGGTTTCTATAGAAGCTGTCTGATCAGGGTCGGCTCTATTTGCTTACGAAATTATATACAGTTGAAGTTCCATATCTCGAACTTCATGGGACTATACAAATTACTTCGAGATAACTGAAGTTTGAGTCATCTGATTTCTAATTTTGAACAATTTCTCAAGTTCACAGCTTAATGCAGGTTTAAAGTAATGCTGAAAGCTCCTTTATGAGCTTTCAGAATTACTTTCGACCTGCATTAAGCTGTAATATGTGTTTTTATATATGCACAGCAATACAATTTAGAACAATTCTGTACTGTAAATTTCGAAAGGACCAAACTTTTAGTTCGAGTTATCGCGAACGTCGAGTTATCCAAGTTCGAGATATCAAAGTTCAACGGTTACTGCAGATACGATTTTACATTTTCTACAAATACCACAAAATTCTTTGTTCATATGGCATTATAACAATTCAGCTAATTATTATTCATGGTGTCATTTCTTTCATGAATATTCAGCATGTAAAGGGTTAACTAGTGCATATTTACAGATGGAGACATACAAATTAACTCTTAGACTGTGGGAAATATGCAAGCCGTGTAAACACAGAAGAGAGTGCTCCCAATCATGCATGCTTGTCTTACAAAGGTTTAACGGACTTCTGCAATTTACCTTCTCAAAGTCTTCATCTCCACTTTCAACTTCATCCCTAGGTTCTTCTGCAAAGCGAATAACACTCTCCCGTGGTTTTTCTGGTTTCTCATCCTTCCAGCTCAGTCGACTATCCTTGTCTGTTGCAGTACTGCCCGTATAGAGCAGGTTCTCTATAAAACATATAAAAATACCATATTATACCTAATAAACACTCCAAGGGGCGTTACATTTTTTAAAAGGATATTCTTGCATTTTGTACACAGGTGGTTGATTAATACAGAATAAAAGCAATACATAAAGCTCCATGGTGAGTATTCTGAACTGCTTTCTGTCTACATTAAGCTACTTCCTGTATATTGAAAAGTCTAGATGTCTTTATTTTGTAGTTATTAAAGGGTTTTAATTGTTTTATCCCCACCCCCAATCACAGAGTAAGAGAGTGGCATTTAGAGTAAGAGAGTGGCATTTATCAACCCTTTCCCTGTTTAATATTTATTCAAGATTTCATGAATATAAATGGAAAGAATTAATACAATGGAAAAGGGAATTTTTTCACTGGTGTTTGTTTACCAAAATTTATAGATCTGAGTTTGCAAATGCTTGAAAAGGCATTTATATGAAGGAAAAGGATAATTGGGGGCATTGATTGAGGTGAATATTGTAACAGTAACAGACACCTCATAGCAAACAGTGCAGACCCAGATCAGCTCTGCTACTAGATACGCCGTCTTTGATCACGCTCAACTATATCAAGGTATAATACTGTAGCAAAAAAGATGAGTGTCAAACAGTGTAGACCCAGATCAAGTAGATGGTCAGACTCTACACTGTTGGAATAAGATACACTTACACATAATAATCCTTTAACCCTTTACTCCATGAATACGCCTTTCTACGCCTTTGCAAACAGAGTAGACCCAGATCAGACGGGTCAAGGTAACTTGAAACCGAAGAGCAAAAAAGCTTTAACCCTTACCCTCATATAAACGCTTTTTCATGCCTTTGCAGACCGAGTAGACCAAGATCAGACAACTCCTACAGGAGCCATCTGATCAGGGTCTGATGTGTTTGCTTATTAATACAGACCTGATTCTACACTTTCTGCCATGGTAAAATATATACTATTATAAAAATTCAGCTAATAAATATTCAGGATATCATTGTTTCTTTTATGAACATTGAACACGTAAAGAAATCAGAAAAAAAATCAGTTTTGAAAATGTTGCAGATGACAATTGAGCAGATTTAGTAGGCAAAGAGTTAAAATGAGCCATAACTCATTACTAATGTAAACTTGACAAGTCTTGTATTTAATTATATTTCATTGTCATATTGCTTTGTGTTAAAATCTGCAGTGAATACAATACAATGTATTCCTATCGGAGATTAATCGGAGACCAATTATCCCTTTCCCTGTTCTATGTTTATTCCAAATTTCAGTACCTACTGAATATTCATGGACAAAATCGTTATAAAGAAGTATGGAAGATGGAACTTTGTAGCCATTTTAGAAAATAAAGAAACACATCTATCAAATTCTATGAGCAAACAGAGCAGACCCTGATCAGACGGCTCCTCTAGGAGCTGTCTGATCTGGGTCTACTCTGTTTGCAAATGCGTGAAAACACGTTTATATGAGGGAAAGGGTTATCTGACAGTGAATGATGCACTCCGATCAGTCAGCTGTACTCCAGCAAGAGCCACCTGATCAGTAAATGCATTGTGCGCCTCATCCATTAGTTCATTCCTCTCACTAATGAACAGTTATGGGTAAATTGATCACTTCATGAATATCCATTAAACTTAATTTCTATAATGTAAACTGTTGGCCTTGACAAAAGCTGTAGGATTCCATAAGAAAACAGAGCAGTCATTGATCAGACAGCTCCTATATATGAGCTGTCTGATTCTGGGTCTACTCTGTTTGCAAAGGCGTTAAAAAGCATTGCTATGTGGGAATATGGTTAATATGATATTCATTTCATGTAAGTTCAATATACCAGTAATCATCAATGATACAAAAAGGACTGGATTGGAAGCAACATGCTTTTCCTCTCCGCAATTAATTTACAAGACAAATACCTACAAAACAATATGTTGTTGTTTTTTCCTAACAATTCACTATTAACCCATTCCCACTTAGGCTATTTTTAGACCTACCCTCCTTGATTAAATCTACCAAAAAGGAGCATTAACTAGAGAAAAGGACAATTTCATTATTGTGTAGTTTTGAAACCATTGTGATAAATAGAGCATTTGCTCCTGTGGAGCAAATGCTCTATTTATCACAATGGTTTCATAAAGGGACTTTTACAGAAGCGTCAAAAGGCGTCAATATGCGGGAATGGGTTAAAAGAAAAATTAAATTAACCTTTTACTTCATAATTAACATCATGAATATTTATTAGCTGATTTTTTATAATGACCACTGTAGAAGCAGATCTAAATACTGTAAATCCCCTCTAATGCAACCACTTAATAAATAAGATGGGTGTCTTAATAAGCAGGTGGTTGCTTAATGCAGGGCAAAAGTAATGCAAAAAGCTCCTCTACATTACTTTTGTCCTGCATTAAGCTACCACCTGCATCTAGCACCTAGATTTGTACCTCTTTTAGGTGGTCACATTAGCGGTTTTTTTTACTGTAATTCCATAACAAACAGAGCAGGTCCTGATCAGAGAGCTCATACAGGAGCTATCTGATCTAGGTCTACTCCAGGGCTGGAAAATTCATAAAAGTTTTACTCGTCCTGCCCACTGCTTTTGTCTTTGTTTACTTAAATTCATTGTTAACATTTCTGGAATTCTACTCGTCCTGCAAGAAAGTTACTCGTCATGACGAGCGGACGAGTGGAATTTTCCAGGCCTGTACTCTGTTTGTAAAGGCTTGAAAAGGTGTTGGTTAATTAAATATGTACATGTGGATGTTACACTAAAATCACATCAAACCAACATTTACATTCAACTAACACAGTTTAACCATGCATCACAGGATCACAACTTGCTGATCATTAACTTACAGCTGAATTCGATTCTCCTGCTTTACTCCACAAATAAGCCTTCCTACGCCTTTGCAAGCAAAGTACATGTAGGCCCAGATCAGACGGCTCTTGTATAAGTTGTCTGATTAGGGTCTGCTCTGCTTGCTATGAAATAATATAAATATGATTCTACAATACTGTTTATGGCCCAAAATTTGAATGTTTATGCGCCACATTATGTCATTTTTTATATACAATTATATTCGTGGATTTAACCCTTTCCTCCATAAATACGCCTTTCTACACCTCTGTAAAAGTCACTTTTTGAAACCATTGTGATAAATAGAGCATTTTCTTCACAGGAGAACATTTTCCTTTCCTCTAGTAAATGCTCCTTTTCGGTAGATTTATTCAGAGGTAGGATCTAAAAATAGCTTATGAGGTAAAGGGTTAATGCACTCTGATCTTGGTCTACATTGTTTGCAATATTCAACTCTTCATCCTATATTTGAAGAGTGAATATTCCAAGATTCAATAACACTTTGCATGCTAAGTAATAGTCGTCTATAAATATTGTCTTCTACCAGAATTTTCTACGTTGATATTTCTTTCAAATCTTTTTTTCATAATTTATGGTCACAGTGTCAAGCAGTTTGGATCCTGATGAGACGCTAAGTTACCTGAGAAGTGACATTTCATCTGGATCCAAACTGCCATTTAGAAAACTTAATTCTAACAGTAAGATCCATTTATTTGTTTCCTTTTGCGAGAACTGAAAGCCAAAACGGTCTGCTCTGCTTGCAGAGAATTTTAGAATCGGATTCTAAAATTTCTCTAACAGACAAAATTTCATTGTTAATATTTATGTTAAATTTCAGTCCATAACTATTCAGACAGTGATAAATCATTAAATGAATATTCGTGGCCGAAAAGGTTAATTAATACGTATCATTATAATTTCGAACCAGTGGATCAATGCAAAACTAGCATCGAAGGCAACTTAAAATCAAACCATGCCGACAGAAATTCTGTGAAGGGTCATGCAGATTATTATTTAAACTTAAATCCAGAAAATGGTACACATCTTATATAGCTTGTAAGATAAAAGGAAATCAATAATATAAATGAGAGCATGATGCAGATGAGAGAAATGAAAGTAGACTTCAGCTGTTAATAACAAAGAAGATTGAGGATCCAGCCAATCATTCAGCAGGAGAGAGGGATTTGCAACCAATCAGAAGCTGCGAGGCAAAACATCCTACCAATTAACTGGCAGGAGAATTTTAACCAATCAAAATCCCAGGATCAAAATCTGAAGGAAAGGGGGACAACTCCAACAGAAGAGTACAGGATAGGTCTGGTCTAGGTGCAATCCAGTTATTATGTGCTGCATTCCATGGTTTCATATTATATATGTGTATAGTCTAAACACTGGAGCATTCCACTAAAGGGGTCTCCTTCAGAGCCTGAATTGACCTGACAACTGGGGTCAAACAAGACCCTTTATGAAGGCTTGGGAGACCCCTACCATCCAATACAGCACTAGGGGTTGGTTAAAAGGTCACTATAGCATGGCATGGGAGTCTGACTGGCTCCCTTCAATGTCACCTACTATTCAGGACAAGGCCTCCCCCCTCCGTGAAAATCTGACCACTGTAGAGACCGCGTGCTCTATTGGCCAGCTCCATCTGTTCTATGGGGTCAAGGTTACCTAAAAAGGTCAAAGGTCAAGGCTACCTTGACATATATCTGAATCAACTGGGTTAGTATATGTCTGATCTCATGTTGATGACAATGTGAACTGGATAGTCAAACAGTGGTTAACAGCACTTATTAACCATTTCCCCAGTGAACATGTATGCATGTATTGATCACTTGATGAATATTCATTAACTGTAATAAGGTAAAAATTAAACCTTCCCTTCATATAAAAACTTTTTAACACACTTGCAAACTGAGTAGACCTAAATCAGATAGCTCCCATAGGAGCCGTCTGATCAGGGTCTGCTCTGTTTGCTTTTGACATGATATAGATCCTATAGGAGACGTCTGAAGAGGTCTGCTAGATGGAGTATTGAATGAATATTCATCAAGTAAAAGGTTAAAATCAGAATGAAGATATTCAGTGTGCTTTTAATGAATCATGTATACACATTTAGATGAGTTTTTCTCAACAATTAGATGAGTTTCCTCAACAATTACACAAAATATCATAGAGATGGAAACTATAAAACTACTGTAAGTTAATCTTTATCCGACCATAATAAATTATGTCTGCTTGACCCTTTACACCATGAATATTCATGTAAGAAATAATGACATCATGAATATTAAAATTAGATCAGTTCTTTTAATAGCACATGGAGACATGAATATTTGGCTATGGCAGAAAATAGAATCCTATCTCTATTATATAAGCAAACAGAGCAGACCCTGATCCGATGGCTCCTATAGGATATTAATAAATATAGTACCAGTAAGTAATTATTCATGATGTCATTATTTCTTACATGAATATTGAGCAGGTAAAGGGTTAAACACTGATAGGCCATTCCACTTTGAATATTCAGCATAAACACATTCCCTCATACTGATGCCTTTTGACACCTCTGTAAAAGCCACTTTTGAAACTAATGTGATAAATACAGCATTTGCTCCTATGTAGCAAATGCTCTATTTATCACAATGGTTTCATAACTACACAATTCTTATTCCTTTTCTCCAATAAATGCTCCTTTTCGGTAGATTAATTCAAAGAGGTTGGGTCTAAAAATAGCCTATACGGTAATGGGTTTGAAAGCAAACCAATTTTCCACATTCACACATCTTATTTGACATTTCAATAACACAAAAATCACCTTTAAAATTATCCTTGACATTAGCTGCTTTTAGATTATTAACTTTATGCAAGCTCAGTAACTTCTGCATGCAAAACCTTTTTATCTGTTAACCCTTTACTCCATGAATATTCATGTAAGAAACAATGACATCATGAATATTTATTAGATTAACTGTTATAATAGCAACAGTTTGCCATGGCAAAAACTGTAGAATCAACTTTATATAATAAGCAAATAGGGCAGACCCTGATCAGACGGTCCTACAGGAGCTGTCTAATCTGGGTCTACTCTGTTTGCAAAGGTGTAGAAAGGCGTATTTATGGAGTAAAGGGTTAAATTTCTAAAACTTGTTGTCTTCCATTTTTCATTAATAGACACCATCAGACAATCAAATTTCCCTTAGGATCTTGGTGAAACACTTGAGTTACCCGACATCTAATTTGGTTCCAAACCACATAGATCAATCACAAAGTTTTATTTTCCCTCATTCTCCTGAATTATGCTTTAACCCATTCCCTCATATAAACCCGTTTTCAGTCATCTGCAAACAGAGTAGACCCAGAATGTTCTATCTTCCATATTTCGTTGAAACTAATTTTCTATGAATATTCAGTAAGTATTGAAATTTGGAATAAATGTAGAAAAGGGAAAGTGTTAAAACCCATAACAGGTAACATTCATATCTGTTAACCCTTTCCTCCATAGGCTATGTTTAGACCCAACCTCTTTGAATGAATCTACCCAAAAGGAGCATTTCCTAGAGAAAAGTAAAATTTTAGAATGTTGTAGTTTGAAATCATTGTGATAAATAGAGCATTTGCTCCTATAGGAGCAAATGCTCTATTTATCGCAATGGTTTCAACAGGTGACTTTTACAGAGGTGTCAAATGGCGTCAATATGAGGGAATGGGTTAAGAGAGATCCACAAGTTACCGTTAAATATTCAAAGTGGCATGTTCACCGTTTCACAGTAGTGTCCATTTAGTATGAAAATGGAAACTTTGTTGAACAGATTTTTATCCCGATCCCTCATATCAACAAATTTTAACACATTTGCAAACAGGGTAGACCCAGATCAGACGACTCCTGTAAGAGTCTGATAAGGGTCTGCTCTGTTTACTTATGGAATAATATTGATCAGATTATTCAGTTTCTGCTATGGTACAAAATATCTCTAAAGAACTTTTTTAAAAATTTCAGATTGTTTAAAGTTTTAGGGTTATTATTTCTTACGCAAGTATTAAATAGGGAAAGGGTTAAAATGCAGACAGAGCAGACCCTAATCAAAGGGCTCCTCTGATCTGGTACTATGCTGTTTTACGAATACCATGTGAGTGTGAGTATGGCACTCAAAAGGTATAAAAGCAGTCTAACATTTCTTCAGGTTGATGGTAAATATATCCCTAACATATTCCCACAGGAAATTATGCACTGTTGACTGCATAGTAACTTATTCTTCCGGCAATTACACGAATAATGATGAGAATTTAATGGACACAGCAATTTTGATAAAGAACTGTTGAAACAGCACTTTGTTCATTCCAACTAACCCTTTCCTCCATAAATATGCCTTTCTATGCCTCTGTAATAGTTACGTCTTGAATCCATTGTGATAAATAGAGCAATGGTTTCAATACTACACAATTCTAATATTTTCCTTTTCTCTAGTAAATGCTCCTTTTTGGTAGATTTATTCAAAGAGGTTGGTCTAAAAATAGTTTAAGAGGGAATGGGTTACCCCTTTACTCCATAAATACGCAGTTTAACGCCTTTGCAAACAAAGTATAACCAGGTCAGACGGCTGCTGTAGGAGGCCTCTGATCAGACTGGGTCTGCTCTGTTTGCTTGTGGGATTATATGTAAATCTGTTTCTACAAGCTTTACCGGGAGAAAACACTTTTCTTGTTCACAACGAAGAATATGGTACAGAAATGATGATATAAGTATGTAAATACGCATCTATTTCTATTGCTCTGAATGTAGTATACCTTACACAGTGTTTCAACAGGAAGAAAGTCTCCAAATACAAATAGGATAGTCCAACTCTTTGCCACGTGAATATTCATGTCAGAAATAACAGAGCTCTGTATTAACCATTTCCCTTATAGAAACGCCTTTTCACGCATTTGCAAACAGAGAAGACCCAGATGAGACGGCTCCTATAGGAGCCGTCTGATCATGGTCTGCTCTGTTTGCTAATGGAATTTGAAGGACCTATTTCTTTAGTTTCTAAAATGCTTACAATATTCCACATTCCATATTTCATTATAACTATTTCGTCCATGATTATTCAGTAGGTATTGAACTTTGGAATATACATAGAACAAGAAAAGGGTTAATTAGCTGACTTCTTATAATGGCATCATGAACAAGCGAGTTTTGACTATGACATCAGCAAACAGAGCAGACCCCAATCAGACAGCTCCAGTAGGAGCCATCTACTCTGTTTGTAAATGCGAGAAAATGTGTCTACTTCAGTAAAGGGTTAACTCTTTTGCAAACTAAGTAAAGGTCATCTGCTACAAAGCTGTCCCTTTTTTTCTCAATAAAGTCTATCAGAGAGAGATGTAAAAGAGTTCGACTCTTTCCTCCATAAATACGTCTTTGCAAACAGAGTAGACCCAGATCAGACGGCTCCTATAGGAGCCGTCTGATCAGGGTCTGCTCTGTTTGCTTATTATATAACAATTACATAGATATGATTCTTCAGTTTCTGTTTCAGCAAAACATTCATGTGCCTATATGCCAATTTATATTCATGATGTCCTCATTTCTCGCCTGAATCTTCATGGAGTAAAGGGTTAAATTCTAACAAGACACTATGTTACTCTGTGTCTCACCAGAATCCTGTTTTTGTAAGTTTGCTAGCATGCAATGAAATGAATATTTTCTTTCCCTAACCCTTTACTCTATTATTATGCCTTTTTATGCATTTGCAAACAGAGTAGACCCAGATCAGATGGATCCTGAAGAACCACCCTCTGTATGTAACAATACAGATATGACTGGCCAAAATTTTCCCGTGATCATACCCCCACCCCCTTTCACACCCTTTCCCTAACTAAATCTTAATCTGGGTTATAGATGTGAAAACTTCATACAGGACACAGAATAGAAGAAACAGACATATAGATTTAACATTAATCTTGTTGAATAATTAAACTGACTTCTCTCTTTCTTAACGTAAATTGAATAAAACATTGTACCAACATTTATCACTGAAAACAAATGAGTCTAATGTCAAACAGTGCAGACCGAATTTTGATCAAAGAGCTCTCAAGGAACCCTGTAATATAGGTCTTCACTATTTACAAATGTCTTATATACAGAAGAACCTGTCTTAACCCTTTCCCTGTTCTATATTTATTCATTATTACAATACCCACTGATATGGCAGGTGGAACATTGTAGACATTTTAGAAAGCAAAGAAACATCTCTCAAATTCTATTAGCAAACAGAGCAGACCCTGATCAGACGGCTCCTCTAGGAGCCGTCTGATCTGGGTCTCCTCTGTTTGCAAATGCGTGAACACATTTATATTAGGGAAATGGTAAAGCAACCATACAAAACAGGTCTAATTATGGGCCAGTAAGGCAGGTGATAGCTTAATGCTGATCAAAAGTAAAGCAGAAAGCTCCTGTAGGAGCTTTCTGCTTTACTTTTGATCTGCATTAAGCTACCACCTGCTTTATAAGATTTGCTGAGCCCAATCAATATAAGGTTGCTTAAGACAGGTTCTACTGTACTCATTTCTCGTAATTAAACCCTTTCCTCTATTTATCACCATGGTTTCAAACTACAAAATTCTAAAATTATCATTTTCTCTAGTTAATGCTCCTTTTCGGCAGATTTATTCAAAGTGGTTGGATCTAAAAAATAGCCTATGGAGGAAAGGGTTCAGGGTTAAAAGATATCAGTGGAAGACCATGCTAACCTTTTGAATGTTGGATACAAGTAGACTGGAATATACAGTGTAGACCCAGATCAGGAGACTCTCCTATGAATAGGGTCAGCACTGTGTCATTCAATTAAACCCTTTATACTGAATGCACTCCACCTTTAACAATGATGGTCTCTTCCACTTTGAAAATCTAGCATTCATAGGCTTAACCCTCTCTGTCAAAGAAATGCAATTTCCGCACATTTGCAAACTGAGTAGACTCAGTTCTAATCAGGGTCTGCCCCGTTTGCTTTTGATAAGTTCTTGCCAAAGCAAAACATTCTCATTAAAAGTTAATATTATAAAAATTCAGCTAATAAATATTCATGATGTCATTATTTCTTATATGAATATTGAACAGGGAAAGGGTTAAAGGCAGACAACATTTACTGTTGCCTAATTAACCCCTTCCTTCATATAGCTGCCTTTTCCCGCATTTGCAAACAGAGTAGACCCAGATCAGACGGCTCCTATAGAATTTAATAGATCTGTTACTTTACTTTCTAAAATGGCTACAATATTACACCTTCCTTATTTCATTATAACAATTTCAACCATGATTATTCAATAGATATTGAAATTTGGAATAAATATAGAACAGGGAAAGGGTTAACGTCAAAGGCAATTTAACATAATCAGCACAAATAAGCAGTGTAAATGCATAATACTAGAACCTAATAATAGCTCAACTCTTTGCAGGCTAGCGACGGATTCTCCAATCATTTATGATCTATGCAAACAGTTTGGATCCAGATCAAGCCCCACAAAATGTGGGGTCTGAACCAATATCCAAACTGTTTGTCACTCAGACTCAACTTCTGAAAAAAAAATCATAAAGAAAATTTGAAGTTTTGAAAAACGTTGCAGTCGACAACTGAGCAGACGACAAAATTACTCAGCATGCAAAGAGTTAATCAGTAGAGGCTGATGTTTGATCCTTTACTACAAAGTGATCAACAAGTGTTACTACTCTATTACGTAGATCACATACTCTAATTTCCATAACAAACTTTTATTTGCCTATCCTGGACAGGCGTATTGACAATCAGGATACTTCCCCCGGTTTTACAGGATATTTCTCAAATTTCATTCTCCATTTTAGTACAGCATAATATTTCTTAATCAGTGTCAAATTTGTGTGTCTACTGTTTCAAAATTCCTTTTCTGATACAGTGAAATATCTCAAGCCACCACTCAGAAGAAATTGCATTCTGTAACTTCATGCACACTCAAAATCTACTGTCTGCTGAAATTTTTCGTCTGCAACAATTGTCGTCTGCTTCAATTCTTTAAATAAACTTTTCTTTTTTTTTCAAAAATATGGTCAAGATGACAAACAGTTTGGATCCTGATGAGACGCCGCATTATACAGTGTCTCATCTGGATCCAAACTGTTTGCATAGGTCATCACATTTCGCCAGTAGCAAGCAAAGAGTTTATCTTTCCTTCATTTCTCTTCAAAACTATAAACCATGATCTGAGCGTCAAACAGTTTGGATCCTGATTGACACAAAGTCTGACACTTGGCAACTCATCTGGATCCAAATCCTTTGCAAATGTTATCAAGGTTTCACAAATGGCAGGCTCATGTTTAATTTTCCACAGACTTATTTGGCATCAGTCATGCATTCCGCCATATATAGACTGTCTTACCATTTCCATGACAATTATTCCTAATAAGGCACTGACATAACTGTGAAGATGCGAACAAATTGACAAGTGAAACAAGATGAGATTGTGAAACACTATCTCCCAACAAATGCTGCACAATCAGTTTGACCTTCGAACTCCAAGTGTGACCTTGACCTTGACAGGATACACACCAAGTTCTTGTAGGAGCCGTCTCATCAGAGTCTGCTCTGTTTGATTCAGTGTCCATGCTTATAAAACTTTTAGTTGAGTCTGAGTTCGTTCTCAATTTTTTGATTGGTCAATTGGTCAATTTGATTGACCAATCAAAGGCTTGAGAACTCAAATCTGACCAATCAAAAGCTTGAGAACGAAAACTAAAAGTTTTATAAGCATGAACCATGTTATTATATAGGTATGATTCTAAAGTTTCTGCCATGGCCAAAACTTACTGTGCTCATGTGCTATTATAACAATTCATCTAATACCGGTAATATCAATGATGTCATAATTTCTTATATGAATATTCATGGAGTAAAGGGTTAAACAGCCAAATGGTTAGCCCTATATCGGACTAATTCTGATGTAGGAAATATTGACACCATAAATATGAACCAGCTAAATGTTTATAGTGGCATTATGAACACAGGACATTTTAGTCATGACAGGAATTGTAAAATCATCAATATTGTTTCATAGGCAAACAGAGCAGACCCTGATCAGATGGCTCCTAAAGAAGCTGTCTGATCAAGGTATACTCTGTTTGCAAAGGCACCAAAAGGCATTCCTATAAGAGAAAGCTAACCCATTCCTTCATAGGCTATTTTTAGATCCAACCTCTTTGAATAAATCTACTGAAAAGGAGCATTTACTAGAGAAAAGGAAAAATTTAGAATTGTGTAGTATTGAAACCATTGTGATAAATAGAGCCCCATTTATTTTGGATTTCAAAAAGTGACTTTTACAGAGGCGTAGAAAGGCATATTTATGGAGGAAAGGGTTAACCCATTCCCTTTTCTATATTTAGTCAAAATTTCAATACCTACTGAATATTCATGGACAAAATAGTCATAATGAAATATGGAAGGTGGTATAGCCATTTTAGAAAGTGAAGAAACCAATATTTCAAATTCCTTTAACAAACAGAGCAGACCCTGACTAGACAGCTCCTATAGGCGCTGTCTGATCTGGGTCTACATTGTTTCCAAATGTGTGAAAATGGGTTCATATGAAGGAAAGGGTTAAATGAAAAGGCATTTCTATCAGGAAAATGATTGACAAGTTATCTATTCTTCTTTACTAAAAGTTTTGTTAACTAGACTTTACTGCAGTTGACAAACACTAAAGCAGGCTGAGTCACAAAACAGGCGTCATTGATTAAAGCTTGGTATAATACAGCGAGCATATTCTTATTCAGACTGACTTTCAGTAATATGCCCAACCCTTTATCCATGAATATTCATGTGAGAAAAAATGATATGAATATCAATTAACCCTTCCTCTGTTCAATATTTGTGTAAGAAATAATGACATCATGAATATTTACTAGCTAACTTTTTATAAGGTAAACTTTTAGAAGAAACTTTTTGCTTTGGCAGAAACTGCAAAATCAGATCTAATTCATGTCAAAAGCAAATAAAGCAGACCCTGATCAAACAGCTCCTATAGGAGCTGTCTGATCTGGGTCTACTCTGTTTGCAAGTGTGTGAAAATGCGTTTATATCAGGGAAAGGGTAAACTTAATTTTTATAATGACATACAAACATAGGAATTTATTGCCATGGCAGAAACTGTAAATTCAGATCTGTATTATTTCATACACAAACAGAGCAGACTCGGATCAGATGGTTCCTACAGGAGACATCTGATTTGGGTCTACACATGTTAAAAGGCAAATCTATGAAGTAAAGGGTTAAATATTGCAAGCAGTATCAACTCAGATTAGAGCTCCCTCAAGACACTTTGACCAGTGTCTGTGTCTTTATGCTAATGTGTAATAAACGAATTTATCACATTGAACTGTTTCTATGGATATTATTACAGACTGGAATTCACTGTAAATAGACACAGCTGTACTTCTCACACAATTGTCAAAAGTGACCCAGCAGATGATCACTCACAAAAATGCAAATAGTTATCAATCTCAGCGAGTCATTACTGCACAATCATCAGAAATGCAGAACAGCTTTCTATGGCTAAGTGCATCAAGTTCCGAGAAAATCCAATGGAAACAACTTTCTGCAAATGCATCAGTTTTACTTGCTTCTCATGCATTTCATTTTAATCTGTCAATCAATCTTTTAGCGCATAACCCTCTCACCCATACATGTAATTTCATTAACCCTTTACCCCATAAATACTCCTTTCTATGCCTTTGAAAACAGAGTAGACCCAGATCAGACTGCTCCTGTAGGACCCGTCTGAACAGGGTTTGCTCTGTTCAATAAATACGCTTTTCTATGTCTTTGAAAACAAGAGTAGACCCAGATCAGACTGCTCCTGTAGGACCCGTCTGAACAGTGTCTGCTCTATTTTACTTTTACTCCATAAACACACCTTTCTATGCCTTTGAAAACAGAGTAGACCCAGACCAGACTACTATCAAAATGGATACAAAGTGATTTGTGACATGAGAAAAACTGCCCTCAAATATTCCAAACCATGTAGAGTCAATTTGGTTAAACCCTTTACCTCATACATATCTATACAAGATTTCATGAATGTCTTTTAACCCTTTCCCTGTTCTATGTTTATTCCAAATTACAATATCTACCGAATGTTAACCCTTTCCCTGTTCTATATTTAGCCCAAATTTCAATACCTACTGAATATTCATAAGCAAATAGTTAGAGAGAAATATTGAAGGTGGAGCATTGTAGGCATCTTAGAAAGCAAAGAAACAGATCTATCAAATTCTATTAGCAAACAGAGCAGACCCTGATCAGATGGCTCCTCTAGGAGCCGTCTGATCTGGATCTACTCTGTTTGCAAATGCGTGAAAACACGTTTATATGAGTGAGTGAGTTGGGTTTTACGTCCGACCAACAGTATTTCAGTTATTTGCAGACGGCGTTTATATGAGGGAAAGGGTTAATGCACAAAATAAATATAATGAAATATGGAAGGTTGAACATTGTAGCCATTTTAGAAAGTAAATAAGCATATCTTTCAAATTTCATTAGCAAACAGAGCAGACCCTGATCAGACAGCTCCTAAAGGAGCCGTCTGATCTTGGTCTACTCTGTTTGCAAATGGGTGAAAACATGTTTATATGAGGGAAAGGGTTAACTGAATTATTATAATGGCAAATGTTTTTAAACTGTAGAATCAGATCTATGAAATTCAATAAGGGAACAGAGTAGACTCTGATCAGATGGTTCCTACAGGAGAATATGATCTGGGTCTACTATGTTTCGAAAAAGCATAAAAGGCATATCTATGGAGCAAAGGGTTAAAACATGGCTTGCAATTGTAACCATGCCTTCCTTTTTTTTTGACAATTTTGGGGAAAATACTGGGGTCTTTTTTTGCACATACACCTCAATGATTTCAAAAGCGTCTTTGGTCCCATTTTAAATCATTTTGCATTTTTTTAGCATTTTAATCTCAAAATTTGATTTTTTCCCAAAGAGTGGAAAAATGTTACCTGTTTTGCATTGGGAATAGGTCCTTTTAACAGACCTATGTATATGCCAAAAAAGGCCTGGTAACAGACTTCATTGCAGTCTTTGTAGACTGCAGAACAGTGCAGACCATGGTGAGATGCCCCTATTCCAATACAGCAGTTGTTTTGGTTTACATTGTTTGCAAACATCTGAGAGGTGTTTTTCCCCCATGACCAGGCTCCGAGGTTAAGTTAATTGCCAAGTAGTGTCTGATTGGTCATTTTTGAGTTCACTAAAAACGACTAGAGTAAAAACCCTCTAAACCGGAACTCTTGTAGAGAAGAAGTTAGATACTAGTAGATAGGTGGCTACTTAATCCATTCCCTCATATTGACGACTTTTGACGCCTCTGTAAAAGTCACTTTGTGAAACCATTGTGATAAATAGAGCATTTGCTCCTATAGGAGCAAATGCTCTATTTATATCATAATGGTTTCAAACTACAAAATTCTAAAATTTTCCTTTTATCTAGTTTATGCTCCTTTTTGGTAGATTTATTCAAAGAGGTTGTATCTTAAAATAGCCTATGAAGTAATGTGTTAAGAAGCTTTTTGCATGACTTTCACCCTGCATTAAGCTGCCACCTGTCTCCAAGACAGATATTTATACTGAATTTAATATCAGGTTTAGAGGGGTTTTACTGTAATCAAATGTTTGAGAAATACCTCACAATCAAGTAAAAACGTTTTATAAACTTAGAGTCTGGCCAATGTGACATTGTGTACTACAAGCCATCTATTCTACTAGGTTGGGTGGGAGGATAAAAAAGCTGAGTAATCCCACTAGGGTTTGACTAGCTGATTAAAGAGCCAACGACTCATGAAAAAGGAGCCAGCTCATAAAAGATATCCAATCACAGCCAAGATTACAAAACATGATTCAAATTCTCTGTATACAAAGCTTTCATTGGTAGATTTCATAGAAGTGGGCAGAATTGGCTAAAACTAGACACCAATCTGCTTTCTAGTAACAAACAGTCAATCACAGCAAAGATAACAAATTCACTTACCCATACTCTCTGTGTGGAAAGCTTGTTGAGGTAGAAGAAAACATGTGAGGACTTTTTGTCCTGTACGTTCATCGAAGTCTGTCTGAAATTTGAGCATGGGTTGGGCCTGGTTCTCAGATAACCAAAGAGCCCTCAGGTTGAGGTTTGTCACTGTGATGGGCAGGTACTCAAGCCTGTGAAAAGTTGTCAACGAAAATGTATTCAAGAAAGACAAAGAAATAGAATGGAATAGAATAGATCACTACTACTAATGAAAAATGTGTCAATGTAGTCAATATTTCCCATGCAAACATCCTTTAATCTTTCTGCAGAATGGGCATAGCCAACAGGAGTATGGCAGTTGATCAGGATAAAAAAAGCCCTGCATGCAGGCGCCAATGCTAATCCGTTCAATTATAGCCCTTGTGACAGTGAACAAGTGTGTGAAGTTCCATAAGATTTGCATGAATAGTAAAAAACAGCCAACATTAATGTTTCCTGACAACGATGATAACACGGAAAAGCAAAATTTTAGAATTTTGTAGTTTGAAACCATTGTGATAAATAAAGAATTTGCTCCTATAGGAGCAAATGCTCTATTTATCACAATGGTTTCAATAGATTATTTTTACAAAGGCGTAGAAAGGCATGATCACAGTATAGGGATTGGTGCAGTAATAAAGAAGTTATTCTTGAAAATGTTTAAATTTACGCATCTTATCTCGACCTCAGATGGAGTAAAGGGATGAAAGTCACTCAGCTATACCTGTTCCCTGATACATCCAGAACACGGAGGTCCTTCAGGTTACCCAGTTCCTGTGGTAGCCGTAGTAACCGATTGTCCCGCATTGACAAAATGTCCAATTTCATACATTTACCAATCTGTGAAAAGAAATTCACATAAAATTTTAAATTGTATGTAAAACATCTGCAATCAATGAGATCAATTCCAAACCAAACTGTTGGAATTTTTTTTATTAGATTCTTTTGTAAGGAATTTGTTTTTTCAGAATTGAAGCAGACGAAAAACTTGGCTGTCTGACAAAAAAAAAGATGCATCCTTTACCTCATATGTACACCATTAAATGCTTTTGAAAACAGAAAGACCTAAATCAGATGGCTACTGTAGGATTCGTCTGTTCAGGGTGTGCTCAGCTTGCTTAATCCTTTCCCTCATATAAAGTAGCGCATTTCATACATTTGCAAACAGAGTAGACCTAGATCAGACGGCTCCTATAGGAGCCGTCTGATCAAGGTCTGCTCTGTTTGCTTATGACATGATATAAATCTGATTCTTCAGTTTTTGTCAAAGGAAGAAAATTCCTTGAAATTTTTACAGTATATAAACTCAGCTGATAAATATGCATGATGTCATTATTTCTTTCATGAATATTGAACAGGGAAAGGGTTAAGAATTATACAAATCTGATTCTACAGTTTATGCCATGGCCAAAAATTCCACTATTAATATAACATCATAAAACAAGAGGGCCAAGATGGCCCTTAATCGCTCACCTGATTACCATAGATTTAAGATTTTTGCAGGGTAGCCCATGGGAAGGGTCAATATTGACCTTAGGGACAATATATGAACAATGTTGAAAGTGGATCATGAGCAATGGATCATGAGCAGTGGTTCTGCAGAACAAGATTTTCAAAGATTTAGTATATTGATTTTATCAAGACAATGATTCTGACCAATGGAGATTGGGCTAAAAATGTGCTCTCTAAAGTAATTTTTCTAAGATTTAACCTAGTGACTTACTTTTTATTCCCACCCAACCCATGATCACACTCAACCTTGATAAAAATGTGACCACTGGAGTGTAAACTAGATTTCTCTAAGATATGACCCAGTGACCTACTTTTTGACCTCAGATAACCCATTTTCAAATGTGTCCAAGGTTTTATTAGGACAATCATTCTGACCAACATTCATAAAGATTTGGCTATAAATGTGACCTCTTGAGTGTTCACAAGGTTTTCGTACTATTTGACCTAGTGACCTAGTTTTTAACCCGACATAACTCACTTTCAAACTCGTTTGAGATTTTATCAAGACAATCATTATGACTAAGTTTCATGAAGATTGGACTAAAATTGCGACCACTAGAGTGTTCACAAGGTTTTTCTACTGTTTGACCTATTGACCTAGTTTTTAACTCCACTTGACCCACTTTCGAATTCATTCGAGATTTTATCAAGACATTTATTCTGACTAAGTTTCATGAAGATTGGACTAAAATTGTGACCACTAGAGTGTTCACAAGGTTTTTCTACTGTTTGACCTAGTGACCTAGTTTTTAACTCCACTTGACCCACTTTCGAATTCATCCGAGATTTTATCAAGACATTCGTTCTGACCAAGTTTCATGAAAATTGGACTAAAATTGTGACCACTAGAGTGTTCACAAGGTTTTTCTACTGTTTGACCTAGTGACCTAGTTTTCAACTCCACTTGACCCACTTTCAAACTCGTCCGAGATTTTATCAAGATATTTATTCTGACCAAGTTTCATGAAGATTGGACTAAAATTGTGACCACTAGAGTGTTCACAAGGTTTTTATACTGTTTGACCTAGTGACCTAGTTTTCAACTCCACTTGACCCACTTTCGAATTCATCCGAGATTTTATCAAGACATTTATTCTGACTAAGTTTCATGAAGATTGGACTAAAATTGTGACCACTAGAGTGTTCACAAGGTTTTTCTACTGTTTGACCTAGTGACCTAGTTTTAAACTCCACTTGACCCACTTTCGAATTCATCCGAGATTTTATCAAGACATTCGTTCTGACCAAGTTTCATGAAAATTGGACTAAAATTGTGACCACTAGAGTGTTCACAAGGTTTTTCTACTGTTTGACCTAGTGACCTAGTTTTCAACTCCACTTGACCCACTTTCGAACTCGTCCGAGATTTTATCAAGACATTTATTCTGACCAAGTTTCATGAAGATTGGACTAAAATTGTGACCACTAGAGTGTTCACAAGGTTTTTCTACTGCTTGACCTAGTGACCTAGTTTTTTACCTCACATTACCCATTTTTCAAACTCCTCCGAGATTTTATCAAGACAATCATTCTGACCAAGTTTCATGAAAATTGGGCTAAAAATGTGACCTTTAGAGGGTTCACAAGGTTTTCCTACTATTTGACCTAGTGACCTAGTTTTTGACCCAACTTGACCCACTTTCGAACTCGTCCGAGATTTTATCAAGACATTCATTCTGACCAAGTTTCATGAAGATTAAACTACAATTGTGACCACTAGAGTGTTCACAAGCAAATTGTTGACGACACACGACGCACGACGCACACCGCACGACGGACGACGGACATTCAAGTCTCCCAAAAGCTCACCCTGAGCTTTGCTCAGGTGAGCTAAAAATCAGTTAATAAATAGTCATTATTTCTTAACTGAATATTCATGAGGTTCAGAATAAATTAATCCTTTACTCCATGAATATTCATGTAAGAAGCAATGACATCATGAATATTTATCAGATTCATTTTTATAATGGAATATGAACATAGGATATTTAACCATGGCATAAACAGTAGATTCATAACTATATCATTTCATAAGCAAACAGAGCAGACCTTGATCACATGGCTCCTACAGAAGCTGTTTGATCTGGGTTCACTGTTTGCAAAAGCATAGAAGGGTGTATTTATGGAGTAAAGGCTTAAGAAACACATACACGACTTGAACTTTCTAATTATAAATAAACCCTTTAGTGGGCTTTGCAGTCGTATGCAAAGGATTTTCATTATACAGTAAACCCTCTCTATAATGGCCACTAAAGTGTCAATTAGTTGGTATAAAGGGCAGGTGGTTGCTTAAAGCAAGGTGAAAGTATAACAGAACGCTCCTATAGGAGCGTTCTGTTTTACTTTCACCTTGCTTTAAGCAGCCACCTGCCTTTAACAAAAAATATTTGATGTAGTTTAGTGGTTGCCATAGAGAGGTTTTACTGTAGTTTCTTCATAACCCTTTACACCATAAATATTCATAAAAGAAATAATGACATCATGAATATTATTTAGCTGATTTTTTATGACATATGAACACATTTTTGCAGATAGTGTAGAATCAGAACTGTAGAATCATATCTATATTATTCTACAAGCAAACAGCTCCTACAAGAACTGTCTGATCTGGGTCTACTCTGTTTGCAAAGGTGTTAAAAGGTGTATCTACAGGGTAAAGGGTTAAACATTTAATGTACTCATTACTCAACCACTCATTTAGATCTAAACTGTTTACAACATGTCCTTGTAAATTTGTACAAGGTGTGGTCTGAGCCAATCAATGTAATGACAGAACTACAGACAAGGGTGTGTACCCAAATACTAAAATCGTCATTTCTCCACTAAACTCTATACTGTGAGCACTCTTTAGAATTGTCTCTGAGAAGATTCTAAAGAGTGGTCACAGTATAGGGTTTGGTGGAGAAATAAGGGAGTAATTCTTGAAAACGTTTAATTTACGCATCTTATCTGGATCTGTGTAATGAAAACGAATATATGATCAAGACTGAGACTTAGTGCCTGAATTAGCTCTTTACTCCATGAATATTCGTTTAAGAAATAATGACATCATGAATAGCAATCAGATGATATCAATTAATGGAAATTGAACATTGAACATTCTGGTCACTGCAGATAGTATTGAATCAGATCTATATAACTTTATAAGCGAACAATAGATCCTGATTAGACGGCTCCTGCAGGTGTCATCTGATCTGGGTCTATTCTCTTTTTAAAGGAGTACCTATGGAGTGAAGGTTAACCTTTAGCCTGCTGAGCAAATTATTTTTGCAAATGTTTTCACTTCCTACATTTTCAAAATTCAAGCAATAATGAATTTGTCTACCAAAATGCAATTAAACAGTTTGGATCCTGATGAGACGCCGAGTTACTCGGCGTCTCATCTGGATCCAAACTGTTTGCATAGGTATTCACTCATCCGCCGATAGCTGGCTAAAGGTTAATTAACTATCTAGTTATTTTCACAGAATAAATTAACTCATAAACTACAAGGAGCTCAACTTTTGAACAAAATTCACACGTAAGACATGGGTATCTTTTTTTTTTACATACATCCACTGGAATCTCTGTTAATCTGTTCCTATCTACATTAAAATTAGTCATCTTCTTCAGTTTCCCAATAGTTGATGGTAGTTCCTGCAAAAGACAAGCAAAAATTCATTCAATCATTGCATCCTCATTTACACAAATACAAATTTCTGAGATCAACGTAAAATAACAAAATAGATAATGGTGCATATTCAATTACTAAAATCATTTCTCTTCTAAACTCTAGGATGTAATCACTCTTTAGAACAGTCTCAAGATTTCACCCTGCCTTATCCCAATACCTCATAGGCTATTTTTAGATCCAACCTCTTTGAATAAATCTACCGAAAAGGAGCATTAACTAGAGAAAAGGACTTTTGAAACCATTGTGATAAATAGAGCATTTGCTCCTATAGGAGAAAATGCTCTATTTATCACAATGGTTTCAAAAAGTGACTTTTATAGAGGCGTATAAAGGTGTATTTATGGAGGAAAGGGTTAACTCTTACATTACAGACTTTTCAAATGGACTATTCCAAAATTCAAACAGGATTATGGTCCATGCTTATGGTGAATATTTAAGGATTTTTCTGTAAGTGTAACATGACAACAGTACAGAACCTAATCAGAGGGCTCCTGTAGGAACCCTCTCATCTGGGTCTACAGTTTGCAAAAGATAGTAGCAACTCATGTCCCGCACTGTAAGGGTTTAACCCTTTCCCTGTTCTGTATTCAGGCCAATTTTCAGTACCTACTGAATATTCATTAACAAATTAGTTATATAAAGAAATATGGAAGGTGGAACATTGTAGACAGTTTAGAAAGCAATGAAACAGATCTATCAAATTCTATTAGCAAACAGAGTAGACCCTGATCAGACGGCTCCTCTAGGAGCCGTCTGATCTGGGTCTTCTCTGTTTGCAAATGCGTGAAAACACGTTTATATGAGGGAAAGAGTTAAGACCAATAATGATGCTTATTCAAGTGTTCAGATAATGGAGATCGTATCTATATATAGAAATCATACTAATCATTGAGTTCTGTAGGGTTATCTTTATATAGAAATTGAGTTATTTTTACTCCAATAATGCCATCAATATAGATAAATCAAATACGTATTCCCCAATTGTGCTGTCTACATAATTTAATGATAATAAAATAATTTCTGTCTGTAAAGCTAGACCGATACAACACTTCTTCCCCCAGGTATTTTCTTGTATTACTGGTTAAATATCCCTTTACTCCATGAATAACCCATTCCCTCATATTGACGACTTTTGACGACTCTGTAAAAGTCACTTTGTGAAACCATTGTGATATGGGAATGGGATAAGGCAGGGAGCAAATGCTCTATTTATCCAATGGTTTCAAACTTACAAAATTCTAAATTTTTCCTTTTCTCTAATTAATGCTTCTTTTCGGTAGATTAATTCAAAGAGGTTGTATCTAAAAATAGCCTATGAGGTAATGGGTTAATCATGAAAGAAACAATGATGTCATGAACACAAAATTGATTCATTTTTATAATGGCATGTGCAAATAGGGAATTCGGGTCATGGCAGAAGTGGGAGACTTGTATCTATATTATTTCATAAGCAAACAGAGCACACCCTGATCAGACGGCTCCTTCAGGAGCCATCTGAACTGGGTCTACTCTGTTTGTAAAAGGCATATTTATGGAGTAAAGGGTTATTATCATCTGTGTATGAACAGTAATACTGTGAAATATTATATGCATCAGGGTTTTGGACAGTCTGGAGAAGTGTCCCCTTCTTTGGGAAAAGTACTCAATAAGGGGTTATCTATCTTGCTGAGCTTGAGCAGTAAATTGGCGGGAATGGTCTCTTATTTCTTAGATTTAAGCTTAGTGTTGTTTTAGCACTATATTGATGTTTAAGTTCACAAAAGTAAATACATGTTATTTTATTTATTATATGTTTTAATCTTATTTACTCTCTTGGCAAGTAACATTTTGATACGGACAAGTTGATTTTGAATGCCAACTTGTCCGTGGACAAGTGAACTTTCAAAACATTTCAGAACCCCTGTGTATGCAAAATATCTTCATCATTGCCCTGACTATTAAAGTCAGAGAATGTAACATTTTTATCTTTGTAACAAAATAATCTTTCATTTGCTAATCCTTTACTCCATGAATATTCATGTATAAAATAATGACATCATGAATATGTATTAGATTAATTGTTATAACAGCACATGGGCACAGGAATCTTTGGCCATGGCAGAAACTGCAGAATTATATCTATATTATATTACAAGTAAACAGAGCAGACCCTGATCAGACACTCCAACAGTAGCCATCTGATCTGGGTCTACTCTGTTTGCAAAGGCATATGTATGGAGTAAGGGGTTAACCCTTTCCCTGATGTAAACGTGTTTTCACGCATTTGCAAACAGAGGAGCCGTCTGATCAGGGTCTGCTCTGTTTGCTAATAGAATTTGATAGATCTGTTTCTTTGCCTTCAAAAATGTCTACAACGTTTCACCTTCCATATTTCTTTGTAACTGTTTTGTTGATAAACATTCAGTAGGTATTGAAATTTGGAATAAACATAGAACAGGGAAATAGTTAAACAGTTTATGACCAAACTAGATGTCGGGTAAATAGGGCTTTGATAATTATCTAGCTCCAAACTATCTGAAACTCCAATTATAATATCTAAATAGAGGTTATCCAATTACAATATCTAAATAGAGATTATCAAAATACAATATAATAGAGACAGCTAATATTTTAAAATCTAAAACTGAAGCAGCCTTTGTTTTAGCCCATGACCTGATTGAAGCACCTTGTCATGCCTTTGCAAACAGTAAACCCAGATCAGACGGATGGAGAGTTGTCTGATCAGGATCTGCTCTGTTTGTTTAACCCATTCCCTCATATTGACGCCTTTTGACGCTTCTGTAAAAGTCACTTTGTGAAACCATTGTGATAAATAGAGCATTTGCTCCACAGGAGCAAATGCTCTATTTATCACAATGGTTTCAAAACTACACAATTCTGAAAATTTCCTTTTCTCTAGGTAATGCTCCTTTTTTGTAGAATTAATCAAAGAGGTTAGGTCTAAAAATAGCCTAAGTGGGAATGGGTTAAGGGCTGTTCCATTTAAATGTGTATTGTGGGACAGGAAGGCACTTTAAAAAACAGCTATACATGGATGGGTTTCGCTGCAAAAATGGTACTAATTGGTTTGTGCATTGGAAAAAAACTTCTATGGGTGGGTGGCCGAATTTTAAAGTGCCTTCCTGCACCCCCATATACATTTAAATGGAACAGCCCTAAGAAATAATACAGAATTAATTTTAGTTTCTGCCACGGCAAAAATCCTGTGCTCATATGCCATTATGAAAATTTATTTAATTAATATTCATGATATCATTATATCTTAGCTACATTGCATCTCATCTAGATCCAAACTGATTCAATCGGTATCATTTAGGAAAATGAAACAATACAGCTTTCCTTCCACAATGAAGAGACTATACTATAAAGCAGACATCATTTTACTGTCTGACATATATGGTCTGTTTTTGTTCTGCACCAAGGGAGGGACAGAAATTTGATTAAGTCGCATATGGCTAGAACTGAGAATCCTATTAGTAGTTGCTATATAAGGAACTGAGTCAAACCGTAAAAACATTAACCTAAACCTTAGGTATGCTGCCAAAAAACCTGCCTGCTAAACTCTCCTTAGCTTTATTTTTAAAACTGCCTGGAATTTGTGTCATATTTGAAGAGCATATCCAGATGTCAAGATCTTGATCAGAAACAGGGTTGTGTTGTACATAATATGTACCTATTACCTAATCTGGATCAGGAGTAATAGTTCATTGTACTTTTGTCAGCAGATACAAAACATTCTAAAAATAACTTGTGAGAACTAGATGAGCCAATTATGTGATGAATAGTTTAGATACATAAGAGACACTGGGTTGCTTGGCACTTCTTTAACTCTTTGCATGCTAAGTAATTTTTCGTCTACAACAATTGTCGTCTGCTTCAATTCTTAAAATAAACTTTTCACATTTCTTTGAAAAATATGGTCAAGGTAACAAACAGTTTGGATCCTGATGAGACCCCGCATTATGCAGCATCTTATCTGGATCCAAACTGTTTGCATAGGTAATCAAAGTTTCGCTGATAGCGTGCAACGAGCTAACATCCATTGTAACACTATGTCATTGTTTTTGAACATAAGAGATTGTTTGAAGGAATAATTACTACCTCTTGAGACGAAAGCGTGGCAATAGAAGCACGGTGAAAAAAGTCTAATGGACAGATAGTTGATGCAGAAGTAATCCCATAGTGTCACCTTGCTTACAGGATTTACAAACAGAATAGACACAGATCAGACAGCTCTTCTAGGAGCAATCGGAGAAGTGTTTGCTGTTTGCTTATGATATAATATAGATAAGATTCTACAGTTTCTACAGTACTACGGACAAAAATTCCTGTGTACATGTGCCATTATAAAAATTAATCTAATTTTGTCCTCAATTTAGCTATCACCTGCCTTAACCCTTTACTCCATAAATTCGCCTTTCTATGCTTTTGCAAACAGAGAAGACCCAGATAAGACGGTTCCTGTAGCAGCCGTCTGATCTGGATCCACTCTGTTTGTAAATACGTGAAAAAGTGTTTATATCAAGGAAAGGGTTAAACATCAATAATATAGGAGGAAGTCCCTACAATGAACGCATATTTTCAATAATATCATAAAACTTGGTATTTGTTATGCTCAGTCATTATTATAAAGGTTGCCAATTTGAACTTTTATTGAAAAATGCCCCTGTGATACAAATAAATCGATTTCATCAATACTTATAATTTTTGTTCTACAACACAATATTATCAGCCTTTTCCATTAAAATGTCCTCGTTTTGCCGATGATCACCCGATTCCTCCATCGTTTACGTAATAGCTTTTCTCGGAAGTGGTCGGAGAAACGCGAATAGGGCAAACAGTTACGAAACTAAAACCCAACCCGAATAAAACTGAAACATTGGGGAGTAAAATCGGGATCGGCGATATCAAACACATGGATATTTCGTCATTATAAACTGTAATTGGATGGGTTTTCTTGCATTATACTACAGTGAAACCTGTGAAAACCGGACCCCCTCGGGGACAGATCGATCGGCCGGTTTTCAGAGGTGACCGTTTTTTTTCAGGTTCGAAATTTTTACGAGAAAACCAGTAAAGTGTGTGTAGACTGTTCAGTTTTAATTCACCCATCCTTATGAGTTTCTTATGTGCAACTAGATGAAACAAATATTTGACTGATCTGAATTACGACGAAAGTAAGAGGAGACGTTTTTTACAAAAAAAAAAAGAAATATAAAGAAAGAATGAACTGCACAAATATCCTACTGACTTTTTGGTGTTGCATATGTATTGCTCAATGATTCCGTGGACATAATAACAATGCACGAGTGTGTGTATGTTTAATTCACGTCCAACATCACATACACGTCTGTAAACGTGTATCCTATCATGTTTCATTTTCTAACTTGTGACACAAACAGGTGTGGTAGCCAGAGCTAAATGGGACACGTTTAACCCTTAACCTGCTGGTCACGAGCGTCATGTCATGTATGCAAAAAAACTGGATCCGGATGAGACGCCGAGTAACTCGGAGCCTGATCTGGATCCAAGATGTTTGTTGATGGTAACTTAGTCATCATTTCTACAAGAAATATAAGCGAATTTGTGAAGTTTCAATAAAGATGATTGTGCAAACTTTCGTAACAGGCAAAGGGTTACAGGATCATGGATGTTGCAAATTTAATCTCGAGGTCACTCCAAGTACGAATGTGATAGCTTTTAACAATCATTCACCAGGATTAAGGGGAAAATGGACAAGATTTCAAAATCTTTGTGCAGATGTTTGTTTGTGTGCCAGCATCAGAAGGGTTAGGAAAGTGAAATAAGATCATTAATGGATTTGTAATTGTTGTTAATTAATAACAAAACTTTGTTCCAAGATTAGTGCAGGTAAGGTTTGTAGTCCGATCATTACTGTTATTTGTTTTTACAGTTTTCCATTCGTTCCCTTATTCATTAAATGGTCAGGATTTTATACCTAGCCATACCGTTAATCCCGACTATTGATAATTGCACTGTGTAAACAATGGCGCGAGGTGTCATGTTGCATAAGCGTGTTGAGAGGCCAGTCAGCAAATTACGTTCCGGTCCGCTGGTTTTTGGCACCCGGTTTACACAGGTGAATTTGGGTTGAAATGAGACAAATATTTGGCGAGACCCGTCAGGTATCCGGTTTTCACAGGGTCCGGTTTTTAGAGGGATTTTCATAATGGGAAAAGAAGGAAAAAATCGGGACCGAACAAATCGGCCGGTTTCGAGAGTAAACCGGTTTACACAGGGTCCGGTTTACACAGGTTTCACTGTACTTTTAAGTGTTTTTGAAACGCGTCAAATGTAGGCACTTCCCCTTTAAGACTTCTTTGAGGAGTCCATTGTAGAAATGTTTTACTGTAATACTTACTGACAGAAGATTCTCCGTTAAGATGAGTTCTTCAAGGCTTTCACAGCTGTAAAACAAAAAACATACATGTATATCTTTTTATCATGCAACGTCACGAAATACAGTCACTTCCTACTAGCATAATATTTTCCACGTCGATGCTGTATTTTGTGAGGTATAGTGCATGTGTACTGACCCCACTGGAATGCAAGTTTTGTTCAGCCAATAGGAGGAAAACAGAAGGAGGAAAAAGGCATTATTAAACATAAACATCAAATTAACATATTTGCTCACCTATTTGTCCATATAAAAGGATTAAATCAAATTTGTTTATGTTGTAAAAGTAATTGACGTCACTGCATGCCAACATGACGTCATGTAATACGTACTTGCATGTATTTTCATTCAGGGGACGAAACCGCTTTAGCAATCTTTCTTTTTCTTCATTTTCTCCTTCTTTCTTGGAGTTGCATGATAAAAGAATTACTATGCTAGTAGTTTGGAAGTTCAGCTGTATTTTGGCTCGTCAGAAAAGTTGTTAAATGCTCGCCAAGGCTCGCATTTAACAACTTTTCTAACTCACCAAAATACAGCTGAACTTCCAAACTACTAGCATAGTAATTCTTATAACCTTCTACTCCATGAATATTCATGTAATCCTTTACACCATGCATAGTCATGTGAGAAATTATGACATCATCATATTAACTAAATTAATTGTCACAACAGCACATGGACACAGAAATTTTTGGCCAAGTCAGAAACTGTAGAATCATATGAAAATAGAGCTGGCCCTGATCAGATGGCTCCTATAGGAGCTGTCTAATCTGGATCAACTGTTTGCAAACGCTTGTCTGTTCAGTTGTAGCCCTTGTGATGGTGAACACGTGTGAAATTTCATAAGATTTGCATGAATAGTAAAGAAGTAATAGCCAATGTTACAGTTTCCATATGATGACGACAACACAGACGCCTTAATAACAACAATAGCTCGTATTTTTTTCTTTGACGAGCTAAATATAAAAATAAAACCCAGGTCTTTTGCGTTTATATCGCATGTGTACAGTATACATTATATCATCTTATATACAAATAGTGTCATGTGACAAATAATGACATCATGTTAATATGCTGAATTTTTTAGTCCCTATTGCTCGGGGATTTGGAGTGGCAATATAATATATTCCACTCACTTGCCAATCTGTGAGGTCAGTTCTATCAGTCGGTTGAAATCCACTTTAAGTATTCCGAGCTTCTTCAATTGGCCTGCAAATATAAACCAAGAACCATCAGTGCAATGAAATGCATTTACTAGCATTTTGCTAACAGCATAGAGCCAGACTGCTGGGCTCCTGACAAGGTCATTTGCAGTTACAAATCCTTTTCAGAAAAATATTACCCTTTAACCCTTTCCCTGTTCTATGTTTATTCCAAATTTCAATACCTGTAGTTATAATGAAATACGGAAGGTGAAACATTGTAGACATTTTAGAAAGCAAATACACAGATCTATCAAATTCTATTAGCAAACAGAGCAGACCCTGATCAGACGGCTCCTCTAGGAGCCATCTGATCTGGGTCTACTCTGTTGCAAATGTGTGAAAACACGTTTATATGAGGGAAAGGGTTAACCCAAAATACATTTACTTAACATATGTCATGCATGAATAAATCCCTGAGAAGTTGAAAAAATAAACGTATCTAGTTAACCCTTTACTCCAAGACTATTCATGTGAGAAATAATGACATCATGAATAATTATTAACTGAATTTTTATAATGACACTATTAACAACGGCATTTTTCATCATGATAGAAACTATAGAAAATAAAAAGAAACTGTCCATGGGACACAGATGCCCCAGTGGCACACAGGAAGTAGATGAACGACAGACCTGACAAGGGGAGACACAGTTCAACTCACTATGATTATGCTTCAGACCAAAATATCAAATAATTCAAGCATACCCAGACCAAGAAATCTTTGACGAAAATTTTACAGGACATACGTACAGACAGATAAGGGTAAAACTAAATTCCCGTCGCCTAAAGGTGGGAGCATTTAAAGTCTACATTATTTAATAAATCAACAGTGCAGACCCTGATCAGAAAGCTCCTACAGGAGCCATCTGATCTTGGTCATCCTGTTTGCAAAGGTGCAAAAAGGCGTATCTATGGAGTCAAGTAATATGTACAAAATACAAATCATAAACAATTCTGATAAAAGTACTCGTGCATATCCTATATACGTTAGATGCATTGCATTCCATTACAGGTACAAACATTACATCTAGAACAAGATCACTCCACAAATTTCCTCACCGACCCCTTCCGGAAGCCTCTCGAGATTGTTCTGGGACATACAAAGGTCTGTAAGATTAGTCAACCCTGATATCTCCTCTGGAAGGTATTCCAGGACATTCTCCGACACATCGAGCTGGGTGAGCTTCTTCAAGTTGCCTACCTCCTGAAAGTTACATCGGATATGTTATGTATGTCTCAATTAACCCATTACTCAATGAATATTTATGCAAGAAATAATATATGTATGAATATTTAATTGACTTAATTTTTATAAATGACAAATGTTTAGTCATGGCAGAATCTATATTAAATTCCATAGGAAAACAGAGCAGACCCTAATTAGACAGCTACTACAGGAGCTGCCTGAAATGGGTCTACTCTGTTTGCAAATGTGTTAAAAGACATACTTATGGAGTAAAAGGAGACGTCTGATTTAGGTTCGCTCTGTTTGTCTATAGAATAACATACACCTTATTTAACGACTTCTGCCATGGCCGACACTTTCTGTGCATGATGATGCAATTATAAATACATGCTGTATGCATCTAATGAATATTCATGAGCTTATTTAATATTCATGATCTTATTACTTCTAACATGAATATTCATGGAGTAAAGGATTAAATTTTCTCTTCTACCTGTTTACTTCAAAGACATGACCAGAATATCAAAACATCTAGAACTTTGTGGGGTGAAGAGCAAAACAATCTCTTCTGGATCCAAACATCTCACAAATTTGCCAATGTACAGAGCTGCAGATAACGGCGTATACTAAAATTGTCATTTCTCAACGAAACCCTATGTTGTGACCACTCTTTAGAATCGTCTCCAAGGGACGATTCTAAAGAGTGGTCACAACATAGGGTTTGGAGGAGAAATAAGAATTTATACTTGAAAACATTTAAATTTATACATATTATCTGGAGCTCTGAATGTAGTTTTAATCTGAGCAATAGATGAAGGTGTATATTCAAATACTAAAATTCATTTCTCCACGTATGACAATGTTGTGACCACTCTTTAGAATAATCTCAAAGTGACTCACAACATATGATTTGGTGGAGAAATGCAGGAGCTGTTCTTGAAATGTTTTATTTTTATGCATCTTATCTGGGCCAGTACTGTTCAATGTAAATTACATGAATATCCCAAGGTCCAAAATACAATGTTATCTCTTCTAAATAGGACAAATGTTCCCCAAAACAGCTGAACCAGCTACAATCAGATTGTGATTTAGCAAACTTTGCAAAATCACACTAACAGAGGGTATTTACATTTAGAGCACTTTAATTTAACCCTACTTGATAAATATTATACAAGATTCTATCAAATTTGTATAGCAATTGTTTCAATTATTGTATTAAATTATGAAATAAGGCAATTTATTGCTAGGTCAAACAGTTGAGAATCCACAGAAGCTGTCTAATCTGGCTCTACTCTATTTGCAAAGGCTTAACCCATTACTCTATAAATACATCTTTCTATATTATACCTTTGCAAACACAGTAGACCAAAATCAGACGGCTCCTGTAGGACTGATCACAGTCTGCTCTGTTTGCTTATGATATAGAGGATCTGTCGCAAGTTGTGTTCATACACATGTTACAGATGAGGGAATCTTAACCCGTTGTTCTAACCCGGAGATAAGGGGAGTTATGTGAGAAATATGGCATCTCTATTAAGTAAAAGGGTTATTATTATTATTATACCACATTTATATAAAGCCATCTTTTCACACAGGATATGTGCATTCAAATATATGTGCTTAGTATCCCATAAAGAGTACACAAATCTATTTACACTTCCTTCATGCACAACATTGTCACTTTTCAGAAAGTTTTATGTAGTATTTCCTCTTAACCCTTTCCTCCATACATACGCCTTTCTACGCCTCTGTAAAAGTCACTTGTTGAAACCATTGTGATAAATAGAGCATTTGCTCCTATAGGAGCAAATGCTCTACTTATCACAATGGTTTCGTATTACAAAGTTCTAAAACTTTTCTCTAGTTGATGCTCCTTTTCGGTAGATTTATTCAAAGAGGTTGGATCTAAAAATAGCCTATGTGGTAAAGGGTTAAGTCTATGAAAAACTTCAGATCAAAAATCAATGTAGCCTTCACAATTGGCACAATAATTTATATATTCATTTTTAGGGTTTACTCTTTTCAAATAGCAGGGAAGTAGACAAGGAGTGTTTAACAAAATATAGGTAAAATACATTCAATATTTCTCTACCCAATCCTATCTAGTTAGTACTCCATACAAATGCTATGCAGAGACAGTTCTATAGAGTATAACAAAGCTACATATAAAGAAGGTGCGTACCCAAATACAAAAATCATCATTTTTCCACCAAACCCCATATTGTGACCACTCATTAGAATCATCTCATCGAGACGATTCTAAAGAGTGGTCATACTATAGGGTTTGGTGGAGAAATAAAGGAGCTATTGTTGAAAATGTTTAAATTTACGCACCTTACCCTGGACCTCTGGTATCAACAAGATCTTGGAATGCAGTAAAGGGTTAAAGAGGTTCTACTGTATTTTGCGACTAGCAAAAAGGGGCATTATTCACAGTGGCAAAGGCAGGTGGTAGCTTAATGCAGGACGAAAGTTATGCAGAAAGCTCCTATAGGAGCTTTCTGCATAACTTTTGTCCTGCATTAAGCAACCACTTGTTTATAAAGACAGAGATGTTTATTAATTAAGTGGTCGCATTAGAGGGGTTCTACTGTAAGGCTTACCTTTGGCAGCTCGCTTAAATCGTTGCAGTCCAGCCATAGTTCTTGCAGGCTCGGCAATGACCCGATGGTTTCCGACTGGAAAAAGAGAAACAACGCATTAGCATATGATAACAATTTGTTTCAGAAATGCTGATGGCCCCAAGTAGGCAGTGTTTCAAACATGGAGATGTTTCAAGCCTAATTTTGAGGCTACTTTTATCAGGAAAGGTATGTTTGATGCTATGCAAACCATATTTTTCTACATTTTTGCACTTTTTACCATAATTACCCTATAATTATGTTCTGGCAGATAAACTTAGACACAGACCATAGTACTCCTGAACACTTTTCTCCATGAATATTCATGTAAGAAGGAATGACACTGTGAATATTAACTCAATTAATCTTTAAAATGGAACAGGACATTTTAGTCATGGCAAAAACTGTAGAATCAGATCTGTATCATATTATAAGCAAACAGAGCAGACCCTGATCAGATAGCTCCTACAGGAGTCATCTGATCTGGGTCTAGTCTGTTTGCAAAGGCTGTTTATGACTTAAAGGGTTAATAAGAGTATGAACGATAAACCTGGTTGAACTAATTCAACCTTTATTAATCCTTTCTTTCATATAAACGCCTTTCCAAACAGAGTAGACCAAGATCAGACAGCTCCTATAGGAGCCGTCTGATCAGGGTTTGCTCTGTTTAGTTATGGAATTATATATATCTAATTCTACAGTTCTGTCACTACCAAGAATATTCCTGTTTCTATGTGGCATAATGCCATTATAAAGTCAATTCATAATAATTTATTAATAATATCAATATTTCTTACATGAATATTCATGGAGTAAAGCGCTATTTCATAATATGACAAATCTAGTTTGCAAACAGCCTTTTGCACAATATATCAGATTTTCTCTGCCATACTGGACAATTTTGAAGACAAGACAAGACAAGACTAAATACAAAAGCCCAATACAGTAAAACCTCTCTATAACGACCACTAAATTACATCAAGTATTTTGTGTTAAAAGCAGGTGGTTGCTTAAAGCAAGGTGAAAGTAAAACAGAACGCTCCTATAGGAGCGTTCTGTTTTACTTTCACCTTGTTTTAAGCAGCCACCTGCCCTAATATACCAACTAATTAACACAAATTAGTGGCCGTTATAGAGAGGGTTTACTGTATCTTCGTAATGCTGAGCTGAGTGCAGTAAAACCTCTCTATAACGACCACTAAATTACATCAAGTATTTTGTGTTAAAAGCAGGTGGCTGCTTAAAGCAAGGAGCGTTCTGTTTTACTTTCACCTTGTTTTAAGCAGCCACCTGCCCTAATATACCAACTAATTAACACAAATTAGTGGCCGTTATAGAGAGGGTTTACTGTAGCTTCATACTGCTGAGCTGAGTGCAGCATAATTGCATCATGATTATCATACATCTTCATCTCACTGTAGTAACAAGATGTGTTTGTGAAACACTATGCCCCCTCATATATTTGACCTCTGACCTTGAAGGATGACCTTGACCTTGACATGTCACCCCTCAAAATGTGCAGCCTCATGAGATACACAAGCATGCCAAATATCAAGTCTCTATCTCTACTGGTCCAAAAGTTATGGCCAATGTTAAAGTTGGCGATTTGACCCATATATTTGACCTCTGACCTTGAAGGATGACCTTGACCTTGACACGGCACCCCTCAAAATGTGCGGCTTTATGAGATACATATGTATGCCAAATATCAAGTCTCTATCTATACTGGCTCAAAAGTTATGACCAATGTTAAAGTTGCTGACAAACAAACAGACAAACAGACAAACAGACAGACAGACAGACAGACAGACAGGGCAAAAACAATATGCCCCCCGACTATCGTCAATGGGGGCATAAAAAGTTGAAAACTAGAAATGTGTCCATAGGACACTGATGCCCCAACTTCAGAATTTTCGTCACAGAAAGTAAGGGCCATAATTATGTATGCAATGACTGAAGGGATTTATGCCATTTCGCCGTTAAAGGGCTGCAACTCCTAAAAGACTGAAGTGATTTACATGGTTATCCAACTTGACCAATATATAATGGCCACAAACATGTGTGTAAAGTTTGGTCAGGATTGGACAAATACTTTTCAAGAAAGAGTCTGGACAAGATATTTTTATCAGGTCAGGATTGGACAAATACTTTCCAAGAAAGAGTCCAGACAAGATATTTTTAAAGTCAGTTTTGCAAATAAAGAGCCTTAACTCCTAAACTACTGAAGCGATTTACATGGCTAACGAACTTGACCAGGATATAATGGCCACAAACATGTGTGTAAAGTTTGGTCAGGATTGGACAAATACTTTCAAAGAAAGAGTCAGGAAAATATATTTTTAAAGTCATTTTTTGCAACTAAAGGGTTGCAACTCCTAAACGACTGAAGCAATTTATATGGCAATCGAACTTAACCAGGATATAATAGCCACAAACATGTGTGTAAAGTTTGGTGGATTGGACAAATACTTTCCAAGAAAGAGCCCAGACAAATTCTTCTAGATGAGCGTACGGATGTACAGACAAGAGCAACCCAAATATGCCACCACTTTGTGGGGGCATAAAAAGTTGAAACCCTCCTCTGAGCCCTGTCATGTTACGCGCAAACTTACTGGCATTTGCAAATATCTTGGATGCAGATGAGATGACTAGTAAACACTAAACAGGAGTCTCATCAGGATCAAAGCTATTTGACATACGGTCAGGTCAGTACTTTCTTGAAAGTCTATGCGAATCGAACTTCTAACGTAAAAAATATTTAACAACAGATCCGAGTTTTAGTCTCTGCACAGAAAACTATGGAAAATCCCGTGCTAGTACATATACTGTTTATCTTTTCCTTAATACAAACACCTTTTCAAACATTTGCCAACAGAGTAGACCCAGATCAGGCGGCTCCTATTATACTAAGGAGCCACTATAGGAGCTGTGTGATCAGGGTCTGCTCTGTTTGCTCATATGTAACTATCAGACTACAGTTTCTGCTAATACCAAAAAATCCTGCTGTCTACATTATACCACAATAAAACTTCAGCCAATAAATATTCATGTGGTCATTATTTCTTATTTGAATATTAAACTAAGGGAAAGTGTTATTCCTTGCAAGATTTATGTGTAAGTAATAATTTGTAGCCAAGAAAAAATGGTGGTTTGCTGCAAATCTGGAAGTTAACCCCTTCCCCCCCCCCCTCTTAATCTCATTTCAAACATGCAATCAAGGTGTCAAAAAAAAATTCCAGATCCTCAGATACATAGTTATTCGATGGCCCATAGCTCAGGGCCTACACCGTATGCATAGGTTATCATGAATTAATTTTACGTTATTTACACTGACATTATTTATGCTGAAAATACAAAGTCTGCTCAAATCTTTGAATTGCTGACAGTTTCATTGACTGATTCGTTCAGTCCTTTAAGAAACTATTGACCGAGCATCAAACAGCTTGGATCCTGATGAGACGCCGAGTTACAACTCGGCGTCTCATCTGAATCCAAGCTGTTTGCGAAAATTCCAGTCAAGAGATGCAATTGCATGTTAAGTATGCAAAGTGTTCAAACTTCTAATTTACTTTATATGGCACATAATTTCCTGTATTAGATTACGATTTATTACATTTAGTCCTGATAACTTTAATTAAACACCAGCAAAATTGCAAACAAATTAATGCTGAAACTAGGTTACCTAAATTACTTGGGTTCTAAAAAGTATAAAATTGATGAAACTGAAAATGTTACAAAACATGTGTAATACATAAACTGGAGACATGGGAAATTTGTTTAGGCAGACTACTAGTGATACTTTTGTGTTCAGCTGAGAGGAAACAAGAGTACTAAAGAGTGCAGCTGAGAGGGAACAGAGTACTAAAGCGTGCAGCTGAGAGGGAACAGAGTACTAAAGAGTGCAGCTGAGAGGGAACAGAGTACTAAAGCGTGCAGCTGAGAGGGAACAGAGTACTAAAGAGTGCAGCTGAGAGGGAACAGAGTACTAAAGCGTGCAGCTGAGAGGGAACAGAGTACTAAAGAGTGCAGCTGAGAGGAAACAAGAGTACTAAAAAGTGCAGCTGAGAGGGAACAGAGTACTAAAGAGTGCAGCTGAGAGGGAACAGAGTACTAAAGAGTGCAGCTGAGAGGAAACAAGAGTACTAAAGAGTGCAGCTGAGAGGGAACAGAGTACTAAAGAGTGCAGCTGAGAGGGAACAGAGTACTAAAAAGTGCAACTGAGAGGGAACAGAGTACTAAAGAGTGCAGCTGAGAGGAAACAAGAGTACTAAAGAGTGCAGCTGAGAGGGAACAGAGTACTAAAGAGTGCAGCTGAGAGGGAACAGAGTACTAAAAAGTGCAGCTGAGAGGGAACAGAGTACTAAAGAGTGCAGCTGAGAGGAAACAAGAGTACTAAAGAGTGCAGCTGAAAGGGAACAGAGTACTAAAGAGTGCAGCTGAGAGGGAACAGAGTACTAAAAAGTGCAGCTGAGAGGGAACAGAGTACTAAAGCGTGCAGCTGAGAGGGAACAGAGTACTAAAGAGTGCAGCTGAGAGGGAACAAGAGTACTAAAAAGTGCAGCTGAGAGGGAACAGAGTACTAAAGCGTGCAGCTGAGAGGGAACAGAGTACTAAAGAGTGCAGCTGAGAGGGAACAGAGTACTAAAAAGTGCAGCTGAGAGGGAACAGAGTACTAAAGCGTGCAGCTGAGAGGGAACAGAGTACTAAAGAGTGCAGCTGAGAGGGAACAGAGTACTAAAAAGTGCAGCTGAGAGGGAACAGAGTACTAAAGAGTGCAGCTGAGAGGGAGGTGAGTACTGAAGAGTGCAGCTGAGAGGGAACAGAGTACTAAAAAGTGCAGCTGAGAGGGAACAGAGTACTAAAGAGTGCAGCTGAGAGGGAGCTGAGTACTTAGAAGAGTGCAGCTGAGAGGGAGCAGAGTTTCAAAGAGTTCCGCCTCAGCTGACAGGAAGCAGAGTACTAAAGATTTCAGCAGAGAGGTAGCTGAGTACTGAAGACTTCAGCTGAGAGGCGGTAGAATACAAATGTGTTCATCTACACTACAGTATAATGGCTTTATTTCGACACTCGTTCTTCATTCCATGGGAATTTTGAAGTCCCTGCTCAAATTCTATCGAATCTTATTGAAAAACCTGCATTAATCAGAATTGCAAACATACTTTTAGTGCCAAGTATACCATACTCCCTACATAAAGGGAGATACAAAGTTAGGTCTAAAACTTCTCCCTGGTTCCCACTAAACTTCTCCCCAATAGAGAGCTCCAGCTTGAGTCCTTTTTGTGGTATGTACTTATATAAATCAGAGGTCCAGATAAGATTTGTAAATTAAAACATTTTCAAGAATAACTTCCAAATGTTGCGACCACTAGTTAGAATTGTCTCTCAGAGATGCTTCTAATGAGTGGTTACAACATAGGGTTTGGTGGAGAAATGATGATTTAAAGTTTAAGTACTTGAGTGCTCATGTATCTGATGCTTTGGTAAATGTACAAACAGCTTTGCAAAACAAGAAAACATAACATAATATTCTTTTAGTTCCATTCGCAAAAGTTGCACTATGCGAAAAAACAGTTATACTATATCCAGGACAATTACGGTATCACAAGTTCATGAGTACTCAAGGTGAATCCCCTCAGTTAGCAGCAGGCTTGATTTGCAAGTCTGTCAATATCAGTAATATTCCAGGACAAATTAATGTTTTCTACTGTTTTGGTTTCCAGTCAATCAGACAGTGCAAAAGGGTCAAAGTTCAGTAGTAAACAGTGTCCACCTCCAATCAGGCTTCTGTCAACCCTAAATTGTCAGAGTGGAATAGACCTGGGTTGAACATGTATAGAATCCCCTCAGTATAAAAGGCTTTCAGGGTTTTGAATGCCAAACTGTGCAGACCCAGACTGGGCTCCTAGAGGCTTTACTGTGTTTGCAAAGGAGAGTGCCAGCATGTCAAGCATTCCAAGGGTTAATAGTGAAGATTGTTTCCGGAGTTCAAGGACCAAGCTTTTATGGTTTCCAAAACTTTCTGTACTTTACCCATTCCCTCATATTGACGACTCTGTAAAAGTCACTTTGTGAAACCATTGTGATAAATAGAGCATTTGCTCCTATAGGAGCAAATGCTCTATTTATCACAATGGTTTCGAAAATGAATGAATGAAAGACTTTATTTAACGAGGGTGGCTCAATTAGTCATAATGACTAATCTACCTTGAGGCCCTCAAACAAAAGCATTTTATACAAAATTCAAACTACAAAATTCTAAAAATGTCCTTTTCTCTAGTTGATGCTCCTTTTCAGTAGGTTTATTCAAAGAGATTGTATCTAAAAATAGCCTACCAGGTAATGGGTTAAACCCTTTCCCACATTTAACCCTTTCCTCCATGAATATTTATGTAAGAAATAACGATGGCATGAATATTAATTAGATTTATTTGTTATTACAGCACATTGACTTTTGAAATGTTGGCCATGGCAGAAACTGTAGAATCATATCTATATCATAGCCTAAGCAAACAGAGCAGACCCTGATCAGACGGCTCCTAAAGGAGCTGTCTGATCTGGGTCAACTCCATTTGCAAAGGCATAGAAAGGCCTATTTATGGAGTACAGGGATAAACAACTTTTCATGCCTTTGCAAACAGAATACCACGAGATCAGGTGCCTCCTATAGAAGCCGTCTGATCAGGGTCTGCTCTGTTTGCTTATGAAATCATAAAAGATCCTATTCTACACTTTTTACCAGTACAAAAAAACTCTTGTGTACATGTCAACTTTAAGAGAAAGCTCCTAGCACTGCTATCTGTCTGAATTAAGCTACCACCTGTATTTTGAAAAAGTTTTCTTTAACCCCTTACTCAATGAATATTCATACATGTAAGACATGTTGAAATAATAAATATAGGAGCCATCTGATCTGGGTCTTCTGTTTACAAAAGCGTAGAAAGGCATATCTATGGAGTACAGGGTTAATTATAAAACAGTTGCATATTTCACTAAATTCAACTGCCTTTTTATGCAAATAGTTGTGGCTGTTAATCTAAAACTCTGCTAGCATTTCTGATATATTTGCTGTTTGCATTTAAATGTGTCATTGTGTCATTCCTGATACATTTAAACAATTCCACCATAGGCTATTATTAGACCCAACCTCTTTGAACAAATCTACCGACAAAGAACATTTACTAGCAAAAGGATGAATTTGACCATTGTGATAAATAGAGCATTTTCTGCCACAATGGTTTCAAACTACAAAATTCTAAAATTTTACTTTCTCTAGTAAATGCTCATTTTGGGTCGATTCATTCCAAGCGGTTGGGTCTAAAAATAGCCTATGAGGGAAAGTGTTAAACAGTGAGACATTACCATCAGCTAATGCTTCTATGCACAAACACACAATGCCTGTCAGCATTATATCATGTTAGGTTATTATCCCTTTTGAATCTGAAATAAGAGTAGACATTTACAAACAATCTAGACCCAGATCAGAGAGCTAGAAGACCCCTCTGATCAGGGTCAGCATTGCTTCTTATTCAAAACCCTCCAGTAAATCAAATTCTTTCATAACGAATCAACTCGACAGCTAGGACGCTGATGGGCCATTCCATTTTCAATATTTAGCACTCGAGGGGTAACAATGCATATTCTAATTTGTGATATGATTTGGGCTGATATTTACACTACTGATTCGTTTAACTATGTATTAATAAATTTTGTACACTGGTATACAATCGAAATCCCTAGCTAGCTATTCATACAGCTGAATAGGTCAATTCTGTGTGGCTGCCACATTGATAACTTTAAATGAAATCAATGGTGTAGTGTAATATATTGTGTAGTATGCATCGTGTAATTATACTGTAGTCACACAGTAGTGTATACTATAGAGTTTAGTGCTAACTGTATGATGAAGTGTATATAATGTATACTATGGTTTAGTGTATACTTTAGTTTATGGTGTAATGTATACTGATCATGATGTAGTGTATACAGTTAAACCCTCTAAACTGGATGTTTAAATTGGTTTCAATATTGGTCTGTAAAACAGATGGTAGCTTGATCCAAAAGGAGCTTTCTGCATGACTTCCACCATACATTAAGCAGCCACCTGCCTAAAACATAGTTCATACAAAATTCTCACACCAAAATTCAAGGACTTTTCAAGGATTTTTCAAGGTTGAATTTGTATTTTCAAGGCATTTTTTCTGAACATTTTTACAGTTAAAATTGTACAAGTATGACTCTTTGTGTTGAATAAACATAAAAATTATACACTAGTTTCTTAATACTGAACACTTTTTTCAAAACTTTCCCATCGCTTCTCCTAACAAACGCTTACGGGGACGCTGCCATTTTTAACACAATTTATGGCGACGTTGTACACAAAATTCCTCGATTGCGCTCAAACGCAATACGTACCCGCAGCAATCACAATGTACGTTTATGTACTTATGAACGCTAGAAATTGAAGGTTTCTGTTTCATTTTTTTTACACAGATGCGTTATAAAACTTATTTTGACAACTTACATTATATTTTAGTGATATTTAAGGTTGTTTTCCAAAATTCATGGACTTTCAATTAAATCCAAGTACCATTTTGGCATTTTTTCAAGGTAACACTTAATTCAAGTACTTTTCAAGGGTGAAACCAAATTCAAGGACTTTTCAAGGCCTGTGGGATCCCTGTAAAAAGATTTAAATTCTTCTTTACTAAAATTCCAGTTTACAGGAATTCCACTGTACTGTGCTGTGTAGTGTATACTGTACACAATAATGTATTCTGTATGGTGTAGTGCATACTGTTTGGTGTAGTGTAAATTGTGTGGTGTGGTATGCTGTATATACCGTACAGTGTTATGTAACACTGCACAGTATATAGTGTAAATCTAGTGGTGTAGTGTAAATCTAGTAGTGTAGTGTATAGGGAATGGTGTAATGTATACTCTACGGTGTAATTTATACTGTATTGTGTAGTGTATAATTATGGTGTATGGTTTTTGTCATTAAAAAACTCTTGACAAATTTAATCCCTTCAAATTGAATGGACAGTCTATTGTGGAACAGTAATGGGACAATCAACTTTGCATATTCAGCAAACTAAGGGTAAACCCTTTGCTCCATAGATATGCAAAGCAAAGCAAGTTTTCTGTTTGCAAAGGCATTAACACTTTCCTTCATATAAACAAATTTTCATGCCTTTGCAAACTGAGTAGACCCAGATCAGACAGCTCCTATAAGAGCCGTCTGATCAGGGTCTGCTCTGATAGTGGGTCACTTGCAGATCATTCCGGATAAATTTGGTGAAAATCCAGTATAAGGAGAGGTACTTTAACCCTTTATTCCATAAATATGTCATTTAACCCTTTCCCTCAGGCTATTTTTAGATCCAACCACTTTGGAGTAAAGGGTTAAAGAATTTTTTGTTAAAAATCTGTATCTAGCTCCTGTGTTCTACTTACGCAATGGACTAGAATGATCCTTTAAAATCTGAGAGAGGGTCATGTGCAAATCATGCATGTGAAATTTGGTGCCATAGGGGCTGTCTGATCAGCTTATGAAATTATTGCTTATCAAATTGTCTAGATCCGATTCTACAGTCTCTACCCCGGCCAAAATACCAAATAAAATTCAGTTAATCCTTTCCCTGATATTTACACCTTTTGACGCCTCTGTAAAACTCACTTTCTGAAACCATTGTGATAAATAGAGCATTTGCTCCATAGGAGCAAATGCTCTATTTATCACAATGGTTTCAAAACTACACAATTCTAAAGTTTTCCTTTTCTCTAGGAAGTGCTCCTTTTTCGGTAGATTAACTGAAAGAGGTTGGGTCTAAAAATAGCATATGAGGTTATGGGTTAAAAAAAATATTCATGATGCCATTACATATTTCAACATGTAAAGGGTTAAGAATCCAACAGACTTCTATTAGCTTACAGATTTCTTTTGCAAAAATATATATCTTCCATTGCATAATGTCATTTTTTTCTTTTATCCGACTGGGAAAAAGAGGAATTCCGATATGTGATAAAGTAATTTTTCTCTCGTCTAGACAATTTCTTGATATAGGAATGGCTCTTGATGGCAACTAACATTCAGTGAAAATTAACAATGAGTCGTATTTCAGAAAACTGTCAGAAAAGGAGGCGTTATAACCTAGACAGTGGTGTTAGTCAAGCTGATATTGTGAAGTGGATAAAGACAGCAAATCAGCAAAGGATGGTTAACCCTTTACCCCATGAATATTCATGTTAGAAACAATTTTATCATAAATATTAATAGGATTATTTTTTATAAAGGCACATGAGCATAAGAATTTTTTATCATGGCAGAAACTAGAATCATATCTATATTATTATATCATAAGCAAACAGAGCAGACCCTGTAGGAGCCGTCTGATCTTGGTCTACTTTTACTTTTACAAATGTGTAAAAAGGCGTATTAACCCTTTCCCTCATATAAACACATTTTCACGCATTTGCAAACAGAGTAGACCCAGATCAGACGGCTCCTATAGGAGCCGTCTGATCAGGGTCTGCTCTGTTTGCTTTTGACATAGTATAGATCTGATTTTACAGTTTTTATCAGAGCAAAAAAAATGCATGAAAAATTTATATTATAAAAATTGAGTTAATAAATATCCATGTTAACCATTATTTCATACATGAATACAGAACAGGGAAAGGGTTAATGGAGTAAAGAATTAATCCTTTACCTGACGAATATTCATGCAAGAAATAATGACTTTGTGAATGTTAACCTGCTGAAGTAATGCATTAATTATGAACTAGAGATTTTACCATGACACAGACTGTACAATTACATCTATATAAGTCCATAAACAAACAGAGCAGAGCCACACCAGATGGCTCCTACAGGAGCCATCTGATGTTGGTCTACTCTGTTTGCAAAGGCATCAAACGAAATCTTTATCAAGTAAGGGAAGCTGTACTCAATTATATAAAGTCAGACACCGTCACCAGCATACTAGGACTAATTGCTACTCACCAGCTCGTCTATTTCATTACTGCCCAGGTCTAGACTCTCCAGTTTGATGAGGAAGGACATGGAGGCCGGAAGCTCGCGCAGCATGTTCTCTCGCAACTCCAGCGATACCAGATTGCTGAGGCTGAAAAGAAACAAACACTCATAAAGGCTTTTGTTACACTGTTTATTTCATATAAACGCCTTTTTAAACAGAGTAGACCCACATCAACCAGGGTCCATGCTTATAAAGCTTTAAGTTGAGTCTGAGTTTCGTTCTCAAGCTTTTGATTGGTCAGCTTTGAGTTCTCAAGCTTTTGATTGGTCAGATTTGAGCCTCTGGCTCAAATCTGACCAATCAAAAGCTTGAGAACGTACTCAGACTCAACTAGAAGTTTTATAAGCATGGACCCAGTTCAGCAGCAATACAGATAAAGGAGTGTACCCAAACAGTAAAATCATTCTTTCTCCACCAAACCCTATGTTGTGACACGTCTCGAAGAGACGATTCTAAAGAGACTAAACGAGTGATCACAGTATAGGGTTTGGTGGAGAAATTAAGGAGTTATTCTTGAAAATGTTTAAATTTATGCATCTTATCTGAATCAGACTGGCTCCGGTAGGACTGTTGGAGCCATCTGATCAAGGTCTGCACTGTTAGCTAATAAATCAAATTATAAACATATGTTTCTATAGTTTCTGCCAAGGTAAAAAAAAAAATATGTGTTTATATACCATAATATATATTCAGCTAATAAATTCATGATGTCATTATTTCTAACATGAATATCGAACTGGAAATGGGTTAATACGGCTGCTATTAATGGAAAGTTTGAACAGTACATTATAAACCATTATATATAACAAATTAGCTCTTTTATATTCACACAGGCATTACTTCTATCATGAATATTCATGAATAATGCATGTAAGAAATAAAATAAAATTATTTTGTATAATTGCATCTGAATACAGGCATTTTTGGCCATGGCAGAAACTGCAGAATCATATCTATCTTACATCATATAAGCAAACAGAGCAGACCCCGACCAGATGGATCCTATCCTGATCTGGGCCTACTGTCTGCAAAAGAGTACTAGAAAGGCGGATTTATGAAGTAAAGTATAATTTTTAAAATGGCATATAAACATAGGAGTTTTTGGCTAAGACATAAACAATAGAATCATACCTTATAATTTCATGAGCAACTAGAGCAGACCCTGGTCAGCCAACTCTTAAAGGAGCTGTCTAATCTGAATCTGCTCAGTTTGCTAATGGAATTTGAAAGATCTGTTTTACTTTCTAAAATGGCAACAATTTTCCACTTTCCATATTTTATTATAACATTTATTTTGTCAATGAATATTAAGTCAGTATGGAAATTTAGAAAGATATAGAACAGGGAAAGGGTTACAGCAAATTAATCCTCTTCTCATCTGGATCAGTGTGATCTAGATGAGAAGCAGATTAACCTGCAGTCTCATCAATCTTTCTACACTGTTCAAGCCTCTGCCACTCTGTTTAAATTCACTTGTAATGAAATGGAAGAAAACCTAATTGTAAGAATTGATGCACATCAAACTAAGTTTGCAGATTACAGTCACTTCATGAGCTGAGAATAGATATTTTCACAGTGGATTTTTGTAAGTTGATATAATTAAGTCTATCATAATTTGTTGCAAGAGAATAACTTTGCTGAATAGCTTAAGAAATGGCAAAACAATTAGACAATGAAATACAGATGCATCTAAACTTATTCCACACTGTTTGCAACTGCTAGTTCATCTGCTCAGAGGAACAGGTAACCCATTCCCATATAGCCTATCTTTAGATCCTACCTCTTTGAAAAGGAGCATTCACTAAAGAAAAGGAAAATTTTAGAATTGTATAGAATTATGTAGTTTTGAAACCATTAAGATAAATAGAGCATTTTGCTCCTATGGAGCAAATGCTCTATTTATCACAATGGTTTCAACAAGTGACATTTACGGAGGCGTCAAAATAAGGGAATGGGATAAAGACATGTATTCAAATTCTAAAATGACATCATGATTAAATATTCATAAGCTGAATTTTCACAATGACGATGATGTACATAGGATTCTGTAGTCTGATCTATAATAATTCCATATGCAAACAGAGCAGACCTTGCTTAGATGGCTCCTATACTGATCTGGGTCTTCTCTGTTTGCAAAGGCATAAAAAGGTGTTTATATGAAAGAAAGGGCTAACTCTTTGCACACTAAGTAATTGTCTAAAATTTTGTTCACTACTACCATTCTCAAATTTCTTGCATTTCCCTTCGAAAGTACAGTGCTCCCTCTCTACAATGACACCCTTTGGGATACAATGATTGTATGTGTTGTTCAGAGGGAGTTGTTATAGGGAGGGAAAATCAAACATAATTTGCTTGTTTGCAGATCCCCAGATAAGGTGTATTTCGAGAACTAAAACCGTTATGCCTCCATCAAACCCTATGTTATGACCACTCTTTAGAATCGTCACAAAGTGACGATTCTAAAGTGTGGTCACAGCATAGGGTTTGATGGAGGCATAAGGAAAATACGATGGAAAAAAGGTTGTTTGGGGAGCCTTGTTGTTTCGGAAACAGTGACATGCATTGTTGTAAGGAGGGAATCGTTATTGAGAGGGTCATTGTAGGGAGGGAGCACTGTACCATTTAAAGATTCTGATGAGACGCCGGGTTTCTCAGCGACGTCTCATCTGGAGCCAAACTCTTTCGCCAAGATTATCACACATTCTCTACTAGCTGTCGAAGAGATATAAACTACAGCATGCTAAATGTTCTACAAATTTTGGAGATAAACACCAGCCGATACTAAATGTTCTACAAATCTTAAACACACTTAGCTGAGCGCAATTCTTCCAAGAAATTACTCCACTAATTCTAAAGTAAAACTCATAAAATATAAGAAGCTGGTATCATTATCCGTTATAATAATCATGCACCAAAATGCCGTTGGCATTATCTGGCTGAACTTGACTTAACCCTTTCCTCCATAGGCTTTTTTAGACCCAACCTCTTTGAATAAATCTACCGAAAAGGAGCACTAACTAGAGAAAAGGAAATTATTTAGAATTTTGTAATTTGAAACCATTGTGATAAATAGAGCATTAAAATTTTGCTCCTATAGGAGCAAATGCTCTATTTATCACAATGGTTTCATAAAGTGACTTTTTCAGGGGCATAGAAAGGCGTATTTATGGAGGAAAGGGTTAACCCTTTACCTGTTCAATATTCATGCAAGAAATGACATCATGAATATTTATTAGCTATACTTTTTATAATGAGACATTTTCAAAGGAATTTTTTTGTTTCGAAAAAACTAGAATCGGATTTATATTATGTCACAAGCAACTGTGCAGACTCTGATCAGACGGCTGTCTGAGACTCTGATCTGGGTCTACTCTGTTTGCAAATGCATGAATATAAGTTCATATGAAGGAAAGGGTTAACCCTTTACTTAATGAATTCATGTTATAAATAATGGCTGTATGAATATTAATCAGCTGAATTTTTAAATAGCATTATTAATAAGACATTTTTTTTTACCATGGCACAAGCTGCAGAATCAGATCTATATGATTTTTATAAGCAAACAGTGCCAACCCTGATCAGATGGCTCCTACAGATGCCATTTGGTCTGAGTCGACTCTGTTTGCAATGGCATGAAAAGAAGTCGTGAGGGAAAGGGTAAAGCCTTTACCCTTTCCCTCACGACTTCTTTCCATGCCATTGCAAACAGAGTCGACTCAGACCAAATGGCATCTGTACACTAAAGCTTTGTATAATTAAACTTTTGAATATAGCCAAAATCTCAAGCACTTTAAATACTGATTAGACATTTTTAATTTTTACGTTTAACACTTTCTTCCCCATAAACGATTTTCCATGACGGCCTTGGCACACGGCTAAAACACGGTATTCAGGTGCTGATTTTATTTTTTTCATGTTATACTCATAAAACAGAAATTGAGTATGTCATAAAGACGTATTATATACTTTTTCCAAAGGAGGACATAGAAATCTTGCTTTCCCGCAAATTTCAAGTTGCTAACATTTGTAGTTTTGGAGATATGTTGTTTTTCATACCCAAAAAATGGCCATTTTTTAGCGTTATACTGTCTCACTTAAAAAAACAATAATTTCAACTCCAAATTATTTGTATTTGTTTAAGAGTTTATGTGCTGATATAGCTGTTGTTCTAAGGAAGAATTATACTTGTACATTTTGGTCCTTAAAGTAAGGCAATCTGTCTAAAATTGAGCTTTTTATCCCAAAATTACTGACGACAGTACTTTTGTTAAAACATTCACAATATGGTACATTCCTCATGTTATGTGGCCATAAAACAGAGAAAATAATGTTCAATTCTGTTAAAATTGCTGTTTGTAACCTGCCATATATCCATTGTTGACAAATATAACAACCATCTCTCAAGGCCACCAAACTTCTAGGTGCAGGAGATGTTTTTTGTAAATTTTTTGAAGGAAAAAAAATGGTAGTGTCCGTAACCATGTCTAGGTTATGCTAGCATATTTTCAAAACTATACGCATATCAGAAGATTGGCCCTTTCAGAAATGTTTGTATACATAAGAGATATTACAGGGCCAAATTTCATTTGCATGGTAATTAAGACATTTGAAATAAATTAATCTAAAAAAGTTACGGACACTACATCAAATGGCTTGTAAAATTGTAGAAAAATATTTAACCCTTTGACTGAGTAGAACTTGCAATAAAAAGTTTAACAAGTTCGAGCTCCAATGGTGAAATGTTCCATCATACATTATGTTTCTAAAATAAGTAGGAATCATGATGTAATACCTTCTCTGAAGAAATATTGTATCATGCAATCGTCATGGGTTTCTGGAAACATTATCATAACATAACATTGTGATAAAGTACTGGCATTTAGAAGAACGCATTCCTTGTTTTAACTAGTCCTGTAACAGAATGCAACCCTTAAACATGAAAGCAAGAAAAAAAGAAATCTCTGGTGGTGATCGAGGTATGTTTAATAGTTGCAATTACATTGCTATGAAATTGAGTAGTGTCCGTAACCGATTTTGTCTTACTTTGTTAATGTTATATTTCTCCTCTGTGCATGAAATACAACTGAATATTTTTCTTATTTTCATAAGATTGTTATCTAAGATATACTCATCCAACAAAAAGAACACTTATATTTTGAAAATATGGTAACAGAATTCAACATTAAACATTTATGACTCTATGTGAAAGATTTGCACTCTATGTGAACAATTTGCAATGTTGAAAATAAGAATAAACCATAAAAAACTCTACTTTATGGTAGCTATGAGTTTTACTCCATTGCCTAAAAACTGAATTTCTTTCAAAGTACGATGTTTGGTGCCAATAGTCAGTTTTCTGTAGTTGAGTAAAAAAGGTTACGGACACTACATGGCATGTTTTGATAAATGTCATGACCAAATGTTTATCCCTCTTTTATTTTGCATATGGCATGTCATGGAATAAGGAGATTTAAATCATTTACAATTAATCCAGTAAAGTGGCTTTATTTTAATAACTAAATTTCATGATAAAGCAGATCTATACTTACTTCTGCATGGTGAATTAGCAAAAGAGGTCAGTGGCTATCAGATACTTTAAAAGTGTATTTATTTTGCTTTCAACCCTTACAATGCAAAATTGTAACAAGAGGGCCAGAATGGCCCTGATATCGCTTACAGGACAATCAGAGGAGAAGATTTTCAAAGTTCTCTGTATGTTTCTATAGAAAACAAGCCGGCCCTGGGGCGGGCCAATTTTGACCCCAGGGGCATAATTTATATAACATTTGTAGAGAACCTGAACATAATGCTATCTGCCAAATATGAAAGCTGAGAACCTTCTAGTTTCAGGAGAAGATTTTCAAAGTGTTCACTATATATGTTTCTATTGAAAACTGGCAACCCCTGGGACAGGCCAATTTTGACCCCAGGGACATAATTTATATAACTTTTGTAGAGAACCTCAACATAATGCTATGTGCCAAATATGAAAGCTGAGAACCTTCCAGTTAAAGGAGAAGATTTTCAGTTTTCACTATATATTTCTATTGCAAACTGGCAATCCCTGAGGTGGGGCCAGTTTTGACCCCAGGGACATAATTTATATAACTTTTGTAGAGGACCTGAACATAATGTTATGTACCAAATATGAACGATGAGAACCCTGTAGATTCAGAGGAGAAGATTATCAAAGTTTTCACTATATGTTTCTTTTGAAAACTGGCCATCCCTGGGGCAGGGCCAATTTCAACCACATGGGCATAATGTACATATAACTTTTGTAGAGGACCTCAACATGATGCTGTGTGCCAAATATGAAAGCTGAGAACCTTCAAGTTTCAAGAGGAGAAGATTTTCAAAGTTTTCACTATATGTTTCTTTTGCAAACTGGCTGACCCCTGGGGCGGGGCAAATTTTTACCCCAGGGGCATAAATTATATAACTTTTGTAGAGGACCTTAACATGATGTTATGTGCCAAATATGAAAGCTGAGAATCTTCCAGTATGAAAGCTGAGAATCTTCCAGTTTCAGAGGAGAAGATTTTCAAAAAAGTTTTCATTATATGTTTCTATTGAAAACTGGAAACCCCTGGGGCAGGGCCAATTTTAATCCCAGGGACATAATTTATAAAACTTTTGTAGAGGACTTGAACATGATGTTCCAAATATGAAATCTGAGAACCTTCTGGTTTTAGAGGAGAAGATTTTCAAAGTTTCACTATATGTTTCTATTGAAAACTGGTCACCCCTGGGTCGGGGCCAATGTTGCCCCCAGGGGCATAATTAATATAACTTTTGTAGAGGACCTATAGGTGATGCTATGTGCCAAAGATGAAAGCTGAGAACCCTGTAGATTCAGAGATTTTTAAAGGTTCAAATTGTTGATGACGCACACCGACACAGGACGGACATCATGCGATCACAAAAGCTCACCCTGAGCAAGACGTTACATGTATGCCTGAGAGTCGAGACAGAATTTAAAGCTCCGAAGAGTCAAAAGAATAAACCCAGATAATTTGTAGCTGTTGGCCGTAAGCCAAAGAAGGGAGCCCTTTGTGTTTATATGGCAGAAGTTATAGCACAGTGTGACAAAGATTGCAGCCTGAAGTGCATGAAAAAATCTGGTGATGTGTACATTTGGCCCAATTAAAAAGACTGTTCACAAGAACCAAACTAATTGATTCTGGCTGCTGTAGAAGCACCAGAAATAGTCAATGAAAGGGGGCATAATAGGTTTAAGAATATGACTTGAGCGAACTTCACACAAAGCTTGCAAAGTTGCTCAAGAATTTCTATTTCAAGTGATGGACATATTAGGGGGACATATTAGGGTGTAGTGTCCGTAACCAATTACATGACTACTTGAAAGATTAATTTATTTGAAGATAGCTGCTTTATTACCTACTAGAATAAATCAGAATTATTAGAAAACTCTAATTCTTGACTCATATCATGGTTTAAGCAGTTTTTCAGTGTGCTGTATGACTGTTCCTTTCCCCTGTTCTTGTTTAATGTTGTTCAATTTCAATCTATAACATTGCAATCATAATTTCATAGCCTAAAAGCAGTATTGATCTGATATGATATTGTAGTATCTTAAAGTGTCATTATATGTATCCTTTCTTGCTTGTATCTAGTAGTTTGTACTGCTTATTCTTGCTTATAATGACCAATCAGTGATAGTCTCATTGTGTTACTGAGTGTCCGTAACCAAAATATATGCACTTTATCATAGGTGTATACATGGGAATTGAGAGGTCCTGGAGTTATGAATCTTTTTTTAAGTGTAGCAGTGAGGTCAGAACAGTACAGTAAATGCCTTTGAGGCATCTTTTTGTACCTTTTCTATAATTCACATTAACTGTTTAGGTTTTGTTTTGTTAAGGCCAGATAGGTGTTATCTAAATGCTTTCCTGAATTTAATTGTAGAGTAATTTCTTGCTTTCTTTGCATTCTATGATTTTTAGTTACACATTGTTATTGATGTTTCAAGGTAAACAAATTAAGTGCTATTGGTTTTTCATTCTTTTCTTGCATGTTATATGCCTCATGTAGTGTCCGTAACTGCCTGACAACCTAATGTAGAAGAATGCAAAACTATAAAAAATATGTGAAGATTTACAAAAACGAAGCATTGGTCTAGATAAGAAAATCCTCGAATTTTATGAAAAAAGGTGTTAGAAAATCCTTCCTTAAACTTCATTTTTTCACCTCAGTGAGACACTTTTCAGCACCAATACCGTGTTTTAGCCGACAGTGTGTTTACAGATCAGATGAAAGCTGTTTGTCAATCAGACTTGAAGCAGATGGCATTTTTGCAGATGACAGTCTTTTGTGTTCAAGGCTGTAGAACCAGTTACGATACAACCTCCAATTGTTTTCCTTGCAAAAAAAATGCCAGTCGAACCAAAACAAAAAGCAGTGACAACTTACACTGACCCTTCTCATACCATTAGTATACATATCTGCATTTGCAAATAGTGTAGACCAATAATTATGAGACTCGTATGGGTCTGCACTATTTGCCATTATACTTCATTGGCTTCATTTGATCCAACTTTAGAATTATTCAGCTAATCCATATTTATAGTGAATGGATTCACATTTGAATATTCAGTATTACGAGGGTTAATTTTGTACTTCAAAGAGTGTTGATCAACAGACGGAAAACCACAACAAGGAAACACCCACAAACAAGTACTTCAACGAATCTGTATTCCTAATGACAAGAGATTGTTCAACACTTCAGCAGACTTTTCCCTAGGCAATGCTCATAGAAGAACAGGCAAACCTATGGCAAAGTCTTAACAATGCTAACCATTATCCACAATGAAGCCTGTCATCTGCCAAAACTGCTGAGACGATTCTAAAAAGTAGTCACAACACAGGGTTTGGTGGAGAAATGATGATTTTAGTATTTGAGTATGCACCTTTATCTGTAGCCCTGAAATTTAATTCCATTTGCTTACATAGTTCAGACACTATAGGTTGATTACCAAATAGCTTAACCCATTCCCGTATAGGCTGTTTTTTAGATCCAACCTCTTTGAACAAATCTACCGAAAAGGAGCATTTACTACTAAAAAGGAAAATTTTAGAATTGTGTAGTGTTGAAACCATTGTGATAAATAGAGCATTTGCTCCTATGGAGCAAATGCTCTATTTATCACAATGGTTTCACAAAGTGACTTTTACAGAAGCGTCAAAAGGCGTCTATATGCGGGAATGGGTTAATTGGATCCTGATAAGATGCCAACCTGCTTGTCTGATCTGGATCCAAAAGCTGTTTGCCTTTTCCCGTCACCTTTCTATTACCCATAGATGCTGAATAATCAGGGCCATGTAGCCTCCAGTTCCTCATACAAAACAAACTTATTAGCTTAGGTCAAGATCCGCTGCATATTTTCAGTCATTATCGCCCATACAAATCACTGCCAAGACCATGCTGAAGCTAAGAGGCTAACCCTTTCAACACTGTGTTTTCAAATTGAGGGCTTGGTGCAAAACTATTCTAACTCCTTCACAAAGTGAAGGAGTTAGAATAGTTTTGTACCAAGCCCTCGAAATGGAGTCAGACTATTCCAAAACTCAAACAAGTTAAGCTTACCATGAATATTCAGGGAAAAGTGTTAACATAACAATCAGTGCAGACCCAGATCAGAAGGTTCCTCGATAGGATCCCAGTCTCATCTTGTTCTACACTGTTTGCAAAGTACATTAGAGACTAGTTTCCCGCCATGAAAGGGCTAATTACCCTAAGTATTCGGACAACTTGTCTCCCTTCTCGAAGTTTGTACAGCTGAACAAGCCAGCTTGGGACCATTTATCCCTTTCCTCCATAAATACGCCTTTCTACGCATCTGTAATAATCACTTCTTGAAACCATTGTGATAACTAGAGCATTTGCTCCATAGGAGCAAATGCTCTATTTATCACAATGGTTTCTATACTAAACAATTATAACATTTTTCCTTTTCTCTAGTAAATGCTCTTTTTCGGTAGATTCATTCAAAGAGGTTGGGTCTAAAAATAGCCTATGGAGGAAAGGGTTATGCAACTATACATGACACTGTCATAATAGTAAATAGTTGAGACCCTTAGAGCCACAGATACAGTCCCGTCCCCAAATACTAAAATCATCATTTCTCCACCAAACCCTATACCGTGACCGCTCTTTCGAATCGTCTCAGAGACAATTTTACAGTATAGGGTTTGGTAGTGAAATAAAGGAGCTATTGTTGAAAATGTTTAAATTTTCTCCTCCTGAGTTTGTCTGAATACTCTGTTATGGGGTAAATGAACAACCAACACATTTTTTATTTTACTGCATATATGTTTCGATTTATATCTTCATTAGTCATAAGTGTTGAATACTCTAGGTAATTAGGATGATCTATATTACTTGATGAATGATGAATAATTGAATATTCACCAAGACACTGCTGTTTTGAATAATTAATTATAAATTAATTCATTTCTTGAAATGAAAATTTCTAGTAACCCTCTGTAAAAGTCACTTAATGAAACCATTGTGATAAATAAGAGCATTTGCTCCTTAGGAGCAAATGCTCTACAATGTATTTATCACAATGGTTTCAAAACTAAACAATTCTAAAATTTTCCTTTTCTCTAGTAAATGCTTCTTTTGGGTAGATTTATTCAAAGAGGTTGGGTCTAAAAATAGTCTATGGAGGAATGGGATAAGCAAACAGAGCAGACCCTGATCAGATGGCTCCTATAGGAGCCGTGTGCAATGGCGTAGAAAGGCATATTAAACCCTGAAGTCAAATTTCTTCTATTTAATATTTGTGAAGTCAAGAACTCTTGTATAATTATTAATGTGTTAAAAGTTTTAAGGTTCTAGTAAAACCCCTCTAATGCGACCACCAAAAAGGGACATAATTCTGGGTGCCAGGGGCAGGTGGTAGCTTAATGCATTAAGCTACCACCTGCTTATAAAGACAGCCATGTTAACTTTCGTCCTGCATTAAGCAACCACTTGCTTATAAAGAAATCCATGTTTATTCATTAAGTGGTCGCATTAGAGGGGTTTTACTGTATATACAGCAGTGACAAGGATTGGCAAATTGTGGTTAGTGTCATATGAGCAATATTTATGACACTCGATAGACTTGACACCTATGCAGCCATCCTCGCCCCAGTCTCGACTAACATTATAGTATTTATCCGAAAGTTATTATGTACTAACCCGTTTTATGTCACTGACCCATTAATTATTCATTGTTAAACGTGTACAAGTATACTTTCTATAACAGTTTTCCTTTTTTTTAACTGCTTCCTCCATGAAATAATGACAGCATGAATATTAATTAGATTATATAAAAGAGGCACTTTCAAAACACTTCTACAAATGAATTAAACTTGAACCGTTTCATGTACACAAATGCTTTTTTACGCTTTTGCAAACAGAGTAAACCCAAATAGATCTGATTCTGCAGTCCGAGTTCTCATTCTGTGTCCTTTAAAAGGATCTATTCCAAATGCAAAATAGGTTACAGTTTTTCACTTTTTACAACAACAAAATCCCAAGAGACTAAATTTCTATTAAAATGCTAAAAGAATGCAAAATAATTCAAAATAGGACCAAAAATCCTTTCCAAATCATTTAGTTTTACACGCACGAAAAATCCCAATTATTGAAATGCATTTTTCCTAAAATTTCCAGAAAAAGACGTGCCACTAATACCAAATATTCATGATGTCATAATTTCTAACATGAGTATTCATGGAGTAAAGGATTAAATAAACTATCAAGTCCATTCTGTATGAAAGGATTAAATTTGTTAGGACATTTGAATGACAAACAGTCGAGATTGTATTACCCATTACCTCATAGGCCATTTTTAAATACAACCTCTTTGAATGAATCTACCGAAAAGGAGCATTAATACCCTTTCCTTCATATAAACGTGTTTTCACGCATCTGCAAACAGAGTAGACCCAGATCAGGGTCTGTTCTGTTTGGTAATGGAATTTGATAGATCTATTTATTTACTTTCTAAAATGGCTACAATGTCCCACCTTCCATATTTCACTAAAACTAGTTTGTCCATGAATATTCAGTAGGTATTGAAATTTGGAATTATTATAGAACAGGTTAACTAGAGAAAAGGAAAATTTTAGAATTTTGTACATGTAGTTTGAAACCATTGTGATAAATAGAGCATTTTCACAAAGTGACTTTTACAGAGTCGTCAAAAGTGAGGGAAATATGAGGGAATGGGTTAATCAGGGGACTCCTAGATTAAGTCCTACAGGACGAGGTGGCTGACCTCAGAGGGGTTTCTCTATTCAACCCTTTACTCTACAAATACAACTTTCTATACCATAATATAAATAGAGGTGTCATTGATCGAAATTTCTGTATCGATATATTGATGGGAAAATATCGACGATATATCAATTTCTATACACAATCATAATTTATGCTCTGTAGTTACATCCATCTGAGTTTTAAAAAGTCAAAAGCAGAGTTATATTTTAAAGTCAGTCGTTTATAAAATAACTGTCAACATTTTCAAGGGTTCCGTTATGGAAATATCTAGACAATGTCTCTGAATTAGGCCTAACCCACCGAGTAAACACTGGAAAATGGCCGAAATGAAAGTATGCGTGGAAATTATTCAGAAGAATCTCACTGCAAGTATGTAAGAATTTACCAACCTGTAAGAAATATAACCCGTGGAAAGGTGTTTACCATCCTCCATTTGTATCAATATTTTGAAACCAGTATAGATATCATAATTATCGACTGACATGTATCGATAATATATCGATATTGTTCCTATCAATGACACCTCTAATTACAAACAGAGTAGACCCAGATCAGACCATTCCTATAGGAGCCTCTGTTTGCCCATGAAGTAATAGACATAATTCTACATTTCTGCTATGGCCAAAAACTCCCACATCCATGTGCCATTATAGAAAATATTCTAATTAATATTCATGTCATTACCGTATAACGGGTTATTTTTACCTGCTGCTAATTTTACGACCAGTCATTTCGTAAAAATATTCCTCATACATTTTCGCCGCGTAAACTCCGGTAAAAAGATCTAGTATCTAGCATTTGAATTTAACCGTAAGCAGGGTAATCTTATCAAAGTCACCCTAATCTACCGATACACTAGAGCAACGTGTTATTGTTAATACAATGTACCTATGCATGTAGTGTACAGGTGTTTCAGTGCAATGTGTAATAGGCTATCAGCATCAACACAAAATATGAAGAAACAACACATTATCTGACAAACGTTTCTTTTGTCCGAAATCAAAACATACAAGAGCAAATGAGATAATTATCCAATCAGATGCACGGTTACTAACTGATTACGATATTGTAGCTGGTTTCAGTCACTTACTGAATTTGTCAGATAAAGTGGGGTACATGATTCCTGCATCAGTTTCGTCCCTATTGCTTTTGGACTCATCCGAACTTTTTCATGGCGCTCATAACGTACATTTCATTTACCAACTTCAGTCGTCGTTGCCAGAACACTGGACCATAACAAACATTGGGATAAATTTGTACATGTAGTACAACATGGTCAATTACGTTATTTATGTTGTTTGATGCCCAGACGATAGCCGGTACAAATGTGTTTGCTGCACGGTTATCGTGGTAGGTGTGAACACTTGTCAAACTAAGATATACAGTTGACTTTGTATTAACCAAACTATTTATTGTGAATTTTTAATGATGTAAACTTTTGATTGATCTAATTTTTTACGTGCCTTCATGGATTCGTAAAAATAAAAGTCATATAAAATCAAATCATGTGTTTTTACCCCAAATCCGTAAACTTTTACCCCAAATCCATAAACTTTTACCCATTATACGGTATTTCTTACATAAATTTACAGTAAAACTCTCTATAACGGCCATTAAAGTGTGTAAATTATTTGGTATTTAGGGCAGGTGGCTGCTTAAAGCAAGGTGAGCGTAAACAACGCTCCTATAGGAGCGTTCTGCTTTACGTTCACCTTGCTTTAAGCAGCCACCTGCCTTTAACACAAAATACTTGATGTAATTTAGTGGTCGTTATAGAGAGGTGTTACTGTACATGTAGTAAAGGGTAAACAAACCCAAACTGTTTGATTGTTGTCAATGATGTATCTCTATGAAATTATTTGCAATCATGTAAAGCCAAAAAACTGCCTTGTTCTTCAAAATTCTAATTTAATATATAATTACTGTTCATCAAATAATTAGGAATCAATATTTTGTTTTAATCAAATCTTTTGATATAACATCATCACTGTTGCTTACATTGGGACTGACTGTCAAAATTATGTACTATACAGATTGTATTGCAGACAGATTTACATATTTAAACCTTTTTCCTCATAAATATTTATGTAAGAAATAATGACATCACGAATATTTAATAGCTGAATTTGGAAGACAGTATGTTTTGTGCCATGGCAGAAACTGCAGAATCAGATATACAGTGGTCCCTCCCAACAACGATTCCCTCCTTACAACAACGCATGTCACAGTTTCCGAAACAACAAGGCTCCAGAAACAACATTTTTCCATCGCATTTTCTTAGTGCCTTCATCAAACCCTATGTTGTGACCACTCTTTAGAATCGTCACTTTGTGACGATTCTAAAGAGTGGTCACAACATAGGGTTTGATTGAGGCATAACATCACAATGGTTTCAAACTACAACATTCTAAAATTTTCCTTTCCTCTAGTTAATGCTCCTTTTTGGTAGATTTATTCAAAGTGGTTTGATCTAAAAATAGCCTATGCGGTAATGGGTTAACCCTTTACTCCATGAAAGAAATAAAGACATCATCATTCATGAATAGTGTTATAATACCACATGAACACAGAAATGTGTGGCCATGGCAGAAACTGTAGATTCAGATCTATATAATTCCATAAGCAAACAGAGCAGACCCTAATCTAGGAGCTCCTACAGGAGCTGTTACAACTCAGCTGTATGATCTGGGTCTTCTCTGTTTGCAAAGGTGCTAAGAGGCATATTTACAGAGTTTACATGTTCCACTGCCCTGAGTCAACTACTATAAAGTGCATCGATATTAATTGGCATGTAATTCATAGTTGATGGGATGCTGACACTGTAATCCCAATGCACTGTGCAAATGTAATAACACTAAAAGATTACACAGTGCTGCGGCATTATGTAAACAAAACAATTCATATTCTCTCAAACCAAATTTAACATTCTGCACTTTGTGCAATTGTTATCTGCTTCAATTCCAGAAATAGTTTTCATCGATTTCTTTTTTAACCCTTTCCCTCATACAAATGCCTTTTCACCCATCTGCAAACAGAGTATATCCTGTAGGAACTGTCTGATCGGGGTCTGCTCTGTTTGCTTTTGACATGATATATAGATCTGATTCTACAGTACTGTTCTTGTCAATGCAAATATATTAATCAGATCTATATCATTCCATAACCAAACAGAGTAGACCCAGATCAGACAGCTCCTATAGGAGCTGTCTGATCAGGGTCTGCTCTGTTTGCAAAGGCATAGAATAAAGGGTTGACAATATGGTCCATTCAGTATGATAGGAGAGGATTGTGAGAGGATTGTACATGGCAAACATTGCTGACCCTGATCAGAGGGTTCCTCTGCAGGAGCCCTCTGATCTGGGTCTACATTATTTGCAAATGTCAGCAGTCATTAATCTAGGTCTGCGTCCTGCAAAAAACGTATCATTCTGAAGTGTATGCGTCCTATAGGACGCATTAAAATATGGTTGCGTGTAGCCGCGGAAGTTAATTTGACGTGATCACTGTTGCGATATCATTGTTACATCCGACTGTTGTATGTATTTTACAACAATTATTTTGATTGGCTAGTATGCAGCAGGATGTTCGTAATGAGCCAATGAAAACATTCCTTTTAAAATGGCAGCGCCGAAATACCCCGGATAACCCAAGATGCTGCTACCGAAAATAGTCGCTAAGATCGACTCAAATCAAACGATATTAGGTCAGTTGTGTCCAAGTGACATGCCTTCAACGTTCGTGGATCAAAATAAGGATCCCGAATCCGATGTAATGGAGGAAAATAACGACTGTTGGCTTAAAGAGAGAAAGAGTTCTGACCAAAGCGGTTGGCGACTTACTCCTAGTTGACTTCTGTTAAGGCAACGGATGGTCGACTTGATTTCATGTTTTGCTGCATATGCGACACATATCAGGCCAAACATAGCATGGTAAATGTACACACTATCGAAAATATCATTTTGTTGCTTCATGCCAGGTATGTAGTCCACACATGTGTGCTCTGAATGGTGGTATCGATCTACTTTCGATTTTGACAATATTCGACATCAATGTTGTCTTAACCCTTTCCTTCATGTAAAAGTGTTTTCACACATTTGCAAACAGAGTAGACCCAGATCAGACGGCTCCTATAAAAGTTGTCAGAAAAGGGTCTGCTGTTTGCTAATGGAGTTTGATAGATCAGTTTCTTTAGTATCTGAAGTGTCTACAATATTCCACCTTCCATATTTGATTATAACTACTTTTGCCATGAATATTCACAGTCACTAAGTACAGTACTGGTACTTGGTATATTAACAGAACAGGGAAAAGTTAACAACTCATTGATGAGACTAGCCAGGAAACCTGGTTATACTTATAACTATAATGCAATAAATCTTCCAAAACTAGAATGTAACTGCAGAATTACGATTTAACATCAGTTTTCTTTTAATTTTATGCTTTGGGACTCATCAATTTAGTTTGGGACTCATAGTTTTCCTGTGGGACTCATTGGTTTCAAATTAGTGAGTACTGGGACTCATGGTTCAAATTTCTAGATTAATCACTGTGTCAGTATACTCGTTCCCCGCATTGAAATGGTTAATATTTACAGTCTATATACAGTAGCATTATGGTATGATTAATATCCTTGCATCATTTTTATTACAATTTATGATCGATGAAATTTCATTTTGCAACCATTCAAAATAAAGATCTTATCAGCTCAGCAGTTATTTGTTGCTGAAAGTCTGTCAAATAATTCTTCCATCATCCCTGCAGAAAACATGGCATTTTATGTTGCTCAGTGTACCTGGTACCCCACTTAACCCTTTTCCTGTTCTGTATTTAGGCCAAATTTCAATACCTACTGAATATTCATTAACAAAATAGGTAAAACGAAATATTGAAAGAGGAACATTGTAGACATTTTAGAAAGTAAAGAAACATATCTATCAAATTCTATTAGCAAACAGAGCAGACCCTGATCAGACGGCTCCTCTAGGAGCCGTCTGATCTGGGTCTACTCTGTTTGCAAATGCGTGAAAACACGTTTATATGAGGGAAAGGGTTAACAGGGACATATGCAAACAGTATAGAGCCAGCTTCAGCAGTGCCCCAGATAAGAAATTGTTAAATAGGGTACTTCACTCCTCTCTTTCAAATTAATAGAGTGAAATGAACAAGAGGGCCAGAATGGCCCTGAAGCGCTCACCAGACAATCAGAGGAGAAGATTTTCAAAGTTTTCACTTTATGTTTCTATTGAAAGCTGGCTACTCCTGGGGCAGGGCCAATTTTGACCACAGGGGCATAATTTATATAACATTTGTAGAGGACCTGAACATGAAGCTATGTGCCAAATATGAAAGTTATGAACCTTCCAGTTTCAGAGAAGATTTTCAATGTTTTTACTATATATTTTTATTGAAAACTGACCACCCCTCGGGTGGGGCAATTTTAATCCCAGGGGCATAATTTAAACAAGGCCATACAAAGTTCTGACTAAAGGCGATCAACTGTTCTTCTGAACGGGTATGTGTACCCTAGCATTCCAAACTGATTTTTTGCATTTGAATATTATTATAAATTATTACATAATAATTGCATAATCATAAGTATAACTTAATAGTTTCAAGTAATACAATTTCATATTTCATAATTTATTTGAAATCTTTAATTTGGCATTCTGGAGTCTTTACATGATTTACCCTTCTTCTGAACTGCAGGGCAGGTTATACATGTAATAATATCATAATGCCAATCACTATTATTAATTAACCCTTCCCTCATACAAACGTGTTTTCACATTTTTGAAAACAGAGTAGACCCAGATCGGATGCCTCCTATAGGAGCCATCTGATCAGGGCCTGCTCTGTTTGTAAATGGAATTTTATACATCTGTTCCTTAAGTTTCTGAAATGGCTACAATGTTCCACCTACTATATTTCATTATAACTATTTTGTAGATGAATATTCAGTAGGTTGTGAAATTTGGAAAAAAATGACTACAATGTTCCACCTTCCATACTTCATTTTAACTATTTTGTTCATGAATATGCAGTAGGCATTCAAATTAATAATAAACATAGAACAGGCAAAGGGTTAAGGCACAGAGCTCCAGCACCAGATACAGGTGACCTAAAAATAGCCACTGGTCATCTATCCCACTGCTTGACTGGATGACCTATTTATGAGCAAAGAGAAGATGCTTAAAATCGCAGTCAGCTATAAGTTTGCTAGAAAACTGTCCACCCCGGGGTGTAGCCAATTTTGACCACAGGAGCATAATTTATATAACTTTTGTAGAGAACCTGAACATGATGCTATGTGCCAAATATGAAGGCTGAGAACCTTTCAGTTTCAGAGGAGATGATATTCAAAGTTTTCACTATATGTTTCTATAGAAAACAATGCACCCCTGGGGTGGGGCCAATTTTGACCCTAGGGACATAATTTATATAACTTTTGTAGAGGACCTACAGATGATGCTATGTGCCAAAGATGAAAGCTGAGACCCCTGTAGATTCAGAGGAGAAGAATTTTAAAGGTTCAAATTGTTGACGACGGACGACGATCGACGGACGACGCACGACGCACGACGACGGACGACGGACATCAGGCTATCACAAAAGCTCACCCTGAGCACTTTGTGCTCTGGTGAGCTAAAAATAATAGAGTACCTGTTGGTTTTCGTAACTCAATCGCGTCGCTATAATAAGCTGTTTCAAAGTGAAAATTGTGGTTTCTTAAGCATTAATTAGCATCCATTAATCTAAAAGGTATGCTGTTTATATAGAAAAGACATAACTATACTGAAATATTGCATGGACACTTCCGTCACCATGTAGTGCTGGTCTTGTCAAAATCAACTGACGACATAAACCAATGATTTATATTAACTATTTGGTATACATGGTCGCTACATTAACACACACTGCGATTTGTAACTGATGTTTAACAGTTGTAACTGTAGCTAGTCTAACAGTTTAATACAAGCAGTTATCTAACAATTAATTTTTCAATTGTCAGCATTCATCAGTCCTTGCTGCTGCATTCAGGTTCCCTTCTACACATTGTTAAACTTAAATTTAGTGCAGTTAACATATTATCGTTGATTTCCACGTATATCTAACCAGGGGGAAAACGTCTAAAGTGTCTCATCTTGCACAGGAACGCTGTACGTAATGTTTAACTCTGAATCTAGTCTGATCGTGATTCTGATTTATCCACGGCCGATTTAACTACAATCAATTAATAACACTAGCTTTACTATACTGGCTAGGGAAGTCTTTGATTCAGATTGAAAATAACATAAAAAGACGGTTTTAAAAGCCAGAATGAACTGTTTACTTACCATTTCGATCGCGGTGCGACGTTTTAACAGAAACCGCGAAAACAAGTGACAATTAGTCTAATCGACCAAGTTATCGAGACGCTTATGGAGATAAAGATCAGTAAGCGTCTAGCAATAGATTGGTAAATTATCAAACACAAGCAATCGGAATACTTCAGCTATTTCCGCATTGCCCCTCGCAAAAAGGTGTTGGAAATCAGCCGAGAGGTCAAAAATTTTCGAAGAAAATGAAACTAAAAGCCGCTAGCGAAATCGGCTTAGATTGTAATTGTACGCATCTACGGTAATATGTTTAGCGTATTCTATAAAAGGCTTGCGTAATTGATACGCACTGAATTGATTTTCAAAGCGTATTTGGCCGTTTTTAATGCGTAAAATACGCCGATACGCAGCTTATCTGGGGCACTGGCTTCAGTATGAGCCTCAGATCAGGGTCTGCAGTATTTGCTTCAAAACTTATTTCTTAAAGGTCACATTGGCAGCAGATTTCTTGGGGTAGAAAAAAAATTCCTCAAAATGAAAACGTGTTACCTGATGAATAATATTAGTTACACGGAAATTTGGCAGGGTGTACGGGCTGGTATGACCAGATTGGATCCCGTATTTCTTGAGGCGTTAGCCGAATTCTAAAATTTTACTTTTCTCTAGAGTAAAATTAATGCTCCTTTTGGATAGATTCATTCAAAGAGGTTAGGTCTAAAAATAGACATATTAAAAGGCTTCTTTATCAAGTACAGGGTTTAAAAAAAATAACCCTTAACCTCATAGAAATAATTTTTCATGCCTTCGCAAACAGAGTAGACCCCGATATAAGACGGTTCCTATAGGACTACCGGTATCTAGTCAGGGTTTGCTCTGAAACATGACTGTATAGTTACCACCAGTACAAAAAATCCTGGGAGTTGGGCTGTTCAAATGATTACAGTAATAAAATCTGGATTATAAGTCCAAAGTATCTTTTATCTGTCTACAGACCGATAATTCAGACTGCTAGCATGGACTGTCAAAGTAACAATTACCCGGAAAATATTCCTTCCAAATTATGTTTTCCTTTTCTGCGCATTCTCAATAAAAAAAACTGCATTGATGATGATTAAAAACTGGAAAAGATGATGTAATTGTAAAACGAGTGAAATTTTATAACTAACAGAATTGTTAATTCATGAAGACAAAGGGGCTGAATTTGTTTGAATTTTCTATACAGTAGAATGTTGACTGCATCTCAAAATTTAAAAGGTACAATTGTTTGAACAGAGCTCCAGATAATATGCGTAAGTTTAAACATTTTCAACAATAGAATCGTCTCAAAGAGACGATTCTAAAGAGTGGTCACAGTATAGGGTTTGGTGGAGAAATGACGATTTTAGTATTCAGGTACACATCGTTATCTGTAGCTCTGTTTGAATTTCCAATGTGGTGGACATGTACAGTTTACTGCATCTCCAAATTTCAAAGATACATTCACTGTATTTCTCAACTGAGAATGTTATGTAACTACCGCAAGCGTGCATGATTAAAAGATAGTAAAAAAAACTTTGCAAGTGAGTTTTATTCTCTTTGCATAATTTCTGCACATGTACAGTGAACTTTGTGCGTAAAATGTGCATGAGAATACTGTTAACCCAGTCCTCCATAGGCTATTTTTTGCTATAAGCAAACAGAGCAGACCCTGTAGGAGCCGTCTGATCTGGGTCTACTCTGTTTGCAAAGGCATTGATAGGCGTGTGTATCGAGTACAGGGTTACTCTCTCAAGTATGCTATAATGATAAATGTAAGATAACCTTTCCACAGAGCTTGGAATGATGCACATGGGATACCCAGTAAAACAAGAGCACCGCAAGACGGGGCAATATACGCCCGAAGGCTGTTCTATAAAATTATGTTGAAAAATAAAGGAGGAGTTAGTTGCACAAGAAATTGCTACCCGAAACTATCAAAGGGCAATAACTCCAGAATGAAAAATGATATGAGAGTTATCTCACTGATATGCACAACTACACATCAATATCTATCATTCCTGAAAGTTTGAAGAAATTATGTTGAAAAATAAAGGAGGAGTTAGTTGCACAAGAAATTGCTACCCGAAACTATCAAAGGGCAATAACTCCAGAATGAAAAATGATATGAGAGTTATCTCACTGATATGCACAACTACACATCAGTATCTATCATTCCTGAAAGTTTGAAGAAATTACATGTATGTTGAAAAATAAAGGAGGAGTTAGTTGCACAAGAAATTGCTACCCGAAACTATCAAAGGGCAATAACTCCAGAATGAACAAGAGCACCGCGAGACGGGGCAATATACGCCCGAAGGCTGTTCTATTTACACAATGTGTGAACCTTCAGAAGTTGCGCATATGAGGTCTATTAGGGCTAAGGCAATAGCAAGGAGAGTAAAACTGCTTATTGTAATAGTAATCTTTTATTTGTCTTTGGGCCTACTGAAAGCTGAAAAAGGAGCATTTATTTTGAAAAAAAAGTAGCAGGTAAAAGGAATAACAAAGAAACATTTTCTTTACAACAAATAATTAGAAGAGAGCCCACAGTTTGAAGAAATTATGTTGAAAAATAAAGGAGGAGTGAAATTGCTACCCGAAACTATCAAAGGGCAATAACTCCAGAATGAACAAGTTTGAAATAAGTGAATAAATATCCAAGATATGAGCATGGTAAGAACAGTGTACATAGCAATCATTTTCAGACTTTCAGACTTTTTTGAACTTTGGAAAAAAAGTCGAGAAAGTTTAAACCGAACGTGACATAAGTGCGTTTAACCTTTCACCTTCAAATATGACTGACCTTAAAGGTAATGATGTAGGTCTAGTTAGCTACAGCCAGGACACAAAATTTGCTAACGCTCTATTTGTGACCTTGACCTTGAAAGTTCACAATTGGGTTTTGTATGCAACACACCTTCAAGTGATACTGAAGCCCTATTTGTGACCTTGACCTTGAAAGTTCACAATTGGGTTTTGTACGCGACACACCTTCAAGTGATACTGAACATATGTGTGAAAGAATTTTGAAAATCGGAGAAAAAATGAGTAAGTTATAGCCAGGACACGAATTTGCTAACGGACGGACAGAATTGCTAACGCCCTATTTGTGACCTTGACCTTGAAAGTTCACCATTGGGTTTTGTACGCGACACACCTTCAAGTGATACTGAACATATGTGTGAAAGAATTTTGAAAATTGGTGAAAAGATGAGTAAGTTTTACCAAGGACACGAAAATTGCTAACGCCCTATTTGTGACCTTGACCTTGAAAGTTCACAATTGGGTTTTGTACGCGACACACCTTCAAGTGATACTGAACATTTGTGTGAAAGAATTTTGAAAATCGGAGAAAAAATGAGTAAGTTATAGCCAGGACACGAATTTGCTAACGGACGGACGGACAGAATTGCTAACGCCCTATTTGTGACCTTGACCTTGAAAGTTCACCATTGGGTTTTGTACGCGACACACCTTCAAGTGATACTGAACATACGTGTGAAAGAATTTTGAAAATTGGTGAAAAGATGAGTAAGTTTTAGCAAGGACACGAAAATTGCTAACGCCCTATTTGTGACCTTGACCTTGAAAGTTCACAATTGGGTTTTGTACGCGACACACCTTCAAGTGATACTGAACATTTGTGTGAAAGAATTTTGAAAATCGGAGAAAAAATGAGTAAGTTATAGCCAGGACACGAATTTGCTAACGGACGGACGGACGGACAGACAGACGGACATACTAACAAATGGGTAGTTGTGTGACTTTTTCCTTTGATCTTTTCTTATGGGACTAGTCCCACAAGAAAAACTATTTTTGGCTCTAACTTTGGAAAAGAATGATCTGGAAGCTAACCCTAACCCTAACCCTATGTCCCACAACTGGCCAGGTTAATGTCACAAGAAATGGCCAGGTTAATGTCACAAGAGATGGCCAGGTTAATGATTTTACTTGTGCGACTAGTTAGAAAAAGTCACACAACTACCCTTTGGTGAGTGCGGACGGACGGACAGACGGACGGACGGACCACTTAAACGATATTTAGGGCCAGTTTACAAGGGGACATTAATAAAGGGCCTTTAAATTTCAAAATGGCCCAAAAGTACTGAACAGGCGACATTCAAGGGGCCATTTTGCCCTATGGACGTCCATAAATCCAAACCTGGACAGGTGTTTCTAAGGGCCAATTCTCTAATGTATTTTTTCCATACCCCCATGACCCCCTGATACCTTTAAGACGATAAAACAGGGGGCCACGGCCCCTTGTACCAAAATGGCTCCCTCCCATCCACTGGGCGTCATTTTAGGCCCCTAGTTACCGGACAATCGCACGGACGGACGGACGGACGGACGGACGGACGACATGCGCCATACCATAATACGTCCCTTCGGGCGTATAAAAAATTGATACCGTCTAATCGGTGATCAGGTCCGTTTGGAATTCAGATTTATTTTTGGTACATTTATTGTAGAGAGATAATAAGATACTATGAACTTGTAAACCATATTTACTGCAAATATTCAAACACCTAAACAGCCCTTTCCTTATAAAGCTGAATATGTAACTTATCCATTTACTCCATGAATATTCCATAATTCCACATGTAAGAAATAATGATTACTAATTAGATGAATTTCTATATATAATGGCATATTTTTTTTTCTATGGCAGAGACTGTCGGATCAGGGTCCATGCTTATAAAGCTTTTTAGATGAGTGTTCAAATCTGACCAATCAAAAACTTGAGAACGAACACAGACTCAACTAAAAAGTTTTATAAGCATGGATACAGATCTATATAAAACCATAAGCAAACAAAGCAGACAGCTCATATAAGGGAAAGAGCTAAGCATCATTTCAATAACTTTTAATAACTAGTACATGTAATGGTAATGGTGAAATAGAGTTCACATGTAATGATAATGGTGAAATAGAGTTGTTAATCCTCCCATATATTGGTGTAATAAACTATCGGAGAGTTGGAAAACACATTTTTTCACTGTAATTGTTTTATAGTGAAGGAAATTAAAAAGTCCCATCTATAACTCTGGTAAAAACAGTTGGGGAAAAAATCCCCTACTTTAAAACATCTTCACATCAACATTGTTCGTCTGCGATTTTTAAAGTAAATCCTCTCATTGGTGTATGAGGAGTTGGACACACAAGATTTGCAGGACGTTAGGACAGACATAATGTACAGATGGACTATATGCCTCCCACTTTGTTTGTATGTATGTATGTATGTTCAGGTATATAAAAATATGAAGCAAGCCATAACTTGTGCAGATAACCATAACAATCACCTCAGCACACTAAAAGACAATGTATTATTGATTCAGCAGGCAGCCATCCCCCTCAAAAACAAATCGACCAACAGAAACCATTATGCATTAAATTTGGCTTAAAGAGTCAAAAGGCACTTTAAATTTTCCATAAGAGGGCATTTCTAACTAGGGCCATGTACACAAAAGCCTGTGATAGAGAATATGTAGAGTAAACCCTGTCTAAGAGGCAAAAGCACTTTGAATATGGCATTTCAAGCTGGACCAAATGACAAAGTTCCATCACATTGTTAACCTAATATAGCTTGGAAAATTTGACCTGGACCCTGACCCACATGCAGAATACATAATGAGAGAGATGATACTCTGCCGGTAAATCATGAAGTCTATTCTCGCTGAAATTACGGGAAGATAACCCGTGCTGACGCTGTGCATATGTAATCCATACAATCACGAGTGTGTCCATGCATAGTTGCTCACCGGGACACATGCTGGGGATAAACCCGTGCATTTCCGATGATAACAATAGACAAATTTTGATGTATGAAAAAAAGTAGGTGAGGGTCCAGGACAATTTGTCTGAGCTATAATAGAGAACAAGTACAGTGAAACCTGTCTTTCCCGCATATATACACCTTTTAACGCCTTTGTAAACAGAGTCGACCCAGACCAGATTGCTCCTGTAGGAATAGTACAACATTTAACCAGCTGAATATTCACTTAACCCTTTACTTCATAAATATTTAATTTCATGTGACAACAAGAGCCGCATGCGGTGCCAACGCTCGTCTACTTTGGTGCTGTCCAGCTAAATTAAAAATAAGAGCCGCGTGCGGCGTCAACACTAATTTGGTAAAATTGAAAATGATAAAAGGCCATAACTCAAAAATTTTGAAATCAAGAGTTATGGTTCTTATGTAGGGGTCTTCCCCTCAATGAGATCACTAACCTGTGAAGTTTCATGTTGATACCTCTTATACTTTTCGAGTAATGAGCTATATTAAAGTTTTTGCACGCCGCTGCCAACAACGACTATGACCCTGTGATCACATTCTTCGAAACAGACAAGCTAAAAATTGAAAAAAGTTTAGGGCCATAACTCCAAAATTTTGAAATAAAGAGTTATGGTTCTTATACAGGGGCCCTCCCTTCAATGAGATCTACTAACCTATGAAGTTTGTTGATACCTCGTATACTTTTCATGTAATGAGCTACATTAAAGTTTTTGCACCCCGCCACCGCCGCCGACATTGGCAACGACTACGATCCAGTCATTACAATAGCTTGACTTTTCTTCGAAACAGACAAGCTAAAAAACGACATCATGAATATTGATTAGATTAGATTACTTTTTGTTATGGTACAGTACATCACAGAACAGGAGTTTTTTGGTATTGGTAGAATCAAAAGCTTCAAAGCTATATTGTACCAAAAGAAAACAACAGAGTAGACCCTGATCAGACGGCTCGTGCATGAACTGTCTGATCTGGGTCTACTCTGTTTTGCAAAGGCATAGAAAGGCATATTTATGAAATAAAGAGTTATGAAATTGTTCTACTGGTATATAAATAAATAAGAGTTTTTGGCCATGGCAGAATCTGCTGGATCAGCTCTTTATTATTTCATCAGGAACAGAGCAGACACTGATAAGAGTCATCTGATCAAGTTCTACTCCGTTTGCAAAGGTGTCAAAAGGCCCCTCAATTGTTGCTTCTAAATTTCTAGAAGACTGGAATATAAGTCTTTAACACAGCAGTCAAGCTGGTCTATACTGTACAGTGAGCACAAAACAATAAAAAAAGACCTAAAAAAATCTTATGGAACAGCTCCATTGATGCAGCTGTACCCAATACACTCTTTATCGTAAATGTAGCCGCATACACTTGCAGCGGCAGAAAAGTCTATATCCACCATTGTTCTTACACTTGTTTACCGGTGAGGTATCTGTGGAATGCAGTGAATACGAGTAGCATAGTAAAAACACTAGCTCTTAACAGGCAAAGAAACTACCACTGCTAAAAGCTTGTATACCTCACTGAAACATGTTATCTGATTCGATTCTGTTTATTCTGGAACCTATTTGCAGATTGTCTAAACAACTACATGCAGCTGCTTCCACGTTTGATCTGGATGTAAGCTGTGGCTTACCCTTGAAGACTTTTACAAAAAGTGTAGACCCAGATCAAAGGGTCCTGAGGGAGCCCTTTGATCTGGGTCTGCCCTGTTTGTCATCAAAATCATTTTCTTCGGTGATAAATTTTGATACACTTTTTATTTATTCAGAACAGGAGGAGTCAGTTTTAATTATTCCGCAGATTAAGCGTTTCATGTCAGCTGTTTGAGATTTAGCAAGAGAAAGGTAGACAGCTTCATCTCTGAGAAATAAAAGTGTCGTCTGCATATTTTGTCGTCTGCTTTTATTCTCTAAATATATTCTTCTTAATCTTTTTATGTAAAACAGTCTTCTGGGTGTAAAATCATATTAATTCTATCAAGAAAAGGAGTGCCGGGTACTCTGCATCTCAAGGCATCCAAATATTCTGAAAGTCACACATACTTTCCAACAGCACGCTAAACCTTATGTACCCTATCTAACATGTAGTCTGGCTTCATGATATTCTGTTTATTTCATATCTAAAAAACTTTGCAACTTTGCAAACTTTTCAACTGTTTCCCTGTTGAATTATGAAAGAAATACAGTAGAACATGTCTTAACCCTCATATTGACGCCTTTTGACGTCTCTGCAAAAGACACCTGTTGAAACCATTGTGATAAATAGAGCATTTGCTCTATTTATCACAATGGTTTCAAACTACAAAATTCTAAAAAAAATTCCTTTTCTCTAGTTAATGCTCCTTTTCAGTAGATTTATTCAAAGAATAGCCTATGGGGTAATGGGTTAAGCGCCCATCAAAATAGATGTCTAATTATGGTTCCATAAAGCAGGTAGTAGCTTAACCCAGGTCAAAAGTAATGCAGAAAGCTCCTATTGGAGCTTTCTGCATTACCTTTGCCCTGTATTAAGCAACCACCTGCTATTTAAGATTCATGTGTCCAACTAATATAAGGGTCACTTAAGACAGGTCCAATTAATATAAGGGTCACTTAAGACAGGTCCAATTAATATAAGGGTCACTTAAGACCGGTCCTTCTGTAATGACATCATGAATATTTATTTGCTGAATTTCTATCATGACATAATAATGTACACATGAATTTTTCGTACTGGTAGAAACTGTAGTCAAGATATATTATAATTTCATAAGCAAACAGAGCAGACCCTGATTAGACGGCCCTTACAGGTGCCATCTCATCTGTGTCTACTCTGCTAGTAAAGGTGTGAATAAGCCTTTATATGAAGGAAAGGTTTCCTTGTTATGTATTCATGTAAGAAATAATGACAACATTCATATTTATTAGCTCAGTTTAAACTTTTCAAGGTAATTTTTTGCTGTGACAAAAACTGTAGAATCAGATCTTTATCATGTAAAAAGCAAACAGAGCAGACCCAGATCAAAAAGCTCCTACAGGACCCATCTGATCTTGGTCTACTCTGTTTTCAAAGGCATGAAAAGGCATTTACATGAAGGAAAGGGTTAAACATGAACATCTGCAATATGTTGTGCACCGAAGTCGAAGAAAAAATTATTATTACCGGTACAATATAATATGATGATGGTGATGAGACACCTGTAAGTTATGGCTGACAAAAGTCTGTTGTCTGCTTCACAACTGCTGTCTGCTAAATTTCTTCATTCACCCTTTACTCCATGAATATTCATGTAAGAAATAAAAGATATGAATATTCATTGCCTGATTTTTTACAATGACATAATTATGTACAGATGATTTTGGTATTGAAAGAAACTATGGAGTTGGATCTATTACAGTTTCATAAGCAAAAAGAGCAGACCCTGAAAAGAAGCCATCTGATCTGGGTCTACTCTGTTTGCAAATGCATGAAAATGTGTTTATAAAATTATAAGGGAAAGGGTTAAACTCGTATGTGTCATTTTGAAGTTTATTAATCAAGCATAAAATTGATTAAGTTCATGGATACTTAGGATTCTGTCTGGATCCAAACTGTTGACATAGCATTTTACCTTTTCCCTGTTGCATATTCATGTAGGAAATAATGATATCATGAATATCAATTGGATTATAAATTCTATATAATGGCATATAATAAGAACATGGGACATTCTGGCTCAGACAGAAATTATAGAATCAGATCATCTGTATTATACCATAAGCTAACAGAGCAGACCCTGATCAGATGGCGTTGTATTATCTGGGTCTACTCTGTTTTAAAGGCATAGAAAGATATATGGCCTTTGACATTGATGTATGACCTGTACAGTAATAAGTCACCCCTAAAATTGTTCGCCTCCATAAGTTTCACATCTAAGTTTGAAACCAACAGTCTGGAAAAAAACAATAACCCCTCCACCCCTTGATGATGGGATGGGGACGGGATAAAAAGAGCAGACCCTGATCAGAGGGTTCACACTCTGTTTGTAAAGATGTAGAAAGGCATATTTATGGAGTAAAGGTTTAACAGGGAAAGAAGGGATACAGTTGATGGGAATAGCTGATGACAAATACTGAAAAACGCAAAACTTTCATCATTCAAAAGGCTCCTATATATATTACACAAGCATTACTTTGTGGTTACATGTTGACAAGAGACACAGAAAATGTTTATTCAGCTTTCTGTAAAGACCGATATAAATGTGAGTTTTATAGTTACCTCCGATATGAACAGTAACTTTCAATTGATTATGCTTTAGATCAATGAATGTGAATTTTCATTTGCATTTGCATACAATGATGACCAAGACTTGTACCAACGTTCCTCTGTGCAGGATCTACACTGTTTGTCATTTGAAATCTTCCAGCAATTTTTACCATGAATGATAAATGGCCTGTACCATTAAACAGTTAGGGTACGATCCACCTGGACAATCCAGCATTCAAAGGGTTAAACTGCCTGTTTACATGCATTGGGCCTAAACATAAAACACACAGATGGGAAGAGTATTTATGCATAATATATTCCCCAACTTCGTGGTATCAACAGCTAAGATCACTCAATTTTTAATGAGCTAGCTTTTCTAGTTTTAATGCTGCATGTTATCTTTAAGTACCCCTCTGAATGCTGTGTTTTCAAAATGGAACAATCCTGCATAATTAACTCTTTACTCCATAAATACGGCTTTCTACGCCTTTTCAAACAGAGTAGACCCAGATCAGATAGCTCCTGATCAGGGCCTGCCCTGTTTGCTTTTGGCATGAATTAGATCTGATTCTTAGGTTTTCAACGCAAAAAATTCGCTTGAAAATTAAATATTCATGATGTCATCATTTCTTACATGAATACAGACGGGAAAGGGTAAATGGCAAGCCTGTGTAACGTTTGACTTTTCGCTTTTTGAAAACTAGATACCTTACACATTTATAAGTGACATTTGACCCCTTCCTCAATGAATATTTATATGTAAGAATTAATGACATCATAAATATTAATTAGATTAATTTGTTATTATAGCACAAGGACACAAGACATATTTGGCCTTGACAGAAACTGTAGAATCATATCTACATTAAATCATAAGCAAACAGAGCAGACCCTGATCAGACAGCTCCTATAGGAGCTGTCTGATCTGGGTCTACTCTGTTTGCAAAGGTGTAGAAAGTCGTATCTATGAAGGAAAGGATTAAAACATACTGTTTGCTCCAATTCCTAAATTTTTTATCATCTCCTATAATAGTAAAGGTGTTGCTTTCATTTGGACCCAAAATGTTTGCAAATGCTATCAAAACATAACCAAAAGTGTGGAGAAAGTTTCCAAAGTCATGAAAAACTGATGTATATAATTATATACAATACAGCAAGACGTGAAAGCAAGCCTGTTAAACGTTATCATGCCCACAAAAATAAAGCCTGCTATAACTCAGATTTCAAGCAATGTTTTCAATTGTTTAGTTTTCTAGAAGCTACTGACAGTGTCACTGCAACGCATTTTTTTACAGTATTTCTCTTAATTTTATCTTGTTCGTACTTGTTTAACCCTTTCCTCCAAAAAAAGCCTTTTTACGCCTCTGTAAAAGTCACTTTTTGAAACCATTGTGATAAATAGAGCATTTGCTCCTTAGGAGCAAATGCTCTATTTATCACAATTGTTTCAAATTACCAAATTCTAAAATTTTCCTTTTATCTAGTTAAAAAAATGTTCCTTTTCGGTAGATTTATTCAAAGAGGTTAGATCTAACAAGAGCTGTCACAGGACAGCGCGCTCGACTATTCTCAGAATTGTTAGTGTAAAAATGCTTGATAGCGGACTAAAATAGTGTCCAATAATACTAGAAGCAAGTAATCAGTCTCAGTAAAATATCTTTAATAGTATTCTGGATGTAGGACCTCTTTGAACTCTTTAATGAAAGAGAAAAACTTAAGTAAAAAAGGGCAATAATTTCTGTTAAAATGCTTGACAGAGTAATGTACTCTTGCCTGCATATGAAGCTTGAGGTGGTGAACAAGTGTTCCAAGTTTTAAAGCTTTATCTCCAAGGGTTATGTAAATAAGTGGACTTTAACAAAAACCTTAACCAAAAATTCTAAGTTAAAAAGGGCCATAATTCTGTCAAAATGCTCGACAAAGTTATGTACTCTTACCTACAGATGACGTTTGTGATGGTGAACAAGTGTTCCAAGTTTTAAAGCTTTATCTCAAAGGGTTATGTAAATAAGTGGACTTTAACAAAAACCTTAACCAAAAGTTCTAAGTCAAAAAGGGCCATAATTCTGTCAAAATGCTTGACAGAGTTATGTACTCTTGCCTACAGATGAAGATTGTGGTGGTGAACAAGTGTTCCAAGTTTCAAAGCTTTCTTCCAAATGTAAGAGGCAAAAAGTGGACTTGAACAAAAACCTTAACCAAAAGTTCTAAGTTAAAAAGGGCCATAATTCTGTCAAAATGCTTGACAGAGTTATGTACTCTTACCTACAGATGAAGTTTGTGGTGGTGAACAAGTGTTCCAAGTTTCAAAGCTTTATTCCAAAGGTTAGAGGCAAAATGTGGACTTTAACAAAAACCTTAACCAAAGTGTGACGCGGACGCCGACGCGGACGCCGGGGCGAGTAGGATAGCTCCACTATTCTTCGAATAGTCGAGCTAAAAATAGCCTGTGAGATAATGGGTTAACTCTTGCATAAAAAGCGATTTTGTTGTCTGCTCAAATGCTGTCTGCATCATTTTCAAAAATATTAATTTTTGCAGAAGTTGAGTCTGAATGACAAACAGTTTGGATCTCAGATAGATCTTGATCCAAACTGATTGCACAGGACATAAAGGTGGCATGCCTCAGTGACCTACATTTTTGAGAATGATTTAACCCTTTACTCCATGAATATTCACAAGACTTAATGATGTCATGAATGTTAATTAGATTATTTTTTCTTACTGCACAATGCACATGAATGCTGGAATTTTTTGGCCATGGCAGCAATTGTAGAATCATATCTACATGTATATAATAATAGATTCATCCTTCAAGGTATAGAAAGGCATGTCTATGGAGTAAGAGGTTAAAAATATTCACAATCTGAGTCTCAGTAATAAATTAGGCATGGTTAGACATTTAAATTTTGAGGAAGACATTAACCCTTTCCCCTCATATAAACATGTTTTCACGCATTTGCAAACATTATAACTATTTAGTTCATGAATATTCAGTAGGTATTGAAATTTGGAATAAACATAGAACAGGGAAATGGTGGTAAACTTCATCACCTCACTGAAAGGATGTCTGATGGATCAGGAGCCATCTGATCTGGGTCTACCCTTTCCCTCACGAATATTCATGTTTACAAGAAATAACGAATGTATAAATATTTATAAGCTCAATCTTTATAATGGTAAATCACACGGGAATTTTTGACCATGGCAGACAGAGCAGAATCAGACAGAAAAGCCCGACTGAACTACAACATCAGCCAAAAAAACAACAACCTAACCAATGCAGATATTTACCCTTTATCTCATGAACACTCATGAAAGAAATAATGACATCATAAGTGCCCTGTTTATTAGCTGAATCTTTTATTAATTTAACCCTTTCCTCCATAAATACACCTTTCTACACCTCTGTAAAAGTCACTTTTTGAAACCATTGTGATAAAGCATTTGTTCCACAGGAGCAAATGCTCTATTTATCACAATGGTTTCAGAACTACACAATTCTAAAAAAATCCTTTTCTCTAGTTAATGCTCCTTTTCGGTAGATTTATTCAAAGAGATAGGATCTAAAAATAGCCTATGAGGGAATGGGTTAATGGTATTGGGAACACAGGCATTTTTTGGCTTTGGTAGAAACCGTAGAATCAGAATTATATTCTTCCATAAGCATCAGAACAGGCCCTCATTAGATGGTTGTTACAGGAGCCCTCTGATCTGGGTCTACTCTGTTTGCGATGGTGTAAAAAAGCATCTCAATCAGGGAATGGGAAAACAAACTATGGTAGGTTGAATGTTTAGATTATCATGCTGATGACCTCAACAATAGCGAAATAAGCAAATTGTTCAGTGACTGCACTATCATTCATGTTATCGAGATCAAACAGGCAGGAGTGTGCCTAGTGTGACCCCCATCCCTGGAATCGTGGAATGTGCCAAAACAATTAACGTCCATTCCTCAATACAATGACTGTAGAGTGCAGTGTTGTTCTATCAACATTAACTATAATTGGTACACATGTTGGAGTTACAATTAACATGAAACAGAAAATCAATTTTCTTCAATTTCTTTTTCATTTGAAAGTGCCAGAGGATCCAACTGCAGTCAAGTTTCTTGGCGTCTCATCTGGATTTAACCCTTACAACGCTGAATTTTCAAATGGAATATTCCAAAAATCAAATAGGTCAAGCTTATTATGAATATTTAGGGATGTTTTCTAAAGCAAAGTGTAAATAACAAACAGTGCAGACCCTGATGAGAGGGCTCCTCTAGGAGCCCTCTCATCTGGGTCTACACTGTTTGCAAAGGAAATTAGTGACTCGTGTCCCGCACTGTAAGGGTTAATCCTTTACCTGCTAGAGACTCATTTATACGCATTTGAAAACAGAGTAGAACCAGATCAGAAACTGTCTGATAGGGTCTGCTCAGTTTGTTTATAAAATAATATACAGTTGAACTCGGATAACTCGAACTTCAGGATAAATCGAAGTAAAAGTTTGGTCCTTCCAAAATTCACAATACAGAACTGTTCTGAAATGTATCACTGTGCATATCTAGAAACACATGTGACAGCTTAATGCAGGTCAAAAGGAATGCTGAATGTTCCTATAGGAGCGTTCAGCATTACTTTAGACCTGCATTAAGCTGCTGACTTTGAGAAAATGTTCAGATTAGAAATCGGATAATTCAAACCTCTGTTATCTCGAAGTTCCAAGATAAATAAAAAGTTCAACTGTATATAGTCTTTGTTTGTTACATGGTAAAGGTCTTTCCTCCTTAGATAGATGCCTTTCTACTCCTAAATGCAAACAGACTGTGGGTACAGGGTAGACCCAGATCGGACATTGACTGTAGGGGCTGTCTGATTAGGGTCTGCACAGTTTGCTTGTGAAATAATATCAATATGATTCTACAGTTTCTGCCATAGCAAAAAGTTCCTGTATGCATATATATGCTATTGTAATCTGGCAAACACAGTACACCCAGATCAGACAGCTCTTGTAGGAACCGTTTGATCAGGGTCTGCTCAGTCTCTGTTTGCTTATGACATAATACAGATCTAGTCTAGGTCTGATTCTACAGTTTCTGACATGCTGTGTTCATATGCCATTATAAAAATTCATCTAATTAATATTCATGATATCATTAGTTCTTACATTCATATTCATGAGGTAATGGGTTATAAAGCTGATAATATATACAGGTGTGCCTCGGTTTTCTGGCAAATATCCAGCTATCTACTACCAGTCAGGCATTTTCATGTCTGTTATAAGTACTAGTCCATGAGTATTACTCATAAACCCTTTTGTAAATATCATGAACAGAATTGCCATCTACTTCAACCCTTTAAAGTTTACTCTATGAATACTAATTGTAACCCTTCGCTTGCTATTCACGTCAATATACATACCTGTAAATAGTGAAGACCCAGATGAGACAGCTCCTGCAGGAGCTGTCTCATCAGGGTCTGCACTATTTACAAGTTGATTGTGCAACCAGTGCATTCCACAGCAGTTATTGCACAGCGAAATACTTGTAAACAGTGAAGATATATGTAATTATATAACAGGGCATGGTTAAAGAATGAGAAATGTATTTTAAAATTCAGCAAGAGAAGGGTTAAGAAATAATGACATCATGAAAAATTATTAGCTGAATTCTTATAACTGCATATGTACATGGAATGTTTAAGGACTGGTAGGAAGTTTAGAAACCATAGAGTCAAATCTATTACATGTATACTTATCATAAGCAAACATAGTAGACCCTGATCAGACTGCTCTTATAGGATTTGTCCAATCTGAGTCTACTCTGTTTTCAAAGGTGCAAAAAGGCATATTTATGGAGTAAAGGGTGAACTCTTTTCAAATATATAGTAATGCCTTTGCAAACAATTTTTTCTACCATTTTCTTTGTAGAATCACAATTATAATGTCCATCGGTGTGGATCTAAACAAGATTGTAATTTGAGCACGAGATCTAGATCCAAACTGTGCACATACCTTTACTAATTCTTAAAGACTTGTTAAAATCGCATGAATATTAGTAAGAAATAATTATTGAATGAATATAAACTGGCTGTAATTGGCATTATGTAACAAGAGAATACCTTACCAGGGCAGAAACTGTAGAATTCCATTAGTAAATATAGCAGACCCTGATCAGACAGGTCATATAATCTGTGTCTACTTTGTTTGCTACGGCATGAAAAGGCATTTCTTGCAGGTAAAGGGTTAAGAGCTATAAATAGGTCCTTGTATAAACACCTGGTGGTGAGTTGCCGAGTTTTTGGGCGATGTTATCATTAGTTCACTGACTCATAACTGTGCCTGGCCAGTATCATTCAGCCGAGTATACATGCTGACTGGCATTAAACCTTTACCTAATGAATATTCATGTAAGAAAAAATGACATCATCAATATTAATTAAATTGTTACAATAGCACACAAACACAGGAATATTTGGCAATGGCAGAAACTGCAATCATATGATATCTATATCATATTATAAGCAAACAGGGCCGACCCTGATCAGAGGGCTCCTACAGGAGCCGTCTGATCTGGGTCTACTCTGTTTGCAAAGGCATAGAAAGGCATGTTTATGGATTAAAGGCTTAAACCTTTACCTAATGAATATTCATGTAAGAATTAATGACTTCATGAATATTAATTCGTTCAATTTTTATAATGACACATGAAACATCAATTTTTGTTATGACACATGAACACAGAAATTTTTTTTGGTCATGACAGAAACTGTAGAATTACATTTATACATTTGCTTATGACTGATACAATGTATACATATAGACACGATTCATCAGTTTTTGTCAAAGCAAACAATTCCCTTGAAACTTTTACAGTATACAAATTCAGCTAATGATTATACTCATGGATGTCATTATTTCTTACATGAATATTGAACAGGGAAAGGGTTGAATGTAGCAAACAAGGTACAACATAAAGTTCAACAATTTGCAAACTGATTGGGCTGGATTAACAACCCGGTCCCAAATACAAACTTATTTTCATGTGTTTGCAAACAAAGTAGACTCAGATCAGACGGTTCCTATAGGAGCCGTCTGATCAGGGTCTGCTTTGTTTGCTAATGGAATTTGATTGATCTGAATCTTTACTTTCTAAATTCATGGCTACAACATTCCACCTTCCATATTTCATTATTACTATTTTCTCCATGAATATTCAGAAGGTATTCTTGCATAAAACATGCTGTTGTAGTCCCGATTAACCGTGTATTAACCCTTTCCCTGTTCTGTATTTAGGCCAAATTTCAATACCTATTGAATATTCATTAACAGAATAGTTATAAAGAAATATTGAAGGCGGAACATTGTAGACAGTTTAGAAAGCAAAGAAACAGATCTATCAAATTCTGTTAGCAAACAGAGCAGACCCTGATCAGACGGCTCCTACAGGAGTCGTCTGATCTGGGTCTACTCTGTTTGCAAATGTGTGAAAACATGTTTATATGAGGGAAAGGGTTAACAAGGTGATTCTCATGCACATGTGCTGTTGTTGACCGGTTTTAGTTATCTCTTCACAGGGCCTAATGTAAACAAGTGGTAGCAATCATGTGACCAACCAACTACATCACTTATTGTACTGTGTGATACGTCATCAATGACGTATCATAGACTGTTTTCGACTTTGCACTGTAGTATTTTGCTGAAGATAAGCAAACAATGCACATATTTTAGAGGGTTTGGAGCTTTTCTTAGTATCAGATGTATTAATGATATTCTTTGTAAAAGGTACAATCTATAGTTCACTTGCAGTGACCTACTTTCTACTGCTGTCCTTGTGTTTACACAATTGAAAACATGTTTGTAGAACTGGTAGGTATTTAACCTAATCGGGACTCCTAAATTAACTGAGAGCTAGATAGGTTAGATGCATGTAATAGATCTACACCTTTATTTCCTCCTTTACAGAAGAGCATACATATTATTATTATTTATTATTTGTATGTCCTTTAAGCTTTAAATAATAACATCTAGGCATATTTAAATCCACAGGCTGTCCCTTGCGTATTGACGTATTCCGCATAAGATTACATAAATGGGGCTTCAATTAAATTGACTGATGAAATATAGAGCAAGGAAAAGGTTTAAACAATGATGGAAAAAGCCACTCTGAAAATTCAACAATCAAAGGGTTATATAATAGACTTAGGAATTTCTGGAAGTCTGCCTTTAACAGCACCTTGTCATGTTAACACTACAAATTTGCCAAGGAAAATCTCATTAGGCGATGCTGTAAGACAACTCTGATAATCAAATCAGAAGTTATGTGACACAGCACTAATGGTGGCTTGTTTCTCTGGAATTACGTATATTACCATATAGACCCTGAATATCAGGGTCCATGCTTATAAAACTTTTAGCTGAGTCTGAGATCGTTCTCAAGTTTTTGATTGGTCAGATTTGAGCCAAAGGCTCAAATCTGACCAATCAAAAGCTTGAGAACTCAAATATGACCAATCAAAAGCTTGAGAACGATCTCAGACTCAACTAAAAAGCTTTATAAGCATGGACCCAGGTCACCATGTCTTCCCTCTCCATCAAGGAGCATAAATCTGGGTATGCACTATTTGCCAAAGTCTGTCAGGCAGAATATGTAAGGTAAACTATAATGTTATCAAGATCCAGGGCTACAGATAACGACGTGTACCCAAATTGTCATTTCTCCACCAAACCCTATACTGTGACCAACTCTTTAGAATCGTCTCTTTGAGGCGATTCTAAAGAGTGGTCGCAGTATAGGGTTTGGTGGAGAAATGACGATAATAGTATTTTGAGTGTGCATCTTTAACTGTAGCTCTGTAACCTTTTCCTGCTTGAATATTCATGTAAGAAATAATGACATCATCAATACTAAATAGATTTATTTGTTTATAATAGAATATGGACACGGGAAGTTTTTAGCCATGGCAGAAACAGTAGAATCATATCTATATTACATCATAAGCAAACAGGAGCAGTCAGATCTGGGTGACAGGTCTACTCTGTTTGCAGAGGCATATTTACAGAGAAAGGGGTTAACCAAGACCGAGATCAGGCAGCTCCTGCAGGAACTGTCTGATCAGGGTCTGCTGTGTTTGCATTTGAAATAATATAGAGCTGATTCTACAGTTTCCGTCATGGCCAAACATTCCTGTTTTCAGTGGTCAGACAGGGTTTGGTGGAGAAATGACATTTTTAGTATTTGAATATATAATTATGCAACTTTATAGATCTATTACTTGGACTGTATAATAGCCAAAGTTTTTCTCTATAAAACCACTTTAACAAAGTGCCTCTTATATATATATATACCACAGCCTTCATCTGCGTTGACTTTTCAAAGGGCTGCCATTCTAGGATTGGTCTGTTCATTCACCAAAGACATTGCTCCACCGCAGAGCGCATTCCATCGTCAACCATGATGCACAGAGGCCAATGATGATGACACCATAGCAAGTACTAAAATCATTATTTCTCCACCAAACCCTTTGATGTGACCACTCTTTTGAGTCGTCTCATCGAGACAATTCTAAAGAGTAGTCACACCATAGAGTTAGGTGGAGAAATAAAGAAGTTTTTCTTGAAAATGTTTAAATTTAACCCTTCTGCCATGAATATTCATGTAAGAAATAATGACGTCAAGCACATTCATTAGATTAATTGTTATAACAGCACAAGGACACAAGAATGTTTGGCCATGACAGAAATTGTAGAATCATATCTATATTATATCATATAAGCAAACAGAGCAGACCCTAATCAGATGGCTTCTATAGGAGCCCTCTGACCTGGGTCTTCTCTGTTTGCAAAGGGGTAGAAAGCCGTATTTATGGTTAAGCATCTTATATGGACCTCTGTATACAGTTCTATGTGTGTACATGTATATTTTCCTTACCTGCCGATATCCTTGGGTAGCCATGACAAGGACACATCATTCAGGCCTAGATGAGTCAAGTTCCGTAACTGTGTCAAACCAGATGGAAGTCTGCAATAATAAACAATAACAGGTACAATAAAAATTAATGGTAATTAAAAATTAATCAAATTAACCCATTGATTCCATTTTACACCTTTGCAATCAGATTGAGAGTAGATCCAGATCGGATGGCTCCCGTAGGAGTTGTCTGATCAGGGTCTGCTCTGTTTGCTTATGAAATTATATCCATCTGATTCTATAAAGTTTCTGTCAGGGTAAAAATTCACTTATTAAAAATGCTGCTAAAACAATTCGCCTGATTAATATTCATAGCCCTACTTTTTACATGAAAGTTCATCAGGTAAAGGATTAAAGCTTCAAAGGGGTCAAATGGTTTCCATTATTCAATAATCATGACTGTAAATATGAATATTCATATCAATTAATTATAATGACATCATGATTAATAATTATGATTAATTGATATAATAGGCTAGCACATGGACACAAGATTTTTTTGGCCATGGCAGAAACTGTATAACCATTAATCTATATCGTATCAGAAGCAAAAAGAGCTGACCCTGATCAAATAACTCCTACAGTACAGGAGCCATCTGATCTGGGTCTACGCTGTTTGCAAATGCATAGAAAGCCATATATCTATGGAGTATAGGGTTATGAATACATGTACTTTATAATTTATGTAAGAAATAATGACACCATCAATATTACATGTAATTAGATTAACTGTTATCCCATTCCCTCATATCCCACAACTTTTGACGACTCTGTAAAAGTCACTTTGTGAAACCATTGTGATAAATAGAGCATTTGCTCCTATAGGAGCAAATGCTCTATTTATCACAATGGTTTCAAACTACAAAATTCTAAAATTTTCTTTTTCTCTAGTTAATGCTTCTTTTTGGTACATTTATTCAAAGAGGTATCTAAAAATAGCCTATGAGGTAATGGGTTAAAATAGCACATGGACATAGGAACTTTTGACCATGGCAGAAACTATAAGATCATATCTATATCATATCATAAGCAAACAGAGCAGACTCCGATCAGACGGCTCCGATCGGAGTCTAATCTGTTTGCAAAGACGTAGAAAGGTGTATTTATGGAGTAAAGGTTTAAATAATTACAGTAAAACCTCTCTATAACGGCCACTAAATTACATCAAGTATTTTGTGTTAAAGGCAGGTGGCTGCTTAAAGCAAGGTGAAAGTAAAACAGAACGCCTCTATAGGAGCGTTCTGTTTTACTTTCACCTTGCTTTAAGCAGCCACCTGCCCGAAATACAAACTACTTAACACAATTTAAAGGCCGTTATAGAGAGGTTTTACTGTATGCCAGGACATATATGATTCATTGGGAGTAGAAGCATAAACTTCTGTTCAAGTGAATGTATACCTCAGGAAAATTCTGATGTTCTCCTTATATAAATCATTTAATATACAAATTCAGATGTTATATACCATGGCTTTTCCTGAGATAAACTTGCAAGATCTTAAATATTAGGGAATATTAAATTGTCAAACATTTACATTCTACTACATAAATATTTAAGTAAGAAATGATGGCATCATGAATATTAAGAAGATACATTTCTTCAATATCATATAACAAAGGAAGCTGTAGTGTATTATTTCATAAGCAAACAGAGTAGACCGTGATCTGGGTCCATGCTTATAAAGCTTTTTTAGTGGAGTCTGAGTTTGTTCTCAAGCTTTTGATTGGTCAGATTTGAGCCAAAGGCTCAAGTCTGACCAATCAAAAACTTGAGAACGAACTCAGACTCAACTAAAAAGTTTTATATATAGCATGGACACTGATGCTCCTGATCAGGGTCTGCTCTGTCTGCTTATGAAACGATACAGATATGATTCTAGTTTCAACCATGGCCAAAACTCTGGAAACTACCTGTGTTCATGTGCCATTATGATAAATAATCTAATTAATATTCATGAGGGCATTTTTCTTACATTAATATTCATAGAGTAAAGGGTTTATCTCCCTTCTTACTTTCTCAAGAGTGACAGATAGGTAGGAAATCTAGAGAAATTTTTTTTCTTCTATAATATGACCACCAAATTTGTTCTAGTATCTTTTTGGTACTCATAAGAATTCCCTCTACAGGGCAATTCTAATGAGTACCAACAAGACTTGGCTTGGCTGAAAAATAAGGGATCTGAATAAATCAATACTCCTTTTACTTACTGCTCTCAAAACCATAGATCAAGATAAATACACATACTAAATTACCAACTTTGCACCAAACCTTGGATTCAGATGCGTAAATTAAAACTTTTTCAACAATAACACCTTTATTTCTCCACCAAACCTTACATGTATGTTGTGACAGTTCGAGACAATTCTAAAGAGTGGTCACAACATCGGGTTTAGTGGAGAAATGAAGGTTTTAGTATCTGAGTACATGTACATGTAAGCACATTTATCTGTTACTGTGTTGGATTACAATCCCTCATAAGAATTGTCACCATGAGACGATTCAACAAGTGGTCACAACATAGGTTTTGGTGAAGAAATAAGGAGCAGTTCTTGAAAAGTGATGTATCAGAGCTACAGATAACGGGGCGTACTCAAATGCGTACAAAAATCGTCATTTCTCCACGAAACCCTGTGTTGTGACCACTCTTTAGAATCGTCTCTTCGAGACAATTCTAAAGAGTGGTTACAACATAAGGTTTGGTGGAGAAATAAAGAAGTTATACTTAACAAGAGATGTTTGTAAAACATGTATACCCCCCAAGACCCAAAGACCTTTGATCTAGTGACCTCAACTATAGAGGTCATCCAGTGGTCATCCAGTGGTCACCACAGCAACTTTGAAGATCCTAAGCCAAACCACTGATCATTTATTGATCTGAAAACATTTCACAAGTTAAGGTCATGGTGACCTTGACCTTTGACCTAGTGACCTCAACAACTATAGGGGTCATCTAGTGGTCAGGACCAACTACCACAGCAAGTTTGAAGATCCCGAACCAAACCATTGAGCAGTTATTAATTGGAAACCATTTCATCAGTTACGGTCATGATGACCTTGACCTTTGACCTAGTGACCTCAAAATAAATAGGGGTCATCTAGTTGTCATGACCAACCACCACAGCAAGATCTTAAGCCAAGCCCTTGAGCAGTTATTGATTGGAAACCATTTCACCAGTTAAGGTCATGGTGACCTTGATCTTTGACCTAGTGACCTAAAAAACAACAGGGATCATCTAGTTGTCATGACCAACTACCTAAGCAAATTTGAAGATCCTAAGCCAAACCCATGAGCAGTTATTGATCAGAAACCATTTTACAAGTTTAGGTCATGGTGACCTTGACCTTTGACCTAGTGACCTCAAAAACGATAGGGGTCATCCAGTGGTCATGACCAACTACCGGAGCAAGTTTGAAGATTCTAAGCCAAACCCTTGAGCAGTTATTGATCGGAAACCATTTAACCAGTTAAGAGCATGCTGACCTTGACCTTTGACCTAGTGACCTCAAAATCAATAGGGGTCATCTAGTTGACATTACCAACCACCACAGCAAATTTGAAGATCCTAAGCCAAACCATAGAGCAGTTATTGATCGCTAACCATTTCACCAGTTAAGGTCATGGTGACCTTGACCTTTGACCTAAAAAACAATTAGACTCATCTAGTTGTCATGACCAACCATCTAAGCAAATTTGAAGATCCTAAGCCAAACCCTTGAGCAGTTATTGATCAGAAACCATTTTACCAGTTAAGGTCATGGTGACCTTGACCTTTGACCTAGTGACCTCAAAATCAATAGGGGTCATCCAGTGGTCATGACCAACTACCACAGTAAGTTTGATGATTCTAAGCTAAACCCTTGAGCAGTTATTGATCAGAAACCATTTAACCAGTTAATGTCATGGTAACCTTGACCTTTGACCTAGTGACCTCAAAATCAATAGGGGTCATCCACTGGTCATGACCAACTACCACAGCAAGTTTGAAGATTCTAAGCTAAACCCTTGAGCAGTTATTGATCGGAAACCATTTAACCAGTTAAGGTCATGGTAACCTTGACCTTTGACCTAGTGACCTCAAAATCAATAGGGGTCATCCACTGGTCATGACCAACTACCACAGCAAGTTTGAAGATTCTAAGCTTAACCCTTGAGCAGTTATTGATCGGAAACCATTTAACCAGTTAAGGTCATGGTGACCTTGACCTTTGACCTAGTGACCTCAAAATCAATAGGGGTGATCTAGTGGTCATGACCAACCAACACAGCAAGTTTGAAGATCCCAAGCCAAACCCTTGAGCAGTTATTGATCGGAAACTATTTCACCATTTTAGGTCATGGTGACCTTGACCTTTGACCTAGTGACCTCAAAAACAATAGGGGTCATCTACTTGTCATGACCAACCACCACAGCAAGTTTGAAGATTCTAGGCCAAGGCGTTTATCAGTTATCGTTCGGAAACCATCGATCTACCGACCGACCAACCGACCGACATGTGCAAAGCAATATACCCCCATTTTTTCAAAAGGGGGGTATAAAAATAATTTGATTTACGTATCTTATCTGGAGCTCTGATGTATGCATATTTTCTCTGTGTCCTGCACTGGGTCTTTTCTTGATACTTACGGAGTGATGAGTGGATTGCTACTGATGTCCAGAACTTGTAGATTCTTGCAGAACTTAATGTTGTCTGGAATTTCTCCGATATCTGAAACATAATAAATATAACATAAGTAACACCTATTTCTTAATTCCTTTCTTCATATACACATGTTTTCACACATTTACAAACAGGGTAGACCCAGATCAGACAGCTCCTAGGGGAGCCGTCTGATCAAAGTCTGCTCTGTTTGTTGTCTACAGGGCTTTCCCCAGGCCCTTTTCGCATGACGGGCCCGACATTCGATCTTTGTTGGTGGCGAAAATCCAACACCCCTTAATTTCTCTGACAAGTAAAAATTCTTGACTCGACGCCCTTTCAAACGTGTTTGTAAATGTAGCCGCTACGTTTCAACTACCATATTTTATAATTAAGGGTGAAACGATTAATCGCGATGTGAATTGAACCGCGATCTTTGGCCCTCGATTCGGTTCGGTTCAATTCGGTTCAGCAGAGCTCATTTTCGATTCGATTTTTATTATAAAAGGCTGGCTTCTTAATGATTGGTAGCGAAATGAAACTAACCTATGAAAATTCGCCGTGAAAAGTCGAAATACTTGTTTTCCCGCATTAGAGCTGTCAAAACAATCATACTCAATCGAATTCTGATAGACTCAAATCGATTGGATGAAGGCCAACTATTTTAGCCAATCAAATAACACGTTGCAATCGTTGCACTTAGTCTGATCGTCTGGGCGCTTTATTCAAGCGTCTTTGTGTTCTCTCAAAATGTCGGATGCTGAAGCTGTCAATCTACGTGCTAACCCGAAAATTATCGCTCCAAATGTGGAGATTTCAGATTTCGCGAGAGCAACAACACAAATAAACCAACATGTAAGATTATTTTACAAATATTCTCTGCAACACAGGAAATACGACGAATCTGTCATCGTATGAACGGAAACACAGTATTGCATTTACGTTTCGTCTTCTTCCAGTAAACTTGGTTGCAAATTTGTGTATGCTTAAAATTTATGAAGCTGTGCATTGATAACTGGCTAAAACTATACTCGCAGCAATGTCTAGTGCTTTTTACTCAGAGACAGGGAGATGTCATATCTCTCTTCAACTGATAGCTATCTGTATCAGTTGAAGAGAGACATGACATCTCCTCCAAGTGCTCAAATTCTTTTTTTTTTCAGAAAAACCTACATGTTCTACAGAGTTGGGCTGTTTAGACAATTAGCCAAGACTGATTATGTTAGTGTTACCATTTTACTTGGTTTTAGTGACCAGTTATAAAAAAGAACTTCCAAAAACAAACTGCAGAAAGGTTTGACTGTTAAAGTCAGATATATCTGTGACTAGGCTATTATGATTTTTCCATCTGTATATGTCCAAGCATTCTGCTTTCAGAGCTGTTAATGCACAGTATTTATTCTACATAGTGAATTCTTTTTATTACAATCTTAAATCGAATCGAATCGAAAATAATCGAATCGTGTTGTAAAAAATCGAAATCGAATCGAATCGAATTTTTTTTAATCGTTTCACCCCTATTTATAATAACTGCTTTGTCCATGAATTTTCAGTAGGTATTGAAATTTGAAATAAGCATAGAACAGGGAAAGGGTTAACTCTTTACTTCATGCAAGTTGAAGTTGGCAACCATAGGAGCCGTCTGATCAGGGTCTGCTCTGTTTGCAGCGTTTTTTGTCCTTCTTTGAACGGTACTGGGGAACGGACCCGTTCCCAATTCGACGACAGGACCCTTCCCAATCAAAAGAATTCAAATAACGGACCCATTCCCAATCAAAATAAACACATTTCCCAACATGTCAAATCATTTTTCTCCTAATTCATAGCAAACTATCCAAATTCAACTGATCTTTTGCCATAATGTAGGACTACAATAAACGTAAACAAAGGTACGTAACTCTACTGACATGTTTGGGGTATGTATAAAAACATACCACTGAAATTGTGACTGAATACGGCCGCATTTCGGAAATGGTCCTGAAAAAGATCTATACATGCCCCTTCATCGAGCCTGGTTTACGTTCAGTGATATTTCAAGAGTTTACAATTCCCAATCTGAAGGGTACAGGACCCATTCCCAATTGGGTGAAAAAAACTGCTGGTTTGCTTATAATATAAAATAGACCCAATTCAACAATTTGTCATGATAAAAAATTATTTTGTTCATAGTACCATTATAAATTAACCCTTTCCTCCATAAATAAGCCTTTCTACGCCTCTGTAAAAAATCACCTATTGAAACCATTGTGATAAATAAGGCATTTGCTCCTATAGGAGCATATGCTCTATCACAATGGTTTCAAACTACAAAATTCTAAAAAAAATTCCTTTTCTCCAGTTAATGCTCCTTTTTGGTAGATTTATTCAAAGTATTTGGATCTAAAAATAGCCTATGCGGGAATGGGTTAAGTAACAAAATTATTATAAATACCAGTACTCTCACTTTTCCCTCATATAAAAGCCTTTTCACACATGTGCAGAGTAGACCCAGATCAGATGGCTCCTATAAGAGTCGTCTGATTAAGGTCTGCTCTGTTTGCTTTTTACTTGATACAGATCTGTTTCAACAGTTACTGACAAAGCAAAAGATTTCCTAAAAAAGTTTACATAAAAAAAATTCAGATAATAAATATTCATAATGTCATTATTTCTTACATGAATATTGAACAGGTGACTGTTTAACACAGGGCAAAAGTCCTGCATGCCCTTAATGGTCAAACCCCGTATTAAGCAGCCAGCTGTCCTTAGGACCAATAATGATACTTGTTTTAATGTTCAAACTATCAGGGTTCTACTGTATAACTGAAAGCTGTATAAGGAGATCAATATTCTATATCAAATTCTACAGAATATAACGAGATCATCTTAAACCTCTTACAAAGACGAGTTAATCGCTGAATCAACATTGCCGTCAGCAACATTACAAAGTGCCTGATACAGTCTCTGATGATTGAAATAAAAAATAAGTCTTTGCATGGTTAGTTACTGTCCAATGAAAAAAAAAATCATTGACTCTATTTTTCAAATAACAATGGAGATTTTTGTTTCATTTTTTTTTAAATTTATACTTGATCGCTATGTTAACAATTTGGATCCTGATGACATGCAAAAATTAAAAAGATCTGGCTAAAAACTAAGCAAAGACCGGGCCAGACCCAGATAAGATCTGTAAATCAAAACATTTTCAAAACTTTATCCTTTATTTCTCTACGAAACATTATGTTGTGACCCCTCTTTAGAATTGTCTAGAATAAACCATTCTAAAGAGTGGTCACAATAGGGTTTGGGGGAGAAATGACGATTTTAGTACATGCAAATATTATACACGTCTTTATCTGTTGCTCTGGATAAGGGTAAATTCCAATCTCACAACAAACATACGGCCAATTTGTAAAAAAAAAGTAGTAACCTGACAAATTTTGCGAACAGTTGGTTTAACCCTTTCCCTGTTGAATGTTAGAGATAATGACTCCTTGAATATCTATTAGTGGAATTTGTATAATAGATTGGCATACCGGTATGTACACAGGATTTTTTTTTATACCAGGGTCCATGCTTATAAAACTTCTAGTCGAGTCTGAGTTCGTTCTCAAGTTTTTGATTGGTCAGATTTGAGCCTTTGGCTCAAATCTGACCAATCAAAAGCTTGAGAACTCAAATCTGACCAATCAAAAGCTTGAGAAAGAACTCAGACTCAACTAAAAAGCTTTATAAGCATAGACCCAGAAGAAGTTGTAGAATCAGATCTATTATAATTTCATGAGCAACAGAGTGATCACATGGCTCCTACAGGAGCTGTCTGATCTGGGTCTACTCTAATTGCATTTGCCAAAAGTCGTCAATATTGGGAAAGGATTTAGTTTACAAAACATAGATTATCAAACAACAATTATGTACACTGAAATATAGGACTGATTTATATTGTAGCTTTCCAAATTGTTTCATACATGTACACAGAGATTTATTGATTTATTCATTTTCTTAGATATGGGCAGGCAATTCGATCATTAGTTACTAGTTGTACAATGTCTTGGCCCTATGCTTCCCCCATTCTAAAGCTTTTCCCAAAACTGAAACTATCGTAAGATGAACTAGTCTATCAGGCTGTTATGCAAGAAAAAAATAGGACCATTATTTAACCCCATAGGCTATTTTTAGATCAAACCTCTTTCAATACACCTACCGAAAAGGAGCATTTACTGGAGAAAGGAATTTTTTAGAATTGTGTAGCTATTAAACAATTGTGATAAATAGACTCCATTGTGATAAATAGAGCATTTGCTCATATATGGAGCAAATGCTCTATTTATCACAATGGTTTCAATACTACAAACATCTAAAATTTTCCTTTTCCCTAGTCAATGCTCCTTTTTGGTAGATTAATTCAAAGAGGTTGGGTCTAAAAATGGTGGAATGGGTTAAACCTTTCCCTGTTCTATATTTAGTACAAATTTCAATACCTACTGAATATTCATGGACAGAATAGTCATAATGAAATATGGAAGGCAGAACATTGTAGCCATTTTAGAAACTAAAGAAACTGATCTACCGAATTCCATCAGCAAACAGAGAAGACCCTGATCAGACGGCTGAGCAAATGTTTGCAAATGTGTGAAAACGTGTTTATATGAGGGAAAGGGTTAATGAAGGGTAAAGCTTATAAATAGAACCACAACTGTTCGGCAGCGGGAATCATATGTGGGGGGCAGCAGCCCCCATCATAAAACAGCAACACATATTAAGCGAGGTGTATATGAAAGTTGTGTATGAAAGCATGCACGCAAGTGAACTATTACAACGGTCCTCTGAAGTAGATGTGTTCCTAAAAAATTAATTGACCCATTCCCTGACGCCTCTGTAAAAAGTCACTTTTTGAAACCTTCTTGATAATTAGAGCATTTGTTCCATGGGAGCAATATGCTCTATCTATCACAATGGTTTCAAAATATATATATAGCCAAGGAGCCACCTGATCTGGGTCTACTCTGTTTGCAAAGGCGTATTTATGAAGTAAAGGGTTGAGGCGTATTTAGGGTTAAGTGTGTTATTCATTAGTTTACCTGTATTACCCCATATTTGACCTTTAAGCTTTGCGCAGAACTTTTAATAATACTATTTAAAACACTATGAACTAGATTAGTAACACTAACAATCTTTTGCAGCCCTGTTTATGATAGACTCACTGTTAATAATAATTATTTTATTGTTACCAATGTTTTGACCCTATCAGGGTATTTTACAAATACTAGTATAACCTTGCTGTGCAAACCAGCATCCATGCCATCATGGCAATGTATTTAAGTGCTCTATGGTGGATCTTTTGGTCCTAACTTCAATCAACACACCTGGCAGGTAATTTTCTCTTAAAGAAACCCTTGTGGAACAGCAACAGAAAGCAACAACTTGTACATAATAACTAATATTATATCTATCAAACCACCTTGTTTAAGGAGAATGGAAGAAATTTTATAAAGCTGAAATACACGCATTAACTTTCAAAACAGTATGCACATTTTTCATAAAAATGTTCAGGGTGCAGTGAAGTTATTTCAGGTAGTTTTTTTTAATTCTATTAGCAAACAGAGTAGACCCTGATCAGACGGCTCCTCTAGGAGCCATCTGATCTGGGTCTACTCTGTTTGCAAATGCGTGAAAACACGTTTATATGAGGGAAAGGGTTAATCAAACAGGTATGTGAAACTGACCCATGTTTCATATAACAAAATTCCAACCATTATGTCTGCCTATCATTTAATGAGTAGTCCTTACAATTATTTACATTGCAGTTAGGGTTTTACAAAGGTCTTGAAATCTGACTCACAGGCGCAGGTCAAATTTAAGTGTTAAAGCACTCTGACACATAAGTGGAAAATCCAAGATGGCGAGCTCCATACAATCTGGGTCAAGCTATATTTGGCCACTTTAGGGAAGCTAAAAAGGGTGATGTACTGCATAAAATATCCAACTTACCATTCCTACTGATGTCCAATTCAACCATGTTGATAAGTTGGGCCACATCAGAAGGCAGAACTCCGATTTCATTGTCACTGAGTGTGACTTTTCGTAACTGCACCAGTCGAAAAAAATTCTGAAAACGGAAACAAGACGAAAATCGGTATTGATATTTAACTTAAGTGAGCAAAACGCATTTCACTGCGATAGAAAGAATACAATATTGTTATGTTTGGAACATATATATACCTTTGGTAGTTCTCGGATACTGTTAGCATCTAGGAATACTTCTTCAAGCGATCGAGTATACCTCATAACATCATCAGGCACCGATTGCAAGTTACAGTGCCGTCTATCAATCCACTCCACTTGGCGGTTACACGCCCTGAAAATGGGAATACACTTGAACATGGCCGTTAAAATCCACTATGTGACCTGGGACAACATGTGAACATCCGACTACACAAGGCCTAAGATCATAAGTTGTTAATTTGTACTATTTTCCGGGAATTTTTAAGGCTACATAGCTAAATTTCGAATACTGTATATAGCGTGTGACGTCACGAAATATCCCATAAGTCGAGATTCTTCCGCAAAGGGAGACAACATAAATAACATACATGGGAGTGATTTCATAATTACTTCCCTTGTTCAATTGCTGATCTATCGCCGAAAAAAATCCAAATGTTGCTGAAACAGAGACTTCCAACAAATGATGATAACATAGGTCTTTGCTTCTGACGGACGATAAAAGAGGTAAATAACTAAAAATCTTAAAAATATTATATATACCAAGTTAATTAAGTTTGGCAAATCTATAGAGGTCCAAAAAAATAATATTCTTCAAACGCCGACAAGAAAAAAATAATTGCTTCCAGTAATAATTATTGCGATTTTTTTTTCATTTAAAAAAATGTATAAAAGTATAGAGGTTAGGCAATGACAGTCTGCTTGTGGGTAATATCTACAGAAGTGATACATCTTCAAGAGAAAACAACCTTAAGCTAAACCAACTCATGGGAAAAGCTGTTGAAGCTAATCACTCTCATACACTTCTGATTGGGGATTTTAACTATGGAACGATTAATTGGGAGCTGCAACACTCTGTAGATAGCATGGGACAGTGCTCGTCGTTATTCTTGGAGACAGTTAAAGACCCCTTCTTGTATCAACATATAGCATACATGTGATAATTTTTTCGAGGCAAAGAGGGAGATTAGCTTTTCAAATGAGGGAGATTGGGTGTCAAAGAGGGAGATTTATGCGGATGGTTATTTGATGGTATAATAGGCCAGAGACCTATATTTATATTACATAAATATCTGCAAGAAAAGAACACCCCCCCCCCCCCCCACACACACACACACACACCTGTTTGAAAGGAGGAGGTATGATAAAAGCACTTTTATGCGCGACAAACCATCTTAATTACTAGGGCATTTTTTTTTGCCTATCTAGCAAATTACATCTGTGTAATTTAGTTTGTATTAATTCTATTTTATATCCTATTCCTTATTCTATTCTGTACTATTCTCTGTTCTACATCCATCAACATCTACTCTATTTCCCATTCCTTTCTATTCCATTCCATCCCATTCTCTTATCTATTCTAATTCCTTTGTGTTTCATTCCATTCTATTCCATTATCTATTCTGTGCTCATATAATCTATTCTAATTACTATTCATTTCTATTCTAAAAAAATTTGTGTGTGTGTGTGCTATTATCTATTTCCATATACTCTCTTCTAATTACCATTTCTTTCTATTCCATTCCATTCTGGCCAATGGATAGACTTGTGTTTATTATTTTAACTGGCCAATTGATAGACATGTGTTTATTATCATTATTTTTACTATCATTATTTACATTATTCTCATTCTTATATTATTATTGACATTATTGTTTTTATTATTTTAATTCATTTTTGTAATGAAATATATCCAGAAATTTATATTCTGAAATAAACATAATACATTTGTCACTTTCTGTCCGAAATATGGTACTATCCAAACACTAGTACACTATCTTTGCATTTTGTAGTTTCATTTTTGGTTTGAAAAGTGCTTCCTATCTCACCAAATTTTGTGTATTTGACATCCATACATTCTATACTCAATACAAACACAATTTCTTTTGAATATGTTACCAAATGTCTGTGGAAAACAATGTTTGTGTTTGCCTCTATGAAATGACACATTTCACCGTTCGAAAAATCCGTGGTTTGAGGCAACCAATTTTTTTAATTTTATTTTTTCTGATAAAAGCACATTTTCATTACAGTTATGCCATGTGGACATCTATTAATAAACTTAGAACCTAAATTAATTTAATAAAGTAACTATCTAGATGTTTAGTCTCAGAAAATAAGATCGTCTTCAACAGAAATTTAGTAGAACCTGACCGTGAAGAAAAAAGCATGTAATGACGACAGTGTAATACACCAGAGACATATATGCATACACAAATGTTTATGTTACGGAATACACACATGCCAAGGTAAATAACACACCATGCTGAGTTTGCTGACCATTTAATCCCTCTTTACTGGGGCCACAATTACACAGCATGGTATTTAGGGCATGCTGCGGTGGTCTTTGATAAGGGGCAACATGGCGACGTACTACAAAAGGGACACGGCGCTGTGCCTGCCATGATAAACAGGGCAGTAAATAAGTCAACAACACTGGTTCTTTGAGGCATCTGGCTAGCGCTTATTGACAAAAAATGATAGAAAATGGGGTGGGGAAAAATAAAAATCATTTTTATTCAGAAATCGGGAGATTTCGTCTCCCGGCCGGGACTTGCGGGAGTTGGGCTCAAATCCGATAGTCTCCCGCAGAATCCGGTAGTTATCACATGTATGAATTATAGCTGAACCAGCCAGACATAGAATGGGCCAATCATCAACGCGGTTAGATCTACTTTTTACTAACGAGTTGAACATGGTTACCGATCTCGAGTTAATGCCGCCGTTAGGTGCTAGTGACCATTCATGTATCTCATTCAAACTACAATGTTATACTGACTTCAATTAAGCCATACGATGAACCTAGAACCAGTTTCTACAAGGGTGATTATCATTCCATACGGACAGATTTATCTGGAACTAACTGGGACAGCATAAAGAATCTAAATATTGATTGCTATTGGGAGGACTTTACATATATTATTTCGAAGTGTGTGGACAAACACGTGCCATTAGTGAGGCCATCTAGTAGGGCAAAAAAGAAACCGTGGTTAAACAGAGATGCAGTCTCCGCTTGTGATTACAAAAAGAAAGCCTGGAAAGCATGGTCAAATTGTAAATCTATGCAGAACTGGCAATCATATGCATGTAAAAGGAACAAAGCAACCCGTCGTGTAAAAGCCTTATAGGATTCTACGACGTATAGATACAGAACCAGAGCTTGTAGAATTGCAAAGCTTAACTTTGAACGTAAACTAGCGGGAAATATTAAAAATGATCCCAAGTCATTTCATAGTTATGTCCGGAGTCAGTCAAAGACAAAGTGTGGTATTGGTGACCTCGAGGCAGAGGATGGATCGCTTCTCTCCTCGGATGTACAGAAAGCAGAACTTTTGAATGCATTTTTTTTCAAGTGTCTTCACTGATGAAGACATTTCTGATATTCCAACGCTTAACGATAGGAACTTCACTGACACCTTAGAATATGTGAGCATTACACCTAACTTAGTAAGGAATAGACTTGAAAAACTTAAGACCTCCAAATCCCCAGGTATTGATGCAATTCATCCTCTTTTTCTAAAGGAGTGTGCAGAAGAACTAAGTGTTGTAATATCAGACATGTTTAATTCGTCGCTGCAAAGTGGAACTGTACCTAATACCTGGAGAAAGGCACAGATAACTCCAATATTCAAAAAAGGAAGTAAGCGCCAGTGTTCTAATTACAGACCTGTCATACTATGTAAGGTATTAGAATCCTTTATCAGAGACAAGATTGTGGAAATATGGAATTGAACAATCTATTCGCTCCCCACCAACATGGTTTTTAGAGCAAAAAGGTCTTGTGTAACTCAGTTACTGGAAGTAGTTGATCATTGGACAGAGATCCTAGAACAGGGGGGTAATCTGGATTGTACATACCTTGATTTTGCCAAGGCGCTTGACACGGTTCCACATCAAAGACTATTAAATAAACTTCACGCCTATGGTATTCGTGGTCATGTCCACCGGTGGATTGATTCATTCTTATGTGAAAGACACTAACAAGTTCGTTAAGGTTCGGCAACTTCAAACTGGTCAAGCGTCAAAAGCGGTATCCCCAAGGGCAGTGTTTTAGGCCCGACACTGTTTATAATATATATCAACGATCTGCCGGAGGTAGTGAACAATATTGTGAAGTTATTTGCAGACGACACAAAAATATATAGAACAATCTGCAACACAGACGATACAAAAAGTCTGCAAGCCGACCTCGACAACCTTGCAGAATGGTCAAATACTTGGCTACTGATGTTCAGCGCCAGTAAATGTAAATGTCTTCACATAGGCAAAGAAAATCACAACCATACATACTCCATGAGAGATACCACAGGAACGTTAGATATCAAGAATATTGACCAAGAAAAGGACCTTGGAGTCACATTCGATAGGGATCTATCATTCAGTGAACACATCGCCGCTAAAGTCAAGCGTGCCAACCAAGCCATTGGAACTCTTAAAAAGTCCGTCACTTATTTTGACAAAGATATCTTCCTGCCATTATATAAGGCCTACGTTAGACCCCACCTGGAGTATGCTAGTGTGATATGGTCACCCACATACCAAAAAGATATAATAGCCATTGAACAGGTTCAGCACCGTGCCACCAGATTAATACCTGGAATGAAAGAACTTACATACGAACAGAGACTAGACTCACTTGGATTACCAACGCTTGTATACCGAAGAGACAGAGCCGACATTCTGCAGGTCTATAAAATTCTACAGAACTACGAGGACGTGAATATTGGTTGCAACCTGAAACTAAGCGGACCGTCAGTCACAAGAGGTCATCAGTATAAACTTGAGAAGGTACGGGCTACCAGTCGGTTCGGCCAACACAGATTCTGCCGTCGAATAACCAATGACTGGAACTCTCTATCTGCGGACACTGTTAGTGCAGACTCTGTGAACTGCTTTAAGTCCAGACTCAACCAGGACTGGAAAACCCGGAATAACAAGTTCAGTACACATAAGTAAACCCCACATGGACTACATACTACCATTTTGCCACGTATAATACATGACAATCCATTCAAGCTAAGTCAACGATCCTGATTGGGCCCACACGAGTCTACGACTCATCCAACGGCCAGCGATAAAGGTAAACTAGAAAGGGTTTCTATTTCTAATGATCTACTGAAGACATTTTACTAAGTTATTTCTACAATGATATTGACAAAATAAGCTGTTTTAGATTTGATCAGCTATTGATCATTGGACTACTAAACTTAAGAAAGGAGCAGCTAGGCCAGGATCTACACTATTTGCTGCTAGATAAGGTTATTTTAAAGTTATCCAAAAGCGACTTATTCAGTTTTAGCCCTTTCCTCCATGAATATTCATATGAGAAATAATAAAATCATGAATATTATTTAGAATAATTGTTATAATAGCACATGGACACAGGAAACTTTGACCATGGCAGAAACTATAGAATCATATCTACATGTATATTATATCATAAGCAAACAGACGGCTCCTACAGGAGCCTCTGATCTGGGTCTCTTCTGTTTGTCCAAATACATAAATAATTAGGGTACACAATGAAATAACAGGGAAATGATACTTTGACGTTGATAAAGTTGTAGATCCAGATCAACCACCACGCTTGAACATAACATCTGATTAGGGTCGACACTCCGTTGGACGTTACGTAGACGGTACAAAGGGGCCCCTATATTAAAGCGGATATTTAACACTTTCCCCATTTCATTTTCATGGAAGAAAATAATGACATCGTGAATATTGATATTTTTTTACGGAGAAGGTAACGTGATTTTTTGGTTTCGACAGAAACAGTATAATTTTATCTATATAATTCCCATTGGCAAACAGAGCAGACCCTGATCAGCCGTCTGATCTGGGTCTACATGTAGGCTACTCTTATGAAGTAAAGGGTAGTAGATAAGCAAGAGTGTCTTTAGTCCTTTACTCCATAAAGACAGTTTAACGCCCTTGCAAACAGAGTAGATCCATATCAGAGGTTCCTATAGGAGCCATCTGATTCGCATCTGCTCTATTTGCTTATGAAATAATATAGGCATGATTTCTTCCATGGTACAGTTTTCACGTGTTAAATATGTCAGTAAATATTAGTAATAGCATTACTTCTTACAGAAATATTGTAAATATTGCAGACAGTGTAGATCTAACCCAGATCAAACGGATCCTGTAAAAGCTGTCAGATCAGGGTCTCTGTTTTCATATGGAATTACAAATGTATCTACTGATTCTACAGTTTCTGCCAAAGCCAAAATGCCCTGTGTTGATATACCATTATGAAATTTAAGCTAATATATTAAATATTCATGATGTGTTATATCTTACATGCATATTCATGACGCTTTTGGCGAATTCCTGAACATTTTTGCAAACAGATTGGATTCAGATCAATGCTATGTGAGAGTACAGTAAATGTTAAAGACTTTCACCGTGGAAATTTTAGTAAACAGATTAACTCTTTCGGCGCCAAATTTCTAATTGACGTCTGCAACTCAATTTTGTTAAATCATTCGTTGAAATAAGTAAATGGAATAAATAAATAAATACAGATTTCAAAAGAATAAAACACAGAATTAGAGATTGAGACAAAAAGTGAAGTCCCTTGAAAAGGCGGCGTCAGATCTGGGACTGCACTATTTGTCGTGGTGCATTTTGGCGACATTGACGGTGAAAGGGTTAAAGGATAATAGCAACAGATAAACGTGCATACTCGTGTACTAAAATCCTCATTTCTCCACCAAACCCTATGTTATGACCACTCTTTAGAATCGTCTTAAAGAGACACTTTTCACAACATAGGGTTTGGTTGAGAAATAAAGAAGTTATTCTTGAAAATGTTTTAATTTACGCATCTTATCTGGACCTCTGAAAGGTTATGCCTTTTGCTTACTCTGACTTCAGACGTCAGACCCAAGATGTGTCAACTTTATCCTGCTAGACATTACCTGGCTAACATCTGGAAACAGTTTTGGTCCAGGGTCCATGCTTATAAAGCTTTTAGTTGAGTCTGAGATCGTTCTCAAGCTTTTGATTGGTCAGATTTGAGTTCTCAAGCCAGAGGCTCAAATCTGACCAATCAAAAACTTGAGAACGAACTCAGACTCAACTAAAAGTTTTATAAGCATAGACCCAGATTAGACACATCATCAGACTCAGTACTCGGTATCTTATCAGGATCCTAGATGGTTGGCCTTCGGTCAGTAGTTTCTTAACCCATTCCCTCATGTTGACGACTTTTGACGACTCTGTAAAAGTCACTTTGTGAAACCACTGTGATAAATAGAGCATTTGCTCCTATAGGAGCAAATGCTCTGTTTATCACAATGGTTTCAAACTACAAATTTCTGAAAATTTCCTTTTCTCTAGTTAATACTCTTTTTCGGTAGATTTATTCAAAGAGGTTATACCTAAAATACTTAAAATAGCCTATGAGGTAATGTGTTAAACCTCTTGGACGAATGTGAAGTAAGCAAACATGGCTCGAGACGATTCTTAAGAGTGGTTACAGTAAAGGGTTTGGTGGAGAAATAAAGGGGCTATTCTTGAAAAGGTTTAAATTTATGCATCTTATCTAGACCCATGTGTTTGTCAGCATGGTAAGGGTATATATCGAACTCTCTATAAACATAAACAAGGTATAGGAACTAACGAGCATCTGTTTCTTGTTTATCCTTGTTAGGGCCTCCGTGCAATCGACCGGGCCGGAATTCAGACGAGGATTTCCGATTGACCCTTTGCACGCTGAGAAACTGTCGTCTGTAAGCTTTGTCATCTGCTACAATTCTGTAACTACATGTACTGTTTATTAATTTGTGTCAAACAGTTTGCCCGTGATGAGACGGGACATAGTTTCTCATCAGGGTCAAAACTGTTTGACACTCGGAGAGCTTGTGTTTTAATGAAAATGAAAGAAAAATATTTCTTAGAGAAACATTATTAACTTGAAACTTTTTACAGAGAGAGGGCACGGAGAATGAGATAGAGAAAAAAGAATAAGAATAAAGAAGAGAAGACTAATAATTAGAAGATAAGAATCAAGATAATGATGATGATGATGACGGCGATGACGCTGACGGCAATGATGATGTCATGACGAACAAATTATGATGACGATGATGATGATTCGATAACAATTACGATGATGATGACTCGACGATGACGATGCCGACGACGATGATTGTGACTTGATGATGATGACGATGATGATGCCGACGTGACAGCTTTTCTGACAGGATTAAATAATTTTGATTTACGTTCACATGTTTATAGAAGATACAGTAAAACCTCTCTATAACGGCCACTAAATTGTGTTAATTAGTTGATATTTAGGGCAGGTAGCTGCTTAAAGCAAGGTGAAAGTAATACAGAACGCTCCAATAGGAGCGTTCTGTTTTACTTTCACCTTGCTTTCAGCAGCCACCTGCCTTTAACACGAAATACTTTATGTAATTTAGTGGCCGTTATAGAGAAGTGTTACTGTACAGACAATTATGTCTACAAACTGCCAGTCTGTAAAACATATGGCATTTACTCGATGAATTTATTGATGTCAGAAATAATGAATGTATGAATATGAATAGTAAATACAGTAAAACCCCGCGCTAATGCGACCACTTAATAATAAACATCCACTGGTGTCGTTTAAAGCAGGTGGTTGCTTAATGCAGGGCGAAAGTTATGCAGCTCCTCAGGAGCTTTCGGCATAACTTTCGTCCTGCATTAAGCTACCACATGCCTCTGCCACCCAGAATTATGCCCATTTTTGGTGGTCGCATTAGAGAGGTTTTACTGTATCTGAATTTTTATAATGGCATCCTGGATAAGGGAATTTTATCATGGCAGAAACTTTAGAAATACAGTAGAATCCCTCTAATGCGACCACTTAATGAATAACATGTCTGTCTTTATAAACAGGTGGTTGCTTAATGCAGGACAAAAGTAATACAGAAAGCTCGTCTTGGAGCTTTCTGCATTACTTTTTATCCTGCATTAAGCTACCACCTGCATCTAGCACCCAGAAATATTAGCGGGGTTTTTACTGTATATCTATATCATATCATAAACACACAAAGCCGACGTTGGTTGCACTGTACAGTAGAACCTCTCTAAACTGGATGTTAAATTTAGTATAAATATCGGTATTGGAGACAGGAGGCAGCTTAATGCGTGACTTTCGCCTTGCAATAAGCAGCCACCTGCATGCCAATAAATATCTAAATTATTCTCTACTAGAATACCGGTTTAGAGGGGGTTCACTGTACATGTGTGGTAATACACGTATACACATTATCGGTATATTTTATATCAAATGTCAGGATCTGACCGGGGCCCTGTAATCAGTATGCAGTAAAACCACTCTTACTCGAGATTTTAGAAGAGAAGAATTTAGATACTTTTAGGCAAGTGGTTGCTTAATGCAAGGTGAAAGTCATACATAAAGCTCCTAGAGGAGATTTCTGCATGACTTTCACCCTGCATTAAGATGCCACCTGTCTCCAAGACCGAACTTTATACTAAATTTAACGCTCGGTTTAGAAGAGGGTTATTGTAAAACATTGCTTGCTACAGTAAATTCTCGACGAACCCAAACTTTATTAACATATAGTGGTCTGTACAAGCAGATGGTTGCTTAATGCTGGACAAAAGTAATGCAGAAAGCTCTTATATTTCTGCATTACTTTTGCCATGCATTAAGCTACCACCTGCTTTAAAAATCCAGAATTATACTTATTTTGAGTGGTGGTATTAGTGAGACTTTACAATAATAACTTTTACATGCATGGATACAGTCACACTGTACAGTGAGTGAGTGAGCTGGGTTTTACGTCCGGCCAACAGTATTTCAGTTATTTGCAGGTACACAGACTCTACCCGCATGAGACAAGTTATAGTGCTGCCTCAATGGAACGCCCCTGTCGCAGGCAAGGGCACCCCACCAAGTCACATTATCCTGACACCGGGCCGACCAGTACCAGAACTACTCCTTTAATGTCGAGCGTAGACAGGGGAGCTACTATAGTACCAACTTTTAACGGCTTTTGGTCTGTCGCGACCGGGGATCGAACCTACGACCTTCCGTACCGCAGCCGGACGATCTACCACTGAGCCACGCGGCCGGTACACTGTACAGTAAAACTCGTCTAAACTGGAACTATAGCAGAGGGAAAAAATAGATACTTTTAGGCAGTTGGCTGCTTAATACACGACGAAAGTCATGCAGAAAGCTCCTAGAGGAGCTTTCTGCATGATTTTCACCCTGTATTAAGCTACCACCTGTCTCCAAGACCGATATTTATACTAAATTTTAACGACCGGTTTAGAGGGTTTTTTATTGTCAAACAGTTTAAAACTCAAAATCTGGAGCTCTCCGTGAAACACTAGTGATGATATATTTCCGGAGACGATATCGTTGAACACAGATGAATCTTTTTTTTTTCAACGGAATAATCAACTTGTTTAGCATATGTCACTGGAGTTGGATGTTTTCTGGATAAAATGAACTCGTTTTTTGAACTGACCTTTTTTTAAATAATTTACGAACACAACATTTTTGGCCATGGTCGAAACTGTAAAAATATATCTATGCGTGTAATTCTATGAGAAAATAGAACAGACTCTGATCAGACAGCGCCTACAGGAATTATCCGATATGGGTCTACTCTGTTTGCAAATGCTTCAAAAGGGGGCGAAGAGTTAACCCTTTCCCGCATATAAACGTGTTTTCACGCATTTGCAAACAGAGTAGATCCAGATCAGACGGCTTCTGTATAGGAGCCGTCTAATCAGGGTCTGCTCTGTTTGCTTTTGAAACGATATAGATCTGATTCTACGGTTTTCATCAAAGCAAAAATTTCCCTTTAAAATTTACATGATAAAAATTCTGCTAATAAATATTCATGATGCCATTTTTTCTTTCATGAATATTAAACAGGGGAAGGGAAAGGGTTAAGCGACCACTAAAATGATACAAAATGTGTCCAACTCCATGAATAGTCATGTAAGAAATAAGGACATCATGAATATTAATTAGATTAATTTTTAAAATGGCATATCAAGACATGAGTTTGTTGCATGCGAAAGCAGAAACTATAGAACCAGATCTATATCTATAAGCAAACAGAGCAGATCCTGATCAGACAGCTCCTGTAAGGGTCGCCTGATCTGGGTCTACTCTGTTTGCAAAGGCGTAGAAGGCGTATATATGCAGGAAAGTGTTAAAATAAGAAGGTGGTTTCTGCATTGCCTTTGTCCCTCGTTACCCCTACCACATGCCCGGAACCCTTTCCCTGTTCAATACTCATGTAAGAAACAATAACATCATGAATATTTATTAGCTAAATTTTCGTAATGTAAACTTTTGAAGGATTTGTTTTTGCTTTGACACAACCTGTAAAATTACATGTAGATCTATATCATGTTAAAGGCAAACAGAACAGACCCTGATCAGACGCCTCCGATCTGTGTCTACTCTGTTTGCAAATACATGTATGTACGTACGTGATAAGGCATTTGCAAATACATGTAGGGCCTACGTGAAAAGGTGTTTGTTTGAGGAGCACATGTATAACATGTAACTGTATAACATGTATATAACATGTAGATCTATAAGCAGATTGACCAAGGATCAAACCCGCGACCTTCCGAACCGCAGAGAGACGATATAAGAATTTGTATAGGCTTGGATCTTGTTTAGACAGTGTTGTCGAACACGTGTTTGGATCCTTCACCGGAAATTTGAAAATAAAGTTTTTATAATCATTTCCTTCATGTCAACGCCTTTGCAAACATAGTAGACCCAGATCAGACAGGAGCCGTCTGATCTGGGTCTACTTTGTTTGCTTGTGGAAATAAGTAAGTCTGATTCTACGATTTCTGCCCTACAAAAAAATCCTGCATTCATTCACCATCATTAAAATTCGCCTAATAAATATCCATGAAGTCATTATAAGTTCTTACATAAATCTTCACGAGGGAAAAGGGATCATTAATACAGTCGGCAGACGTACTAAGCCCACCCAATGCCGAATCCGGGTCTATTAATCTGGTTTTAACCAATATAAAACGCCGTATATAGTAGGCCTATCCCGGAGTATATGTTTGGTTATGCCCAAGTAGGTTTATATACCTTGAGTATTAAAAACAACAAAGTGTAAATATAAGAAAGAAAATGAAAGAAGAGAGAGAGAGAGAAGGAGGATACACACAGACATAGAAATAGAGATAAATTGATCAATCAATATATATTTGTATAGAGAGGAGACAGAGGGAGAGAAAGAGAGAGAGAGAGAGAGGGGGGGGGAGACAGAGAGGGAGAGGGGGGGGGGGGTAGTGAAAGCGAGTGATAGACAGACAGAAATAGAGACACACAGATACGTACAGAGAGACAGACAGAGGAAAATATGTATTTATTTATCGAGGGGAGAAAAACAGAGAGAGAGAGGAGAGAGAGCCTTTTTTTTTAATTTCCGTCAAATATTTCAGTTAACATATTTTTTAGTTTGATGGATCTGGATCTAGGATCAACCTATCTGTTGTATCTACATGTTACATGCAAATGTCTGTACATAGCTCTAGATCTAGATCGTGTAAGATTTTAAAATGTAGCCTAACAGTTTGGATTTATATCAGAAACTATAAGTGATAGATTACATTATGCTTTCATCTACAAATAAGAATAGTCAAACACAAATTAAATTAAGGCAGATCTAATTTCAACGTAAGCGACGTTTTCAAAGCAGACGACATTTTTGGTTGGCGTAGAGAAAAGTGGAAAATCCCTACACAGAGCCCATTGTTTATCTACACATCGGGGTAGGTATATGTCTGTAATACACCATCTCGTTTAACCCCTTTTATGTATGACCCCATGTAGATATATCTCGTCTGTGGAATGCGCAAGTAGCAACAAGTAAGGGCTGGTAATCTCTCGCCAGAGCTCCGATATGTTTACACAGTAAGGGTTAAATTACCTCCCTTCCCTAATCCCTGCAGGCTATGACAAGCAGTACTTCCCTAGAAATGGTGTGAAGGGTTTCGCGTCGGAGGAAAAATGCCGATGTGAGGGGGATTTTAGGGCTTTTTGTGGATTGAAACTTACACTATAGGTAAGATGAAAGTCTAGTGATTCGTTTTATTGTTATTTTCACAGTATTTGTTCGATAGTTGATTGAAAACAGGGAGTTAAACTGTACCCTGTTCCTCTACCCTTTTAAGGTCAGTACACAGAAAATGTCGGCCCTAGCCGATCGATTGGCAGGTTCCCAATTCGTGTATTCGGGGAATAGTTTTGATCGAATAAGTCGTAGTTAGCTCGTTTTGCGTATTTTAAATCACTGCTAAACCATTATATTCTGAGTAATCGAGTGTTTTCATACAAACTTCGAGTGCTTTGAATGCGGAAATGAGGGAGTTTTTACACAGGGAGCGAGCTGTCATGTATAAATTACGTCAGTCAGCCCCAACAGGTGGCGTGGCGGTTTGTTTGGCCCTTCGGGCATAGTAATGGATCCAACGAGTTCTGACTCTGTTTGCAACATTATTTGTTGAAGCAAACGAATTACTGCCAAACCGAAAGTAATGTTATGTAACAATCAATCATGATACTGTTGATTTGCTGCTTCGGAATTTCCCTAACCTGATAAGTCACGTGACATGCTACTGCTATTTTCGAGTCACGTGATTTGTGTATTGGACATAATGGGGTCAGGAGGTTGGCATACAATTTTATAAATAAATAGAGCAAATCGAGTCCGGTTTATCAAAAAACTTTATCAATGAAAAATCAAAGATAATGTTTATAAAAAAATTCAATAAATGTATACGATTTTCATGCTTAAGTTTACATTATAATTAATGTGCTTGGATTCATGGATAGAGAGAAGAATGCAGGATGAATACACACTATAAATCTGCAAAAAAAGTCATTGCTGAAAGTCTATATAGTATATTTTGTCGTTCAAAATGGTGATAGAGGCAAACAGTTTGCTTCCCCTATGACTGCGTGATGTGGACTGGGCTACTAGTCAGATCAGGATCCAAACTGTTTGAAAATTTGTCACAAGTTTGCTTTTGTGCGAAAGTTTTGCTTTTTGTACTTTTTTTTTTTTCTCTACCTGTGATTCCAATCTGTCTGTCTTTCCATTCCTTTTTGTTCCAATTTTCTTCCTCACCTTTTGTATAAATTTAACAAGGTTCTCAATACATTGAATTGACATACACATAACATGTTATATATACATGTCTCTGCCTTGAACTCTTTACTTCATGAACATTCATTTAATAAATAATGACATCATGAATATTTATCTGATTAATTATTATAAAAGCACAATTACAAAGGAATGTTTGGCCATGGTAGAAACTGTAATCATATATGTTATCTGCCATAAGCATTAAAACAGAGCAGACCCTGATCAGATGGCTCCTACTGATCTGATCTGGGTCTACTTTGCTTGCAAAACCATTGTACAGAGCCATAGATAGAAGAAGTATTTATTCAAATATTAAAATCTACATTAAAGAGTGGTCACAACACTGTTGGTTTCAGGTGCTGATCCAGGATTTCAGATTAAGGGGGGTGGGGGCCGGGTTGTTAGAATTCTTTTTGGAAGGGGGGGGGGGGGGGGTTTAGATTTTTATGTTTGATGACATAACTACATAATACATGTTGAAAAAGTGTAATTGGGTGAGGGAAATAAAAACCTCAGATTAAATCATTATTTTATTGATTTTTAGTAGATCTAGATCTAAAATATTACTAAAAAAGTTTGTTTGGGCAATTTTAGGGGGGGCGTACACCGGCTCCACCCCCTCTAAATCCGCGCCTGGGTTTGATGGAGAAATAAAGGAACAATTTTTGAAAAGGTCTCACTCTGTCACTCCTGTTTGACACAATCAATTCCTGATTTATTTATTTTTGTTTAATCTGACCATCATTTTTTGATACCAAAATCAATTTCAGCCCTGATTTTACACCAGTAGTTTTACTATTAACCCTTTCCCTCATATAACAGTACAAACAAACAAGACCCAGATCCGATAGCTCCTGTAGGAGATGTCTGATCCGGGTCTGCTCTGTTTGCTTGTGAAATTATGATAGATCTGATGTCAGTTTCTACCAATAAAAAAAACAACTGTGTACCTACGCCATTATAAAATTTCAGCTAATTAATATTCATGATGTCATTATTTCTTACGTATGAATATTCAAAAGGGAAAGGGCTATATCTTTTTAACCCTTTTCCCTGTTGCATATTCATGTAAGAGATAATGACATCATGAATATTAATTAGTTGAATTTTTATACTTGCATATGTTATTGTTTGGTATTGGTAGAAATTGCAGTCAGATCTATTTTAACCCTTTTCCTGTTCTATGTTTATTCCAAATTTCCATACCTACTGACTATTCATTAACAAAATAGTTATAATGAAATATGACAGGTGGAACAGTGTAGACATTTTAGAAAGCAAAGAAACAGATCTATCGAATTCTATTAACAAACAGAGCAGACCCTGATCAGACGGCTCCTCTAGGAGCCGTCTGATCTGGGTCTACTCTGTTTGCAAATGCGTGAAAACACGTTTATATGAGGGAAAGGGTTAACCATTTTCCCTGTTGCATATTCATGTAAGAGATAATGACATCATGAATATTAATTAGTTGAATTTTTATAATTGCATATGTTATTGTTTGGTATTGGTAGAAATTGCAGTCAGATCTATTTTAATTTTAAAATTTCATAAGCAAACAGCAGACCCAGATCAGATGATCAGATGGCTCCTATAGAAGTGGTCTGATCTGGGTCTATGCTGTTTGCAAAGGTGTGGAAAGGTGTTTGTATGAGGGCAAGGGTTAATGGTTGAAAAATGTTTCTTTTGTAGGTTTGGAGAACATTATAAACCCCTTCACACACATTCACATCAGACTTACCTTCGTGTCATCATTAAAAGTCATCAACCGGTCTCATCATCATAAGCCCGCAGCGGTATGGAACGTTCTGAGAGAAGGAAACAAAATGGTCATGATAAGAATTCAACACAGCCTAAAATCAACCAGATTGCTTCTCAGCTAGCCAAGAACAAAGGTCTTGATAATCTCACTACTGCCCTACTGTCAATCAAAACAGAAACCCTTGACTCAAAACAAAATGGAACTTCAGAGACATTATTGACGGACGGACCCTTGCATATCAAAATTGAAAAAATTGAGTCCATGCAACCTGCAACTGCAGCTGCTTTAGATCTCAAACCAGTTTCTACATCTACGATAAATCAGATCGCAAATCAGCTTGCCAACAGTAAAGGACAACAGACTGGGCACCCTGATTTAACCAAACCTGCAATTATAACAAATAACACTAAAGACATTAAACCCAGCACTGTTGTTGGCAAAATGAGTGAGGCTCTGTCTTTGAAACAGTCACCGACTTTGACAAAACAGCTTGCTACCCCGATAAGCGGCACGACAAACAAGATGCAGGTAATTACACAGTACATGTGTCGATATTGCGGACAACAATTCGACTCGCCCACGTTAATGCAGCAGCATATTCAAGACCATGTACAAGGAAAAGCGCCACACCAATGCTCTGTTTGTGGAAAAGAATACCGAACTCCTTCCAAACTGCAGCGCCATGTCAGAGTGCATAGTGGGGAGCGTCCATATGCTTGCTCGGTCTGTGGAAGGAGATTTACTCGCAGTGATCATGTCAAACAGCACATGAAAGTACACACACAAGTAAGTAATAATATACTGTACCTTTGAATTTTAACCCTTTCCCTGTTCTGTGTTCATTCCAAATTTCAATACCTACTAAATATTCATAGATAAAAATTAATGATAATAACGAAATATGGAAGATGGACAATTGTAGCCATTTTAGAAAGTAAAGACACAGATCTTTGAAATTCTATTAGCAAACAGAGTAGACCCTGATCAGACGGCTCCTCTAGGAGCCGTCTGATCTGGGTCTTCTCTGTTTGCAAATGCGTGAAAACACGTTTATATGAGGGAAAGGGTTAACCCTTTACTGACATCATACATGTAAATATTTATTAGATTAATTGTCATAATAGCACATGGACACAGGAACGTTTGGCCATAGCAGAAACTGTATATCTATTATAACCCTTTCCCTCATATAGACATGTTTTCACGCATTTGCAAACAGAGTAGACCCAGATCAGACAGCTCCTAGAGGAGATGTCTGATCAGAGTCTGCTCTGTTTGCTAATGGAATTTGATAGATCTGTTTCTTTACTTTCTAAAACGGCTACAATGTACCACCTTCCATATTTCCTAACCCTTGTAACTATTTTGTTCATGAATATTCATTAGGTATTGAAATTTGAAAAAACATAGAACAGGGAAAGGGATAAGCAAATAGAGCAGACCCTGATCAGAGTCAGACCGCTCCTACAGGTCTAATCTGCTTGTGTATTTATGGGGTAAAGAGTTATGAACTGGCATTCAATTTTTTTGACAAGCAATTTGTTTTAACATTTTACCTGCTACAGATGCCTTTTGACACCTTGCAAACAGAATTAACACGGATCAGATGGTCAGAGTCTACTATATTTGCTAATGGAATTATAATATAGATCTTATTTTACAGTGAATAATTTTGGTTGAATAATCTTTGGTTTGACAGGCCCCAGATCAGTTACATTCAACCCTTTCCATGTCCATAATGCGGCATCTCATCTGGATCTTGACTGTTTGTCATCTTGACTATATTTTTGCAAAGAAATGAGAGAAAGTTTATTTTAAGAATTGAAGCAGACGACAATTGTTGCAGACGAAAAATTACTTAGCGTGCAAAGAGTTATTATCCCTATCCCGGTCAAGCTTCACAAAATTGTTTATGATCACAACATCTTCAATGTGGTAATGGATGTATAAATATATATATAAATAACCCTTTCCATCATGGATATTCATGTAATAAATTATGACATCATGACTAGCTGAACACAGAATTATTTTGCCATGTCAGATCTATATTATATTATTCCTTGTATAAGCACACAGAGCAGACCCTGATGAGACCGCTCCTACAGGAGCCATCTGATATTGGTCTTCTTGGTTTGCAAAGGCATTGAAAGGCGTATTTTGGAGTAAAGGGTTAAACTTAAAGAATTATGGCTGTTTGATTTTTGTATTAACCCATTCCCATCATAGGCTATTTTTAGATCCAACCACTTTGAATAAATCTACCGAAAAGGAGCATTAACTAGAGAAAAGGATTTTTTTTTTGAATTTTTTAGTTTGAAACCATTGTGATAAATAGAGCATTTGCTCCTATAGGAGCAAATGCTCTATTTATCACAATGGTTTCAAGAAGTGGTTAACGTTATTACAGAGGCATTGAAAGGCGTATTTATGGAGGAAATGGTTTCAAACAAACAAGCGTTGGTAGTTTTGCTGATTTATTTTCTAAGATAAAACCTTTAGGTATAGTCATAGGACATAGGCTCATTCCCTTGGTATCAGCTTCATCATGCATGATGTTTACAAGAAGTTCGACATTTTGTCAGTTTTGACATCAGTACAACTAAAATCCGGTACAATGTACTTTATCCGTAATAGTTAGAGTTATTGCCCTTTGAAGTATTGATTTTTGTGCTGGCATCGGCATGTAGTACTCTTATTGATCATGATGTGACTCGGAGTTACTGTGTCTAAATTGTTTCCAAACTAACTCAATTGATTATCATCAGCACGCCAAGCAACTTATTAACACTTTACTCCATGAATATTCATGTAAGAAACAATGACATCATGAATGTTAATTAGATTAATTTGAATGCAGGCTTTTTTGACCATGACAGAAATTGTAGAATTATATTTATATATAGCATAGGCAAACAGAGCAAACTCCTATAGGAGCCATCATGATGATCTGATCAGGGTCTGCTTTGTTTGCAAAGGTGAAAAAAGGCGTATTTAATTTATGGAGGAAAGGGTTAAGATAATGAAGCATGCAGAGTAGCATTAATCAATGATTAACCCTTTCCCTGTTGATGATTGATATTCATTTAAGGAAATGGTGATGCCATATTTATTAGCTGAATTTTTATTAGGGCATAATTATGTAATTTGGTTTTGTAGAGTCAGATCTGTTGTAATTTCATAAGCAAACAGAGCAGACCCAGATCAGGCAGCTCATACAGCATCTGTCTGATCTGGGTCTACTCTGTTTGCAAAGGCATGAATTGCATTTGTAAGAGGTAAAAGGTTAAAAGATTTGCTAAAACATGTAACATTTTATTTATAAGCAAACAGAGCGGAGATTGTAGATATTGTATATATGTAAATACCAATGGATATTGTTGGTATACTTGACCCTTTCCCTCATATAAACGCCTTGTCACGCTTTTGCAAACAGAGCAGACCCAGATCAGATAGCTCTTACAGGAGATTTATGTAGACCTATATGTTTCTTATCTGGAGCTCTATCATAACTAAATATCTAAAGAACTAATACCTTACAGTAGAACTAATTCAAACACCTTCTCACCATGTCAAAGGGTCACAGTATTATCAAGGGCAACTGTGTGTCATGCATGATTACAGAGTTCTCTTCCATTGAAGTTTTGCATCATTATAAGAAATATTTAACCTTTTACTCCATAACTACGCCTTTCTTATTTTTTCAAAGAGGTTGTATCTAAAAATAGCCAATGAGGGAATGTGTTAAGGAGCTGTCTGATCAGGATCTGTCCTGTTTGTAAAGTTTTTATTAAGTAGAGGGTTATTCATTTGTAACTGGTTATGAAGCTTTTGAATCCTTTTGCAGAAAGGTACTAGGCACTAGCATCCACTTTTTGTGCTGTTAATGTGCACATGGTTTGGTAAGATAAAAGCAGCTCATGAAATAAGTGTAGGATCTTATGTCTGATCTGGGTCTTCTCTGTTTGCATATGCATTTTTATGGAGAAAAGAAATAAAGAAGTTATTCTTGAAACTGTTTAAATTACACAACTTACCTGGAGCTCTGTCTAATGAATTCCTGTGCGTGAATTGGTGATTTCATGAATATTCATCAAATCATTGTTTTTATAAAGTTTTAACTTTCAAGGGAATTTTTTGCCTAGACAAAAACTGAAGGATCAGATCAATATAATACTATAAGCAAACAGCAGATACTGATCAGACAGCTGATAACAGGAGCTGTCTGATCTGGGTATACTCTGTTTTGCTCTGATCCTATGAGGGGAAAGTGTTAAATATTTCAAGGGTTGGTTGATATTTCCTAATTTTGCTTATGTTCTCTTTTTGTTCAATAATTACACCCAAATTTCCCTAAGAATTCGGACAGAAAAACTTTTAAAAGCAAATATTACTGACCCAGATGAAACTGCTCCTGAAGCAGCAGTTTGATTAGGGTCTACACTATTTGATACTATGTTAAATCTACTTTCAGTTTATCCCTTTACTTCATGAATATTCGTGTAAGAAATGATGGTGTGATGAATATGTATTAGATTCATTTTCATAACTGCGTATGAACACAAGAATTATTGTCCATGGCAGAAACTGTAGAGTCATGTCTATATTATTTCATAAGCAAACAGAGCAGACCCTGATCAGACAGCTCCTACAGGAGCTGTCTGGTCTGGGTCTTCCTTCTCTGTTTGCAAAGGCATAGAAAGGTCTATTTATGGAGTAAAGGGTTAAAGCTATCAAATAGGTGCCAATTTAAAAACAAATAGATGGGGAATGTCTGAATACTTAAGGTGATAAGGGCACATTTCAGATGAATATGAAGTGACATCACAGAGCTACAGATAAAAGGTGCATACTCAAATACTAAATTTTTCACTTCTCCACCAAAACCTATGTTGTGACCACTCTTTAGAATTGTCTCTTTGAGACAATTTTAAAGAGTGGTCACAACATAGGGTTTGGAGGAGAAATAAAAGAAGTTATTATTGAAAATGTTTTAATTTACGCATCTTATCTGGACCTCTGACATATGACCATGTTAACCTTTAGCATTCTGTGAGCAAATTTATTATATCATTCACAAACAATTTGGATCCAGATAAGACAGAGTTGCTCTGTCATAACAAGAATCCAAACTGTTTAGACACCAATATCTATTTTGAGGAGAAATGTTAGAAATAGTCTACCTGTACTTTAACCCATTCCTTTACATTGACACCTTTTGACCCTTCTGTAAAAGTCACTTTCTGAAGCCGTTGTGATAAATAGAGCACTTGCTCCATAGGACAAATGCTCTATTTATCACAAAGGTTTGAAATCTGCACAATTCCAAAAGTGTTCTTTTCTGTAGTAAATGCTCCTTTTTGGTAGATTTATTCAAAGAGGCAGGATTTAAAATAGCGGATTAGGGAATGGGTTAAGAATTGAAGTTTGCAAAATGTTCTGCAGAAGCCTTTTATTACGATTTGCTTAGGGTGCTAAAGGTTTACTTTAAAATACACTTTACAGTCTGAGGCCAAAGCCGACAGCAAGGACAAGATGAAACTAATTTCCATTAAGGTAATAACCAGTCTACAATCTGATCTGGGACACCCGGAAGCTTGCTTTTTACTGTGCTCTTTGAATTACAATGCCATGCATGCTTCTCAGTAATACTGCCTTTTTAGTATGATTTATAACTAAGAATTCACTGATATTGCATTCATAATAAAAATGGTGCTTGGGTCATTCTGCTTAAATTAAGCCCTACTCCATATACTTCATTCTTAACCCTTTACTCCATGCCTTTTAATGCTTTTGTAATCAGAGTAGACCCAGATCAGACGGTTCCAGTTGGAACTGTCTGATCAGGAGTCTGTTCTGTTTACTTATGGAATAATTCATTATAGACTTGATTCTAGTTTCTGCTATGGCCTTGAGTTTCTGTGTTCAATTACCATTTTCAAGAATTGTCTAATTAATATTTGTGATGTCATTATTTCATACATAGATATTCATCAGGTAAAGGGTTAACCCTTCACTCCATAATATGCCTTTCTATGCCATTGCAAACAAAGAATACCCGGATCGGAGCCGTCTGATCAGGGTCTGCTCTGTTAGCTAATGATACAATATAGATATAATTCTATAGTTTCTGCCATGGCCAAAACTTCTTGTGTCCATGTGCTATTCTAATAAATTAATCTAATTAATATCAATAACGTCATTATTTCTTACATGAATATTAATGGAGTAAAGGGTTAAGTAAGGACCATTCATTCAATCTTAGAAGTTTTTATTATTTGCAAATTTATTTTTCATTTTATTCTGACTTGTGCTGCATGAGGAAAATACTTACATCTACCAAGAAAGCTGAAAAATGTATTTAACCCTTTCCCTGATATAAACGACTTTTCACGCATTTGCAAACAGAGTAGACCCAGATCAGATGGCTCCTGTAGGAGCCGTCTGTTCAGGGTCAGCTCTAATGCTTATGACTTTATATAGTTGTGAATCTACATTTCTACCATAGTAAAACAAATCCTGTGATCTACATTTCTACCATAGTAAAAACAAAACCTTTTGATCTTGGTCTACTCTGTTTTCAAAGGTGTATTTGTAAAGGGTTAACTGATTGGAAATTAACCCTTTGAATGAATCTACCGAAAAGGAGCATTAATGAGAGAAAAGGAAATTTCAGAATTTTGTAGTTTGAAACCATTGTGATAAATAGAGCATTTGCTCCTATAGGAGTTTGGTGGAGAATTGACGATTTTAGAATTTGGGTACACGTCATTATATCTGTAGCTCTGGTTACGCCTTTACATCATAAACACTTTTTTCATGCCTTTTCAAACAGAGAAGAGTAATATCAGATGGCTAATGTAGGAGTCGTCTGATGTAGGAGGGTTCGCTCTATTTGCTTATATGATTCTACAGTCTCTGCCATGAACAATGAATCATGTGTTCATTGGCTTATCCTGTCTTGCATAGAAATATTTGCATATACAGTGAACCCTCATTATACTGGCATTCGTTACAATGGCACCCTCGTGATACCGGCAGTATGCATTGATTTGAAACAAAATTACCGTTAAGTCTTTGAAACAACCACTGAATAAATAGGTACAATGCCAATAAGACAGGTGATCGCTTAATGCAGAACACAAGTGATCGCTTAATGGGAGCTTTTTGCACTTCTTGTGTTCTGCATTAAGCGTTCACCTGTTGGTGTTAGTTTAACACTGGCCATATGGTTCCTTTCATATTTAAACTCGTTATAATGGCAACCTCATTATACCAGCAAAATGTCTGGAAACAAACACCTCCGTTGTAACGAGGGTTCACTGTATTCATACTAAAATACATTTGAAATCATTAATATGCACAGAAAGTGGAGTTTAAACCATAAATATGCATAGTCAATGGCCAAAAATGTTTCTGTGTCCAGATGCCAATATAAAAACACAACTAGTAATTAAACCCATTCCCTCATATTGACACCTTTGACGCCTCGGTAAAAGGCGTCAATATGCGGGAATGGGTTAATCTAATTAATATTCATGACATCATTATTACGTACATTTATGAGTATTCATGGGGGAAAGGGTTTAACTGAATTGCCTAAATAGTGCTCTTTTCTTGGACACTGAGTTCATGGTTTTGGTTTCTTCTGCAGCCTAAAGATCAGAACACCTGCCATGTATGTAACGGCATGACATTCAACAGGCGACAGGCACTTCACCTTCATCTGCAGCAACAGCATATGATACAATGTGTAAGTTATTATCTCCCTTTATGATGTTTTTGTGTAAATTGTCTCCCTTTGTATATGGCATCATGGTATTATGATCAGTTAGCTGTGGCAATGACATTATGTATTCAGATTAATAAGTAACAGGCATAAATTTGAACACTTTTAACTTTTAATAATAGCTCTTTTATGATCGCTCACTGTCCAGCGTCTGTCCATCCGTCAACAATTGCTTTAAACAACAGCTCCTCTGAAACAACAATGCAGAATGCAACCAAACTTTACAGAAACGATCTTTGTATCATGCACTATCAACATTGTTAAAAGAATCTGGTTGCCATGGCAACCAAAAGAAAAAATCTTTAAACATTTTCTCCTAAACCAGTAATGAGAATTGACTGATATATGATAGGGATAGTCTTCTTGTGACCCTCTAGCATAACTTTTAGAATCTTGTTGATATCTAAAAAAAACTATATAAAAAACCTTTAAAAATCGTCTTGTCCAAATTTGGTTTCCCAATTTTAAAAGTATTTGGTAGAAATAGTTGCCTGGTGACCCTTTATCAAATTGTTAAATTATGTTGATATCTCAAAAACATGGCCACAAGCGAGGCTGGATTTGCTTAAATAAGTACATGTATGTAGAAAACCTTGAAAAATCTTCTCCAAAACCGGTGGTCAAATTTGAAAGATATTTAGCAGGAATGATTGCCTGGTGATCATTTCTCTGATACATGTCCATGTAAGAATTAATGACATTATGAATTGTATTTAGATAATTTCTTACAATGACATAATTATGTACACATGGTATTTAAGCTCAGGCAGAAACTATAGTATCATATCTATATTATACCGTAAGCAAGCAGAGCAGATCCTGATCAAAAGGGAGCAGTCTGATCTGGGTCTATTCTGTATTCAAATGTGTGAAAAGGTGTTTATATAAAGGAAAAGGTTAAAATGTTTTATTTTATACATCTTATCTTATCCTGTGTTATGGTGAATACAGTCCAGAGATAATTAACCTTTTTCTCCATGGATGCACTTTTTATCGCTATTGCAATCAGAGTAGACCCAGATAATATGGTGTTGTATGTATGGGATGAGGATCCAAACAGTATGCTACTTAATGGATGGATGGATGAATGAAAGTGCAGGAAGTTGGGAGAGAGTGAGATCTGTGTGAATGAGAATAATTAATTAGCTAATAAAGACTCTTTGAAATTGTAGAAGCCCGTAGGAGCAAGATCTGAGGGGCTGACCATCAGTTCTGTGTCGGTCAGCCAGTCAGTGATTGATATATATCTTCTTTGATGTTTAAGAATAGGTCATGTATTACTATTACCTACTTCTTTGAATGGAATGATCTGGGAGCCCGAGAGAGTGGTGGGAACATGAGAGACCACAAGGCAGTTCTTGTAAGATCTTTGAACGAGTAACATCACAATACTGAAATTAGAAATTAGAAATTTATTAAAAATTATTCTTTGAATGGACATTAGATTTTCTGTGATCATTATTACCTCCACAGCCAAGCGAGATATATATACCCATAAATACATTACAATGACTTCTGTAGGAGACCTCTGATCAGAGTCTGCTCTGTTTGCATATTGAGTATTCTAGATCTGACTCTGTAATTTCTGCCATAGCTAAATAGTCTTGTGTTCATATGTCATTATAAAAATTAATCTAATTAAAATTGTTGATACCATTATTTACCCTTACAGTTCTGGACACGAGTCACTAATGTCCTTTGCAAACAATGTAGACCCAGATGAGTCCTAGAGGAGCCCTGTTTTTCATGTTACACTTTCCGTTAGAAAAATCCCTAAATATTCACCATAAGCTTAACCTGTTAGAATTTTGGAATAGTCTGTTTGAAAATTCAGCATTATAAGGGTTAATAACAAATATTCAGGACTTTGAAGAGTTTCATTTGTTTTTATTTTGATTTACAGGTATTTACCTGCCATCGTTGTGGAGAGGCATATGAGTCACTAGAAGAGTTACAATCTCACAAGCTCACTCACGACTCAATCTTAAACAGTATGAAAGACAGCAACGACTCAACAGGGACTGTAAAGGGTGTGGCTAAATTTGCTCTTGGTCCACAGAAATATGAGGAAATGAACAAATTTGACGTTATAAAGCCTGAGTCAAATCCTATGGACATGTTGAAGGATGCTGAAATACTCGGGAATAGCTCAAACGGATATTATGTGCCTGCTAATCTGGACAATGTGTCTGCACTGAGTAACAAACTGTTGCTTGAAGGGATGGAAAAAATGGCTAAAGAGGCAGCAGAAATAGAAGTACAGAAAAAATATCAAGCGGAGCTGGTGAAATTAAACGTTGACGCGAAACAGTATCATGAAGAAAAGAAGAGAGAGCTGGAGGAGCAAGCCAAGATAGCAGAATGTTTTACCATTAAAGCGGATGGAACAAAGGAAAAGACTGATGAAGATTATAAACCAATGGAAGACGACGGTGCAGAAAACAGCGGGCTCAATCAGAAAACCATGGTCAGTGCAGACGGTATGTCTATGTTCATTTTACCAACAACTTTGGATGATTCTGTGGATAGTAACAATCAGGAAATATCTGATATGGAAAAAGAAGAGGATGAAGAAAGTGAGCAAAACTCATCAAAAGAATCTGCAGGAATCAATCGGGAGGGCGTTACAGATAAGGCAGATGGTGAAGGGGAGGAGAAAATGGAGACAAATGATGAAACCAGCGATTTAAATGAAAGTGAAGAGACCAGTGGGGAGAAAAATACAAAGGAGGGTGGAATCTCAATCAAGCAGACAGGATCTAAAGCCGGTCGCTATACAAAGCCTTGCCCAAAGTCCAAAAAGCCAGGATACATTGCACCTAAACCCACGTTGGACATACGTATTGTAACTGGCGACGAAGCTGACTTGGCAAGGTCAAGGCCAATGGTTTCCTGCATCAATCCCAAAATTAATGAACTGATCAAAGCCAAGGTTGAACAAAGTACAAATCAAGCTCCAGCGTTGGTCAATAATACTAAGACATTCTCCGTATCAACTGTTAGCCAGATTTTGAATAATCCGCCTGCACCAAAACTTGCCTTCTTACCTAGTTCTACTCATATTGGAGCAGTCGGTACCCAGCCGCTGTTCCTACCAGTTATCTCAGGAGTTACTTCCCTTGCAAACTCTGTACCTTCTCCAAACCAGAAGCCAGATATGTCGAAATTACTGCGTTGTGAGCACTGTTGTATGTGGTTTGAGGATACGGCGATGTGTCTACTCCATAACACTCTGCACTCGGCTGATGAAGCAGACCCTTTCACTTGCCGAAAGTGTTACAAGAAGCTGGGAAATAGACTGGAGTTCATGGCCCATCTTGTTTGGCACCTGGAACCTAACATGGACATCTAGGTCATAAGGCACCTGCATTGAACAATCAAGTCACACAGAAGCATAGATTTTCTTGAACAAAGTAAAGAGCTCTCTGCCTTTGATATTCAAAGTTTGAATTGTAACACCAGCACTTCAGTAATTAAAGAAAGATGCGGTACTAAAATCGCCCCTCATCCCGTTTTGAAAAAAGAATGTCTGCCCAACTAGGTATCTGTTGCAGTTTTTATTATTTATGATTCAAACTAACTTTTGAGAAACTATAGTGTCAAACAGTTTGGATGCAGTTAAGACACTAAGATACTTGACGTATCATCTGGATCCAGTCTGTTTGCAAATGCAAGTCAGTTTGTGGAAAATGGTTAAAATCAGGCAGTATAACCCTTTTCTCCATGAATATTCATGTAAGAAATAATGCTGTCACGAATATTAATTACATTAATTTGTTTTAATAGCACATGGACATACAAATTTTTTTTAATATAGAAACTGAAGAATCATATCTAGATTATATCATAAGCAAGCAGAGCAGACACTGATCAGACGGCTCCTATAGGAGCCGTCTGATCTGGGTCTACTCTGTTTGCAAAGGCGTATTTAATTATTTATGGAGTAAAGGGATTAGTAGGCAAATATACAAGCTTGTTGAAATACATCTTAACCCTTTTCTCTATGAATATTTGTGTAAGAAATAATGACATCATGAATATTCATTTTCATTAGATGACGTTTTAAATGGTGCATTAATGCATGAAATGCTTGTCATGGCAGAAATTGTAGAATCAGATCTATGTTATTCCATTAACAAACAGAGCAGGCCCTGATCAGATGGCTCCTACAGGAGTTGTCTGATGTGGGTCTACTCTGTTTGCACAGGCATTACTGAATGATTACTCTTATTTCCAAAGGCATAAAAACCAGTGATTATGGAGCAAAGGGTTAATACAGAGCTGTATATAAAAGAAGTATTTTATGAACATTTTATTTTGATTATGATATTTCTCCGCCAAAGTCACCTCTTTAACCCTTTACTCCATGAATATGCCTTTCTATGCCTTTGCAGGCAGAGAAGACCTAGATCAGATGGCTCCCGTAGGAGCCATCTGACCAGGGTCGTCTCTGTTTGCTTATGATCTATTATAGATCTGATTCTACAGTTTCTATCATGATAATTTAATTTGTTCGTAATGCCAGTATAAAAAATAAAAAAAGTTAATTGATATACAGGATGTCATTATTTCTTGCATGAATATTCATGGAGTAAAGGGTTACGGGCTTAGACTGAGAAGTAAGTGACTACAGCTGTGTTGAATTAGTTCTAACAAACCTGTTTTTTAAAGGCAAAGAGGAAAATGTGAAAAGAGATTTTATTTTTAACTGTTTGTTGTCTAGATTGTAATTTTATGGTTAGATTGTAATTTTATGGTTAAATATTATTGTTATGGTATTTATTTTCATGTTGTTTTAGTTGGGTTTGAGAAGCATTTAATAGGTATGTGCTACAAAACATTTGAAGGGCTCTTTAGGATATGGGAAACGTAACTAAACAGGCATGTGTAAGCAGAAATTAATATGTCTGTTATGAGCCTAGATATGTGGAAAAAGGTATTAAGATGTTTGCAAACAATGAGCACCTCATGTTGTGATTTATCAGAGCTCCAGATAAGATGCGAAAATTTAAACAATACTAGCTCCTTTATTTCTCCACCAAACCCAATACTGTGACCGCTCTTTAGAATCGTCTCAAAGAGAGTAGTCACAGTATAGGGTTTGAAATCCACATCAAAATTTTGAGCAGACGATAATTACATTCTGTTGGTTAGCTGTATGTACACCATTTTGCAATTGTCTAAATGCCTTCTTCTGTGATGCTGGGCAAATAACAGTTCTTATATCAATATCAAATGAGTCAGTTATGAAAAAATAAAAACAACACTTAGCAGTAGGTAAGAGAAGTATTAATCTATCTCAATTATTTCTTTGCCATTTTCTTAGAGAGTGAGCAGAGCTACAGATAAGAGTGCGTACCCAAATACTAAAATCGTCATTTCTCCACCAAACCCTATATTGTGACCACTCTTTAGAATCGTCTTTTCGAGACAATTCTAAAGAGTGGTCACAGTATAGGGTTTGGTGCAGAAATAAAGGAGTTGTTCTTGAAAATGTTTTTATTACCGCATCTTATCTGGAGCACTGAGTGAGGATTACTGACAAGATTTTGGCAGAGAAGTATTTTTTCTTTACTTAGACCCTTTATCTCAGGAACACCTTTTCATGTCTTTGCAAACAGAATAGACCCAGGAGCTATCTGATCAGATTTGAGTTCTGAGTTCTGAGATTTGAGTTCTCAAGCTTTTGATTGGTCAGATTTGAGCCAAAGGCTCAAATCTGACCAATCAAAAACTTGAGAACGAACTCAGACTCAACTAAAAGTTTTATAAGCGTGGATCCTGGTCTGTTTACTTATTATATTGTGTAGATCTGATTGTAAGTTCTGCCAAAGCCAAACAATCTTGTGTTTATATAATATGAAAAACTTAAAAGTAAGCTAATAAATTTTCATCATGCCTTTTACTTCAGACATGAATATTCATGAGATTCAGGGTGAAATTCTCTTCTCTACTACTCTGCAGCATCTGCTTAACCCTTGTCCTGTTGCATATTCATGTGAGAAATAATAACATCATGAATATTAATTAGATAAAAGAATTTATAATGGCATAGAAACACAGGACATTTTGGATTGGACAGAAACTGTAGAATCAGATCTATATTTTACCATGAGCAAACGGAGCAGACCCTGTAGGAGCCGCCTGTTCAGGGTCTACTCTGTGTGTAAAGGCATTTATAAAAGGGATATAAACACTTTTTACCGCCTTTGTAAACAGAATAGACCCAGAACGGACATCTCTTAAAGGAGCTTCTGATCTGCGTTTGAGTATACCGTGATACAGGTCTAATTAAAAAATCATGTGTTCATGAACAATTATAAAAATTTAGCTAATAAATATTCATGATGTCATGATTTCTAATATGAATATTAAACAGGTAGAGGGTTAAGTTGACTTGAAGAATTAGTTGCAACACAGGGTAACCTAGCAACTGGATCAAAAGTGTTTGGCACTTTGATAATGAATAAAATTATATTTTATTTATGAAGCAGGTAGCAATTATTGCCTATGAAAGTTGTTTGTTGTTGAAGAGGTTGATTACTAGATGGGTTCCAATGCTTCGATTGTATTGGACAGTGGTCAGAGGAGAAACAAATATATGTAGGGCATGTTAAAAAAGGTGGGCTTGCGGTGTTAATATATTGTGTTTATGTCACGTGTTTCGCACTAGGCGTGTGTGCATGATGGAGACTTTCATTTTACTAGCCGTCACTAACCTGGTTATATAACGTAAATACTCAAGACTGAAGTATGATTATTATTGCATTATTTGTGTATTAACATATAAACTACCTACATCTTCACGCATATTCATGAATCATCTCACAGAGTCATAGATAAAGGGGCGTATTTCAAATGCAGAAATGTTTCATTTGTTCCACCAAACTCTGTGTTGTGTTTTACCAGAGGTTCAGATAAGAAAATCTGCGTTTCTCCACCAAATCCTATGTTGTGACCACTCTTTAGAATTGTCTTAGCCCATTACCTCATAGGCTATTTTTAGATCCAAACTCATTGAATAAATCTAAGAAAAATAGCATTAACTTGAGAAAAGGAAAATTTTAGAATTTTGTAGTTCTGAAACCATTGTGATAAATAGAGCATTTGCTCCTATAGGAGCAAATGCTCTATTTATCACAATGGTTTCAAGAAGTCACTATTACAGAGGCGTAGAAAGGCGTATTTATGGAGGAAAGGGTTAAAGAGACGATTCTAAAGAGTGGTCACAACATAGGGTTTGGTGGAGAAATGACGAGCTTAGTATCTAAGTACACACATTTATCTGTTGCTGAGATAATTAGGATGGTCACAACATAGAGCTTGGTGGACAAATAAAGGAGCTATCCTTAACCCGTTATTCCATGAATTTTCCTGTAAGAAAAAATGACATCATGAATATTAATTAGAGTAATTGTTGACTATGGCAGAAACTGTAGAATCATATCTATATTATATCGTAAGCAAATAGAGAATACCCAGATCAGAAGACTCCTGTAGGAGCCGTCTAATCTGGGTCTTCTCTGTTTGCAAAGTCATAGACAGGCATATTTATGGAGTAAAGGATTAATAAAGGATTTAATTGATGCATTTTATCTCTTCCTCTGATCACACCTAAATGGAAAAATGTTCAGTAGAAATCATTCGCTGAGACACCTGAGTTTCAGTGTACATGTTATAGGTACCATCTTAGACTAGTTAGTTTTGTTTTTTGTATTTTTGGGGAATAGAATTAACATTTAGTTAAGGGCTGACTTGTTCAGTATTGAATTTGGATATTTGATCAATAATTGTGATAAAGATAACATGTTTGGTTACCATGGTAACTGTGCATGGTATTATGTGCAATTTTTACTTTTAAGTTACTTACATGTTAATCAGCGAAATTGCTGGTGAAGTATATGTTGGGATATAAAAATTTTGTTGGTATATTTAAAGATATTTGTTGCATAGTTTTGTTTGTATAGTATTTGACCCCTGTATGTAATAATTTTGTGAGGAGTTACTTCCCTTGTTAGCTGATCTGTGACCTTGATTTCTATTGTCGTTTATTTGCATGGGAGATTTGTTATATATCGGTACCTCTATTTATCTATTAGTTTAAATCTTGTACAGTGTTAACCTTTTGACCCCTTTCCTCCATTAATATTAATTACATTAATTAATTATTATAGCACATGGGCATAGGAATTTTGGGCCATGGCAGAAACTATATAATGGTATCTATATTATATCGTAAGCAAACAGAGCAGACTCTGATCAGATGGCTCCTACAGGAGCCATCTGATCTGGGTCTACTCTGTTTGCAAAGGCGACAGAAAGGCTTATTTATGGAGTAAAGGGTTAATAACTTTGTAATCAAATAATTTTTTCAGCTAAACAGTTTGGATTCTGACAAGATCCAATGTTACTTGGCTTCTGATCTGGATCCAAACTGTTTGCAAGTGTTATCACACATTCATCTTTGTTGGCGAAATAGTTGTTCTATTTATTTGCTGAATTCATTTTGGTTTGTACACAATGTAGACCCAGATCATTTGCTAACCCCAGGAGGCCCGGCCCTTTGATCAAATGTCATGGCTTGAACTGTCATGTTCAGCACTAAAACGTTTACTTTACAGATCAATGTATTAGATTTTAATGAATATTTCTGTAAAAAATAATGACTCTATGAACCTTTATCCCATTACCTCATAGGCTATTTTTAGATACAACCTTTTTGAATAAATCTACCGAAAAGGAGCGTTAACTAGACAAAAGGACAATTTTATAGTTTGAAACCAATGTGATAAATAGAGCATTTGCTCCTATAGGAGCAAATGCTCTATTTATCACCAATGGTTTCATAAAGTGACTTTTACAGAGTCATCAAAAGTCGTCAATATGAGGGAAAGGGTTAAGAATAAGATAATTTTTACCATGGCCCAAACTGCAGAATCAGATCCATATATGCCATAAGCAAACAGAATAGACCCTGATCAGACAACTTCTGCAGTTGCTGTGTGATCTGGGTCTTCCTTGTTTGCATAGGTGTCAAAAGAAAAGGCATCTCTATAGAGCAAAGGGTTAAAGAAGTAAACAGATGAAACAAACATGGGTGAAAGATTTTAGTATCAATACTGAATTCAGTATTTTGAGACTTGGTCAGCTCTATAAAATGTATAGGAATACAGTTCATTCCAGTACTCTAACAAGTCTTCTTCTGACAGTATTTTTGAAATTTCAGACTTTTACCCATGAACACAGTGATCACTATTGCAAATCATATACTTAAGTAAACCCTTTCCCTCTTACAAAGGCTTTTCACGACTTTGCAAACAGAGCAGACCCAGATCAGCTGGTTCCTGTAGGAACTGTCTGATCAGGGGCTGTTGTGTTTGTTATGTATTTGTAATAGATCAGACTCTACTGTTTCCACCATTACCAAAAATTCATGTGAACATATGTCATTACAAGAATTCAGTTTAATATGAATGATGTCATTATTTCTTACATGAATATTTAACAGAGAAAGACTCAACCCTGTCCTCCATAAATACGCCTTTCTACACCTCTGTAAAAGTCACCTGTTGAAACCATTGTGATAAATAGAGCATTTGCTCCTATAGGAGCAAATGCTCTATTTGTCACGATGGTTTCAAATTACAAAATTCTAAATATTTCTTTTTCTCTAGTTCATGCTCCTTTTCGGTAGATTTATTCAAGAGGTTGGATCTAAAAATGGCCTTTGAGGGAATGGGTTAATATTAGTTACAGGAATATTGCAGCGATATATTGGTACACTACTTCACAACTATAGCATTATTTATGTTGCATAAACGGGTCTGACACTTTTGTATTATATGTTACGATATTCTAGTTTATGGGAATACCTTGGATGTTGGAAATTTGTTAGACCAGTATTAAATATTTGATAACTTTGGAAAAACAACCAATCCAGAAAAGAAATGAATTATTATTAATAACCATTACTATAATAACTATTCATTTAAGAAATAATAACATCGTGAATATTAATTAGTTTTATTTATGAACATAGTTAAGACTAAGAACCCTGAGCATTTCCAGCTGTGCAATATATACAGTGTTTAACCCATTCCCTCATATTGACGACTTTTGACGACTCTATAAAAGTCACTTTGTGAAACCATTATGATAAATAGAGCATTTGCTCCTATAGCAGCAAATGCTCTATCACAATGGTTTCAAACTACAGAATTCTAATTTTTTTCCTTTTCTCTAATTAATGCTCCTTCTCGGCAGATTAATTCAAAGAGCTTGTATCTAAAAATAGCCTATGAGGTAATGGGTTAATAGTATGTAGTTTTGAGCTCCAAATATAGAAAGAAATCTTTTTAAAAATTAATTTGCCAATGTATAAAAAAATCTCCTTTTAGGATCTTGTCTGATCAGGGTCTGCTCTGTTTGCTTATGATATGATACAGACCTGTATGATTCTACAGTTTCTGCCATGACAAACTTTCCTGTGTCCATGTGCTGTTATAACAATTAATCTATTTAATATTGATGATGTCATTATTTCTCACATGAATATTCATGAAGTAAATGGTTGAGTAAGAAACAATGTATGACTATTAATTAGCTTAATATATAAACATGTAATGGAATATGAACAGGAAAAGTTTTGTCCTTGGTAAACAATTTAGAATCAGATCTATAAGATTCTATAAGCAAACAGAGAAGACCTTGCTCAGATGACACTTACATGAGCCATCTGATCTTGGTCTACTCTGTATGCAAATACTTTAACCCTTTCCCTCATATAAACGTGTTTTCGGACATTTGCAAACAGAGTAGACCCAGATCAGACAGCTCCTATAGGAGCCATCTGATCTGGGTCTGCTCTGTTTGCTGATGGAATTTGAAAGATATTGTTACTTTCTAAATTGGCAACACGGAAAGGGTTAAAAGGCTTTTCTTTGGAGTGAAGGTTCATGTAGCTCATGCTGCATTCTGTGATGATGAATTAAGTCTACACTGTTTTCAAATGTCTAAATACCAATTAGATTGTCGACTGACAAACATTTTCTTTGAATTAAACTAACGTGAACAATTCAGGATGAGTCACATACATGTAGATGTTGTTGATATAATCTATAAAAACAGAATGTGTGGTTTGACAATTTGTTGTAATATTTATTTAAATAGTATTTAAATTAACTTAAACTTGTTATTTATTTTTGGATATAGCTTGCCTAGAATAAATATGGGATGAATCCTTGTACCAAAATGTACGATTTTGTTTGGAGAGTGATGGATCAATTTGTATGGTGATGTTTTTGTTTGTGTTATGATAGGATATTGAACCAGGAGGCTTATTTTACTCAGCACATTTCGAGGGCTTGGTGCAAAACTATTCTAACTCCTTCACTAAAGTGAAGGAGTTAGAATAGTTTTGCACCAAGCCCTCGATTTATTTTCAGTGAAATATTAACCCCTTCCCCGTTGAATGTTTATGTAAGAAATAATAACTGCATGAATATAACTACAGTGCTCCCTCCCTACAACGGCCCTCTCAATAACGATTCCCTCCTTACAACAACGCATGTCACTGTTTCCGAAACAAAAAGACTCCAAAAACAACTTTTTTCCATTGTATTTTCTTTATGCCTCCATCAAACCCTATGTTGTGACCACTCTTTAGAATCGCCACTTTGTGACGATTCTAAAGAGTGGTCACAACATAGGGTTTGATAGAGGCATAACGGTTTTAGTTCTCGAAATAACCTTATCTGGGGATCTGCAAACAAGCTAATTATGTTTGATTTTCCCTCCCTATAACAACTCCCTCTGAACAACACATACAATCTTTGTATCCCAAAGCGTTTCGTTGTAGTGAGGGAGCACTGTATCCATATTTATCAAAAGCATACTTAACTATGGATGTTTGTACCATGGCAGAAACTGAAGAATATGATCTGTAGTATTCTATAAGCAAATAGAGCAGACCTTGATCAGACGGCTCCTAAAGGAGTCATTTGATCTGGGTCTACTGTGTTTGCAAAGGCATGAGAATGCATTATGAGGGAAAGGGTTAAGTAATACAAAAGGCAGTACTTAATCTTTGGTTCATTGTCAGGTGATGGTGATATATGTTGTGTAGATGGAGGTCGTCTCTGTGTGAAATTGTTATCTTCTGTCAATCTTTCTCTCTCCATTATTTAACCTTTAACTCCATGAATATATATGTAAAAGTAAGGATATTATGAATATTTATCAGCTGAATTATTTATAATGGTGACTTTCATATGAAAACAGGAATGTTTTGGCCATGGCAATGCCAGTAGAATCAATTATACTTGTATATTATTCCATAATGAAACAGAGCAGACCCTGATCAGACAGCTCCCACAGGAGCCGTCTGATCTGGGTCTACTCTGTTTGCAAAGGCGTAGAAAGGTGTATTTATGGAGGAAAGGGTTAAATAGAGTGGGGTAAAGCCGGATACAAACAAACAAACAAACAAACAAACAAATCAACTTTTATATACTTTCGGCAGTATCTTATAGTGTTTGTGTTGTGACTTGAATGTTACTGTTCGTGATCGTAGTTGTATATCAGAATTAGGAAACTGGAATGTTTTAGACCTTGTGACCTTGTGATTGTGTAATGGAATTAATTTGCTATAGAACAAACAGTCCAGACCTGGATAAAGGAGCTCTCTAATCATGGTCTACTCAGTTGAATTAACCTTTTACTCCATAAATATGTTTTTCTATGCCTTTGCAAACAGAGTAGACCCAGATCAGATGGCTCCTATAGGAGCCATCTGATCAGGGTCTGCTTTGTTTGCTTATGACATCATTATGATATAGATATGATTCTAAACTTTCTGTCATGGCCAAAAAGTCTAGTGTCTTTGTACTATTGTAACAATTAATCTAATTAATATTCATGAATATTCATGGGGTAAAGGGTTTATTCCCTGCATTCAATTGGTTAAATGTAAGTCAGTTTTTATTACATGATTTATAGTTCAAGGAAATATTAACCCTTCGCTTGCTATTCACGTCAATATACCTACCTGTAAATAATAGTGAAGACCCAGATGAGACAGCTCCCGCAGGAGCTGTCTCATCAGGGTCTGCACTATTTACAAGTTGATTGTGCAACCAGTGCACTCCACAGCAGTGATTGCACAGCGAAATACTTGTACACAGTATATATGTAATTATACAACAGGGCTTGGGTAAAGAAGGAGAAATGTATTTTAAAATTCAGCAAGCGAAGGGTTAAGCTCTTGTTACAAAGTTGAGTTAGAAGTGTTCCTGTGTTACTGTTTTGAAAATTTTCACTGTTTTGAAAGTTTTCACTGTTTCGAAAGCTTTCACTGTTTACATTGTGAGTTAACTTGTTTTCATGGATATTGTAACTTTAAATGCATGATTCATTGCGTTTTAACCCTGAACTGCATAGATACGCCTTTTAACACCTTTGCAAACAGTAAATCCAGATCAGATGGCCTCCTGTAGGAGCTGCCTGATCAGGGTTTGCTCTTGTTTGCTTATGAAAAAATATAGATCTGATTCTATAGTTTCTGCTAAGGCCAAAACTTCCTGGCCATACACCATTATAAAACTACATCTAATTAATATTCATGATGTCGGTATTTCTTACATATTTATGAAGTATAGGGTTAAAAAAGGCCTGTTAGGAATAAGTTTGCATGGATCTTACAAGACCTCCCTATTGAATAAAATCCAGGAAAATATCTGTGACAACTACTCAAAATATTCTGATGGGTGGTAACTGAATACAGAATGGCAAAAATTGTCCTTCTGCATAACTTTCATAATGCATGAAACAGAGATCCAGATAATATGCGTAAATTAAAACATTTTCAATAATAACTTCTTTATTTCGCCACCAAACCCTATGTTGTTACCAATCGTCTCTTTGAGATGATTCTAAAGAGTGGTCACAACATAGGGTTTGGTGGAGAAATGACGATTTTAGTATTTCAGTACGCACCGTTATATTTTGCTCTGATGAAGCCTCCCCCTGTTGTAACCCTTTCCCTGCTGAAATATTCAGGTAAGAAATAATGACATAATTGTTGACTGCTGCAGTTCTCAGAGTAAATATTTTTCCTTCATTTCTATTTATGCCTTTACTACATAAGTATGCATTTGCTAACAGAGAAGACCCAGATCAGAAACCTCCTAAAGGAGTTATCTGATCAGGGTATGCTCTGTTTGCTTACGATATAATATAGATATGATTCTTCAGTTTCTGCCATGGCTAAAAATTCCTGTATCCATGTGCTATTATAACAAATTAATCTAATAAATATTCATGATATCATTATTTCTTACATGAATATTCATGCAGGAAAGGGTTAACCCGTTCCCTCATATTGACGACTTTTGATGACTCTGTAAAAGTCACTTTGTGAAACCATTGTGATAAATAGAGCATTTACTCCATAGGAGCAAATGCTCTATTTATCACAATGGTTTCAAACTACAAAATTTTAAAAGTTTCCTTTTCTCTAGTTAATTCTCCTTTTCGGTAGATTTATTCAAAAGGGTTGTATCTAAAAATAGAATATGAGAGAAAGGGTTAATAATGTAGATGATGCATATGTTTGTTTTGATCCTGATGAGGAGCACAGGTAATCACAAATTCATCACTAGCATGCAAAGATTGGAAATCATTGAACGGACAGGAAGCTGTTTGTAGTTTGTTGTGTTAAAGCGATGTTTTCCATATTTCCATTTTATCATAGTTATTCATATTTCCATTTTATCATAGTTTTTCATATTTCAAACAATCTGTGTTTCGTCCCCTCTATATATGCTAATCCTTGGAATTTATTTTTGTCTGCCAGAGTTTTCTGTCTGCTATATTTCTCGAGAGTACATTTTTGTTTTCTTCACCTGATAGAAATGCCTTTTTATGCGCAACCAAGAGTAAATCCTGATCAGCCATTCTTGTAGGATCCGTCTGATTAGGGCCTGTTCTGTTTGCTTATTGATTGATAAAAATCTGATTCTTCGATTTCTGACAAAGTAAAATAAATCCTGTTTTCGTATAAAATTAGCAAATTTCTGCTAAAAAAATATTAATTTATTTTTTATCATGACTATTCATCAGGTAAATGAACTTTAGATCTTGAACTGTACACAATAAGATTTGCAGTGGAAGAGTTAACAAATTACATAATAATGACATCATAAATATTAGTTAACCCTGAATTTTGATGGTGTAAATTTTTGCTTTGACAAAAATTGTAGAATCAGATCTATAAAAAGTTGTCTGTATGAGGGAAAGTTAACCCATTCCTTCATATCGATGCCTCTGTAAAAGTCACTTTGTGAAACCATTGTGATAAATAGAGCATTTGCTCCTATAGGAGCAAATGCTCTATTTATCACAATGGTTTCAAACTACAAAATTCAAAATTTTTCCTTTTCTCTAGTTAATTCTCCTTTTCGGTAGATTTATTCAAAGAGGTTGTATCTAAAAATAGCCTATGAGGTAATGGGTTAACACAATAGTTTCAAAACTACACAAGTCTAAAAGTTCCCTTTTCTCTAGTAAATGCTCCTTTTCTGCAGCTATATTCTAAAAGGTTGGGTCTAAAAATAGCCAAGGAGGAATGATTGACCTCTCCAAAGTGAATGACATGTGTACATGTGTTTGCTATGTGATTGACATGTGAATGACTTGTAGTTGGTATTTCTATTTATAGATGTCACTTTTGTTCGTAAGAAGAGCGTTATATTGTTTAACTGTGAACCAAATGCTGAATATAATCATGAACATATATATATTTCCGAAATTAGTAGAAATATTCTGTTATTCTCAATTATCGCTGTTTTATGTGAACAATTTAAAAAAATCATTTTGACCTTTGTTATAGGTTCAACAAAAATAATTGATATATTGTGCATTAACTAGATAGATGGTTATTGTCAGTCAAATTCATATCCCTTAACCCATTGCCTCATATTGACGCCTTTCAACGCCTCTGTAAAAGTCCCTTTATCAAACATTTGTGATAACTAGAGAGCATTTGCTCTATTTATCACAATGGTTTCAAACTACAAATTTCTAAAATGTTCCTTTTCTCTAGTTAATGCTCCTTTTCGGTAGATTTATTCAAATAGGTAGGATCTAGAAATAGCAGATGAGGTAATGGGTTAAAATTTGCCGAAAAAATGATGAAGTTGAATAGGCAATTTGATGATAAATAAAATTATGTAATAATTTTCTATTTATTTATTTGAAACAAATATTTCAAGAACCTTCTAATACCCTTTACCTGTTGAATACTCATGTAATGACATCTTAAATATTTTCAGCTGAATTTTTATAATGTAAAATTTTCAAGGGAATATTTTGCCTTTGTCAAACATTTTGGAATCGGATCTACATCATGTCATAAGCAAACAGCAGACCTTGATCAGACAGTTCCTACAGGAGCCATCTGATCTGTGTCTGCTCTGCTTACAAAATTATATTAGATCTGTATCCATGCTTATAAAAGTTTTTAGTTGAATCTGAGTTCGTTTTTGATTGGTCAGATTTGAGCCTTTGACAAATCAAAAGCTTGAGATCCAGGCTCTACAGTTTCTACCAAAACTGACAAATCGTGGGTGAAAACTAAGCTAATGAATAATTATGATGTCATTATTTCTTACATGAATATTCAACTGGGAAAGGGTTGTTGAAGAATTTGAACGATCTCATTTCCTGGCCAGATGATTTAACCCTTTCCCTCATATAAATGATTTTTTGCCCTTTGCAAAGAGTGTAGACCCTGATCAGACTGCTGCTGTAGGAGCCGTCTGATCTGGGTCTGCTCTGTTTGTTTACGGAATAATATAGATCTGATTTTAGTTTCCAAACTCCTGTGTTCATTAGCAATTATCTTTAACCCATTCCCTCAGACTATTTTTAGGTCAAACCTTTTTGAACAAATCTACCGAAAAGGACCATTAATTAGAGGAAAGATTTTTTTTAGAAATGTGTCACTTATTGAAACCATTGTGGTAAATAGATCATTTGCTCCTATGGAGCAAATACTCCATTTATCACAATGGTTTCAATAAGTGACTTTCACAGAGAAAGGTGTATTTATGGAGGAAAGGGTGTTTAACTCGTATGAGTATATGACTTGATAACTTCTTGAATATTCATCAACTTAATTTTTATAATGTTAAGCAAAGTACTAAGTTCAGATCTATATAACTCCAATATGCTCTCCAAGCATGACTATGAGGGAAAGGGTGTAAGTTTTTCATACAGATTGGACAAAGATGAGACACCAAGAACTGCGCATCTCATCAGGATACAAACTGTATGACTCGCTTTAATTGAAATGAAATGAAAATATAACTTGAGAGTTGAAGGGGACAATAAATTGTGCAGAGGACATTTATATACAGTTGAATATGTTAACCCTTTCCCTTATGTAAACACCTTTTCATGCCTTTGCAAACAGAGTAGACCCAGATCAGAAGGCTCTTATAAGAACCGTCTGATCAAGGTCTGTTGTTTTGCTTATTAAATTATAATTATAGATCGAACTCTACAGTTTCTATCACATAAAACTCCTGTGTACATATGCCATTATGAAAAATCAGCTAATGAATATTCATGATGTCATTATTTCTTTCATAAATATTTGTCAGGGAAAGGGTTTAGCATTGTGTGTTAGCGGTCTGCTTGATTGATTTTGTTTTGGACAATGTTGTTTTTGTATTTATGATATATAGTCTATCTCATAGTTATCATACCCATTAAAAACTGGATATCACGAAATTTGGACCAGAATTCTTGTTATTTCTTTCCACCGATTCAGATACCAAGGCTATTGCTATTGTGGCATATTAGATATGGAGGCTATTGCTATGGTGGCATATTTTTGCCATCAATTCAGATATGGAGGCTATTACTATGGTGGCATATTTTTGTCATCAATCCAGATATGGAGGCTATTGCTATGCTGACATATCTGAGGGCTATTGCTATGGTGGCATATTTTTGCCATCAATTCAGATATGGAGGCTATTGCTATGGTGGCATATTTTTGCCATCAATTCAGATATGGAGGCTATTGCTATGGTGACATATCTGACGGCTATTGCTATGGTGGCATATTTTTGCCATCAATTCAGATATTGAAACTATTGCTATGGTGGAATTTTGCCATCACTTAAGATGTGCGAACATGTTTGAATTAATATTTCACATATTTTTTTTTCCGTACAAGTTCTCCCAGCAGATAGTAAGTAAGATAAGGTAACTGATTTTCATGAAAATACAGTTGAACTTCGATATCTCAAACTCGGATAACTCGAACTTCAGGATAACTCGAACAAAAAGTTCAGTCCTTCCAAAACTTACAATACACAATTGCTCTAAAATGTATCACTACAGATATCTAGCAACACATGTGACAGCTTAATACAGGTCTAAAGTAATGCTGAAAGCTCTTACAGGAGTGAACACTGGAAAATTTGGCCATTGCAGAAACTAGTATTCCATCAGCAAGCAGAGCGCAACCCTGATTAGATGGCTTCAATAGGAGCCATCTAATCAGAGTTTAATGTTTGCAAAGGTGTTAAAAGTCTCTATCAGGTAAAGGAATTGTCTGATCAGGGTCTAATCTGTTTGCAGACATCTCTATCGGGTAAAGGAGCTGTCTGATCTGGGTCTACAGTTTGCAAACGTCTCCATCGGGTACAGGGAGTTCTGATCTGGGTCTACACTGTTTGCAAAGACATCTCTATCGGGTAAAGGAGCGGTCTTCATATGTCGTTATAAGGATGATTAGAACATTGTAGATCTGATTCTATACTATATGGCAGATATGTATACGCTAGCTTTATATGATTATAAAATCATTAATATTCATAATGGGTGGAGTCTGCCAGGAATATTCATAGAGTACAGAAACAGTTTTATCAGGATCTGCCATGTATATTCATAGAGTACAGGGTACAGAAACAGTTTTATCAGGGTCTGCACTTTGCACTATTTATAGAAGTTTGTCCAGCCAAAACATACAGGAAAATCATAATACATTAAAATCTCTGTCAATCGGAATTCTAGTAGAGAAGATTTTAGATGCTTTTAGGCAGGTCGCTGCTTAATGCAGAGTGAAAGTCTTGCAGAAAGCTCCTAGGAGCTTTCTGCATGACTTTCACCCTGCACGAAGCTGCCATGTCTCCAAGACCGATATTTAAACTAAATTGACATCCGGTTTAGAGATTTTTTACTGTAGTAATAGATAGATATAAAGAAATAGAAACAGCGGTGTGAAAAAAATAAGAACAAAGCCTCAATATATGAAATATCAATTTGTATTTATACTCATCATATTTACAAATTTACAACGTGTTTCTATAAACTTGTTCACAAAGCAACAAATGACAATGAAATCATATGGTAAAATTCATTTAATAATTTCCCTGATATAAGCTCCTTTTCACACCATTGCAAACAGAGCAGACCCAGATCAGAAAGCTACTGTAAGAGCTATCTGATCAGGCTTGGCTCTGTTTGATTATGAAATTACAATAGATTTGACTCTACCAATACCAAACATTTCTATATTTATAAGTACCGGTATACCGTTATAAAGAATCAGCTCGTAAATATTCATGATTCCATTACTTCCTATATGAATATTGAACAGGGAAAGGATTAACCAATTACCACATAGGCTATTTTTAGATCCAACCACTTTGAATAAATCTACCGATAAGGAGCATTAACTAGAGAAAAGGAGAAACTCATAATTTTGTAGTTTGAAACCATTGTGATAAAAAGAGCATTTGCTCCTATTGGAGCAAATGCTCTATTTATCACAATGGTTTCATTAAGTGACTTTTACAGAGGCATAGAAAGGCGTATTTACGGAGGAAAGGATTAAGCGCCATTCGGATATTTCAGAGCTTAAGATGAAATATGTACAGTAGAACATGTTCTAAGCAGCCATTAATTCATTGAACTAAGAGTGTTAACAAGCAGGTGGTTGCTTAATGCGAGGCAATGGTACTTTTGATCTGCATTAAGCTGCCACCTGCCTTACAGACCCATAATTAGACCTTTTTTTGATGGCCAGTAAAGACAGGTTCTAATCAGAGTCTGCTCTGACATCACAAACATTTACAGTAAAACCTCTCTATAATGGCCACTAAATTACATCAAGTATTATGTGTTCAAGACAGGTGGCTGCTTAAAGCAAGGTCAAAGTAAAACAGAACGCTCCTACAGGAGCGTTCTGTTTTACTTTCACCTTGCTTTAAACAGCCACCTGCCCTAAATACCAACTAATTAACACAATTTAGTGGCTGTTATAGAGAGGTTTTACTGTAATACCTGAGATATTATAATGGCATATCTATAGAGGGGATGTACTGGTAGAAACTGTAGTCAGATCTATTACAATGTTATAAGCAAACAGAGCAGACCCTGATCAGATGGCTCCAACAGGAACAGTCTGATCTGGATCTACCCAGTTTGCATAGGCATGAAAAAGCGTTTATATGAAGTTAACGATTACCAGGCAACAAGAAGCTTTATCTGACCCACAGCATTTCAAAGCTGTAAATAAGGTATGGAATTCTATATCTATCACATTTAGTCATTGCTTAAAATTTAGTCATTGTAAAGAAATTTACAGAATTAGAGGACCTTAATATGTGTTTACTCCTTAATATCACTTTATAATATAAACAGACAGAATACCACGACCAGCATATGAACACGGGACTTTTTGGATACTAAAAAACAACAAACAAGAGCCGCGTGCGGCGCCAACGCTCTTCTGATTTGGTGCTTGTCCACTGCATAAACTTTTCCTCATAGAGATCTACCAACCTATGAAGTTTCATGTTGATACCTATTTTACTTTTTGATTAATCAGCTACATTAAAGTTTTTGCACGTCGACACATACAACTATGCCAAAGCCTTCAACATTGCCTACGACCCAGTGATCACAATAGCTCGACGTTTCTTCAAAACAGACAAGCTAAAAATGAAGAATCAAATCTATATATTTCCGTATTAGCAATCTGAGTAGACCTTGATCATACTGGGTCCTACAGGAGCTGTCTGATCTGGGTCTACTCTGTGTAAATATGCTGCTCTGTAATGTATAGGATTGACCCTTTCCTTGTTCTGTATTCATGTATCCTTGTTCTGTATTCATGTAAGAAATAATGACAACATGAATATTTCTTAGCTCAAATTTTATGATATAAACTTTTCTAGCAAATTTTTTGCTTTGACAAAAACTGTAGAATCAGATATATATCGTGTCCAAAGCAAACAGAGCAGACCCTGAACAGATGGTTCCTATAGGAGCCATCTGATCTGGGTATACTCTGCAAATGAATGAAAAGGCGTTTATATGAGGGAAAGGGTTAAGTCTGTGAGTCAATGAGTTGGACAAGGAGATGTCAATGCTTTTCTATCGCAAAAAGCAATGTTTAACACTTAACTCAATAAATATCCACGTGAGAAATAGTAACATCATGAATATTAATCAGCTGAATTTTTATAATGGCATATGAAGAGTCATGTTTGGTACTGTAAAAACAGATCTATATTATTTCATATGCATACAAAGCAGACCCTGATCAGAAGGCTGTTATAGGAACCGTCTGATCAGAGTCATACTCTGTTTTCAAAGGGGTTAAGACAGAGCTACAGATAACGGTGCATACCCAAATACTAAAATCGTCATTTCTCAACCAAACCCTACTCTGTGACCACTCTTTAGAATCGTCTCTTCGAGACAATTCTAAGAGTGGTCACAGTATAGGGTTTGGTGGAGAAATAAAGGAGCTATTCTTGAAAATGTTAAATTTACGCTTCTTATCTGGACCTCTGGGTTAAGAGGTGTATCTATGGTGTGAAGGGTTAGACACGTATCAAACACATAGTTGAACTTCGACATCTCAAACTCGGATAACTTGAAGTTCAGGATTACTCGAAGTAAAATTTCGGTCCTTCCAGAATTTTCAATACAGAATTGTTCTAAAATGTATCACTATGCCTCTCAAACATGGACAACTTGAAGTTCCGGATCACTCAAAGTAAAAGTTTGGTCCTTTCAAAATCTTCAATACAGAATTTTTCTAAAATGTATCACTATACATATCTGATAATATCTTCTACAGATCAGGGAATGTCTGATCACTTTTGGAATACTATGCCATTATAATAATTCAGTTATATAATATCCAGTCATATTCATTGCATAATGGATTCAGCATGATAATAGAACTATGTACAATTGTAAAATGCACACCACAAGAAATATTTTATTTACGTACAAAATGTATGTACAACATTATACTGAGCTACTGATAAAGGTGCATACCCAAATTCTAAAATCATCGTTTCTCTACCAAACCCTATACTGTAACCACTCTTTAGAATTGTCTCAAAGAGATGATTCTAAAGAGTGGTCACAGTATAGGGTTTGGTGGAGGAATAAAGGAGCTATTGCTGGAAATCTTTAAATTTACACATCTTATCTGGACATCTGATTATATTACAAAAACTTCTTTAACCTCAAGAACATTAATACAAGAAATAATGTCATCATGAATAGTAAATAGATTTTTATAACGGCATATGAACACAGAAATTTTTGGCCAAAACAGAAGCTGTAATCAGATCTATATAAATTCATAAGCAAACAGAGTAGACCCAGATCAGACGGCTCCTACAGGAGCCGTCTGATCTGGGTCTACCCTGTTTGCAGAGGTGTTAAAAGGGTTAACAATTATTGGACAAATTATAGCAAAACCTGACAGAAGTTAACACTTTACCTCATATATACACATTTTAACCCTTTCCCTGTTCTGTGTTAATTCCAAATTTCAATACCTTCTGAATATTCATTGAAAAAAGAGTTATAAAGAAAATTTAAGAAATACGGAAGGTGGAACATTATAGCCATTTCAGAAAGAAAGAAACAGATCTATCAAATTCCATTAGCAAACAGAGCAGACCCTGATCAGACGGCTCCTCTAGGAGCGGTCTGATCTTGGTCTACACTGTTTGCAAATGCATGAAAACATGTTTATATAAGGAAAAGGGTTAATCAAACAGAGCAGATTCAGGGTCATGCTCAGCTCGCTTATGGAATACTATAAATCTGATTCTGCAGTTTCTGCAATTTCCAAAAAAAATCCTGTATCCCTATATGCCATAAACATTCTGCTATTAAAATGAATGACAAAATTATTTCTTACATGAATATTCATGATGTAAAACTGTAATACAGGGATTTTTTAACCATTCTGGGAAGATTACCTTTACCCCATAAATTGGGAATTGTGTCTGAAATGGGATTGTTTTACCCTGTAAGATTTCAACAAATTCCCTCCTACAAATGTCCATTGCAAACACTATAGACGCAGTCAGGCCAAAACCTGTAAACTTTGTAAACAAACAGCAGACCCAGATCTGAGTCTGCTGCTTGTTTATGAATTTTAGAAGTTTTGGTCTGACTGAATTTTCTGGCTCAAAACTTTTACCTCTGAGTTGGGAATTTTTCAAGCAAGATTGGGCAAAAAACAGACTTTTTGCCATTGGGAACATAGTATAGCCAAATAACTGCTATAAAACCTCTAAACAAACCATGTAATAAAAAGACATAGGGGACTTCCAAAGCATAATACAGAACACAATGCTAAAGGAGCTCCTAAAGGAGCTTTCTGCTTCAAACTCATCCTGTATTAAGCTGTTATTTCTCTTACTGACCAATAATTGGTCTTTTTTAACACTTTCCCTGTTCAATATTCATGTAAGAAATAATGACATCATGAATATTTAATAGCTGAATCTTTATAATTGTAAAATGTTGAAGGGATTTGTTTGCTCTGATAAAACTGCAGAATAAGATCTATATCATGTCATAAGCAAACAGAGCAGACCCAGATCAGATGGCTCCTGTACAAGATCTGGGTCTACTCTGTTTGCAAAGGCATAGAAAGGCATTTGTATGAATGAAAGAGATCCCTTACTGGAGGAATAACATTATATCTTTTTTTTCAAAACTAAAAGCAATCTAAATACCCCTTATAAACTAATGCTAAGGTAATGAAGACTGAAAAATTCTTGGCAAATCTTCACTTTCACTTGTCCTGTGCAGATCTGTAGCTAGGAATCAACTTATCCTTTGACAGCTTGAAGCTTTTGTACCATTCATTTGGCTATGAGATCAACTTTTTATTTCCCTCTTTACCTCATAAATTATTAATGTCAGGAAATAATTACATCATCAATATTAATGAAATGAATTTTAATAATGGCATATGAACACTGAATGTTTTCATTTTTTGCATTAAGTAACCAACAACTTTTTAAGACTATGTTCAACAAATGAATGGCTGCTTCGGACAGGTTCTACTGTATATAATTGCATAAGAAAACCGACCTCTTAGATGAGCCCCCTGCTTTGTTTCCAAAGGTGTTAAAAGGTACAGTATAACCTCTCTATAGCGACCACTAAATTACATCAAGTATTTTGTGTTAAAGGCAGGTGGCTGCTTAAAGCAAGGTGAAAGTAAAACAGAACGCTCCTATAGGAGTGTTCTGTTTTACTTTCACCTTGCTTTAAGCAACCACCTGTCCTAACTACCAACTAATTAACACAATTTAGTGTCCATTACAGAGAGGTTTTACTGTATCTCTATCAGGTAAATGGTTACTTTGCAAACAGAGAAGACTGAAATCCTGTAGGAGCTGTCTGATGAGGGTCTGCTCTATTTGCTTATGAAATATATATAGAGCAGATTCTGAAGTTTCTGTCACATTCCATACTTTCTTTGTTAACCCTTTCCCTCACATAAACACCTGTTCAGGCATTTGCAAACAGAGAAGACTCCGATCAGGATCTGCCCAGTTTGCTTATGGAATTATAATAGATCTGACTGTACAGTCACTGAAAATATGAAAAATCCAATGTATCCAGAACTCCAGATAAGATGTGTAAATTAAAATATTTCAAGTATAACTTCCTTATTTCTCCAGCAAACCCTATGTTGTGACCACTCTTTAGAGTCGTCTCTTCGAGACGATTCTAAAGAGTGGTCACAACATAGGATTTGCTATACTGAATATTACCCTATGTTGTGACCACTCGTAAGAGTCGTCTCTTCGAGACGATTCTAAAGAGTGGTCACAACATAGGGTTTGCTGGAGAAATGACGATTTTAGTATTTGAGTATGCACCATTATCTGTAGTTCTGTACGTATATATGTCATTATAAATATTCTGCAAATAATTATTCATGATGTCATTATGTCTTACAAGAATGTCAAATAGGGAAAGTGTTAATGCGTATTTATAACAAGAGCTGCGTGCGGCGCCAATGCTCGTTTGATTTGGTACTTGTCCAGCTAAATTAAACAAGAGGGCCTGAAAGGCCCTGACATCGCTCACCAGACAATCAGAGGAGAAGATTTTCAAAGTTTTCACTATGTGTTTCTATAGAAAACTACCCGGCCCTGGGGCGGGCAAATTTTGACCCAAGGGGCATAATTTATGTAACTTTTGTAGAGGACCTCACATGAATTTTTTTTAAGAAAATGAAAACATATTACAATGTCAATCTAAAGAAGGGCATGTACAAAAGTATGTAAACCCTCTCCCTGGGCAAATTGGTTGAATTTCAGAAAGAATAAATTAATCTATACATGTACTTATGATATTCAAAATTTCAGATATTTTCATTACACCTTCATGAGTTATTATTATTCATATCTTAATTTATTTTCAACCCTTCCCCTGTTCTATGTTTATTCAAAATTTAAATATCTACTGAATATTCATGGACAAAATAGTTATAATGAAATATGGAAGGTGGGACGGTGTAGCCATTTTAGAAAGTAAAGAAACATCTTTAATATTCCATTAACAAACAGAGCGGACCCTGATCAGACAGCTGCTATAGGAGCCATCTGATCTGGATCTGCTCTGTTTGCAAATGTGTGAAAAGGTGTTAACATGAGGGAAAGGGTTAGTAAACATATTATAAGTATAAATAAAAGTACACAAAATGAAAATAATGTAATGCAATTTGCACTATATCATATCATAAGCAAACAGCAGATTGAACAGATGGCTACTACATAAGCCATCTAATCAGGGTCTACTCTGTTTGCAAAGGTGTAGAAAGGCCTATTAATGGAGTAAAGGGTTAATTGTCCTAATTAATGTGCAACAGGCGACATCTAACTATAACAATTTTCTTTGTTTGGGTCTGCAATATTACTGCAGATCTACTAACAACAAAGGAGGCAATCCAGTTGTTATCAAAAAGGGAGATAATCTACCTTTAAATGTATGCTAAAAATAGACACCAGTAAATGTTTAACTAGAGATATGCCTGTCTCCCTTAATTGGCTTGCAACTGCAAGCTTGTTGCAAACTTAATCCTAGCCAAAATTTTTTTAATGAGCTTGCGATTTAGGTTTGGATTAGCTAGCATTTAGCCCTGGTTATATACAAGTTTAGTGAACCAAGAAAACCCATCCATATGCATAAGTGATCTGCAATTATCCCTAGTCAATATGCTTATGGCTGATCACTCACTCTTCAAAGGTCCTATACCTTAAGCCTGCTAATATTACACAAGCTAAAGCCTGCTAATATTACACAAGCTACTTGCTTTGGTTTTTTTTAGCATTTATAATAACCTTAGCAAACAGTATGGATCAAGTCTGGATCAAGATGAGATACAAAGTAACTTGGCATCTCATCAGGGTCCAAACTGTCTTTCACTATGACATTTGTTTTTTAAAAGATATGGAAGGAAACAACTTTTGCAGCTCTATTTACCACAATGGCTTCAAATCTACACAATTCTGAAAATTTCAAAGAAACAGGATCTAAAAATAGTCTATGAGGGAATGGGTTAAAAACAGTGTGAACAAACAGACACTAATTCTGAAGCAGACAACTTCATAGAGTTTTGACCAGGAACTTGCCCTCTCAAGTGATTGCATAACAGAATCTGATGGAGTGCTAGCTCAGAGGAACCTTTATAGTGTAAGTCAATTTTAAAGTATAACCAACAGGGCAGGGCCAATTTTAACCTCAGAACTATGATATTTACCACTGTCAATAAGGTCTACTAAGTTAATCTATACACCAAATATCTAAGCTCTGTGACATGTAGTTTTTGACAAGAAATTTTTTGAAGTTTTCCCCATGCATAACCTAAGTGAGCCCAGCATTCTGCTACTTGTACAGAAAACAACAGTCAGCTAGAGAAAACTGGCCACCCCTGGGACCATAGCGGGGCCAATTTTGACTCCAGGGACATAATTTATATAACTTTTGTAGAGGACCTATAGGTGATGCTATGTGCAAAAGATGAAAGCTAAGAACCCTGTAGATTCAGAGGAGAAGACTTTTAAAGGTTCAAATTGTTGACGACTGACGACGCACGACGCACACCGCACGACGGACGACGGACGACGCACGCCGACGGACGACGGACATCAGGCAATCACAAAAACTCACCCTGAGCACTTTGTGCTCTGGTGAGCTAAAAAAAATTGAAAATGATAAAGGGCCATAACTCCAAAATTTTGAGTCAAGAGTTATGGTTCTTATGTAGGGGCCTTCCCCACAATGAGATCTACTGAACCTATTAAGTTTCATGTTGATACCTCTTATACTTTTCGAGTAATGAGCTACATTAAAGTTTTTGCACGCTGCCGACGACAATGACAACGACTACGACCCAGTGATCACAATAGCTTGACTTGACTTTTCTTCGAAACAGACCAGCTAAAAATGTAGTCTATGAATATTCATGCAGTAATAATATAATATCCACGAGGAAATGGTTAAGCAAATAAAATGGATAACAGTTAAACCCAGTTGTAATTTTGGCTGACCAAATAATATGGCTCCCCATTTCTGCTGATAAATACAAGAAATGAATATACAGTGAACACATTTTAGCAGATAAGAATTTGCATTGTTCAACACTTTCTGCTTTTCTAAAGGTAATAAACACAGCACTGTCATGTTTAAACACTTGGCTGTGGTGCAGGTGGTATTCCAACAATATCTCGTTCTGTTTTGTATCCACTTCACGTAACTCTCAACGACTGCATTCTGGTCCCCTCCTTTCTCTATTACTACCCTTGTATCTGATACACTCATCTGGAGTAATCTCCTTCCTTACGGGTCCTCGGGTAACCCATTTGTAGTCACTTCACCCCCAGAATATTCCACTTTTTTCCGCAATGCAAAAACATCTTGAATTGCTGCCTTGAAGCACAGAAAGTTGTAGTCGATTAAACCTGTAAAAGATACACAAGAGGATAATGCTTAATCCTTTCCCTGTTCTATGTTTATTCCAAATTTCAATACTTACTGGATATTCATGGCCAAAATAGTTATAATGAATTATTGAAGGTGGAATATTGTAGCAATTTTAGAAAGTAAAGAAACAGGACTATCAAATTCCATTTATGCAAACAGAGCAGACCCTGATCAGACGGCTCCTATAGGAGCCGTCTGATCTGGGTCTACTCTGTTTGCAAATGCGTGAAAAGGGTTAATCCTTTACCCGATATAAATGCCTTTCCATACCTGTGCCAACAGAGTAAACCCAGATCAGAAATGTCCTGTAGGCGCTGTCTGATCAAGGTATTCTTTTCGCTTATGGAATAATGAATAATATGGAATAATAATTTTTAAGATTCTGCCATGGCTATAAATTCCTGTTTGTATGTCAATTTAAAAATCTATCTATTTTAGCTACTAAGACATACTGGGGCAAGAGGACCTGAAATATGTATAAAACTTTGATAGAGAATCCTAAAGAGCACCGCATGCGGGTGCCAATGCTCGTCCATAAAGGGGCATAATTCTGTGAAGCCTTATAAGTTATGGTCATTGGTCAGATTGTACCCCTTGTGATGGTGAACAAATGTGTGAAGTAAAGAAGCAATAGCCAACGTTTTAGTTTCCAGACTACAACAACATCAACAAGGCAGTCCAAAGGACAGCTATATCCCCCACCGCCGCCACCTAAATTAAGACATTAACCTGGGTTTTAACGTGGTTGACATTCAACCTTCCAGTTTTTAAGAAAATAGGACGCGGAAACAAATATAATGGAAACTGAAGGTAAGAACACGACTTTCAAATGTGACCTTGACCTTGAGCCGACATGACTGCCACATGTGTTCTGCACATCATCTCAATTCGGTTAATATTTGACTCAAGTTTTATGAAAATCCTTCAAATGGTTTAGAAGATATGGAGCGGACACGAAATGTAATGGAAATTGAAGATTAAATCACTTGGCCTTCAAATGTGACCTTGACCTTGAGCCGACATGACTGCCACATATGTTCTGCACATTGTCTCAACGTGGTTAACATTTGAGGCAAGTTTCTTGAAAATCCTTCAAGGGGTATAGGAGATAATGAAACTATAATGGAAATTGAAGGTAAGAACACTTGATCTTCAAATGTGACCTTGACCTTGAGCCGACATGACTGGCACATGTGTTCTGCACATCGTCTCAATTTTGCTAACATTTAACTAAACTTTTATGAAAATCCTTCAAAGGCTTTAGAAGATATGGAGCGGACACGAAAATGTAACGGAAATTAAAAGGTTAGAACACTTGACCTTCAAACGTGACCTTGACCTTGAGCCAACATGACTGCCGCATGGGTTCTGCACATCGTCTCAATTCATTTAATATTTGACTCAAGTTTTATGAAAATCCTTCAAAGGGTTTAGAAGATATGGAGCGGACACGAAACTGTAATGGCAACTGAAGGTTTAAACACTTGACCTTCAAATGTGACCTTGAACTTGAGCCGACATGACTGCCACATGTGTTCTGCACATCGTCTTAATTTGGTCAATATTTGACTCAAGCTTTATGAAAATCCTTCAAATGGTTTAGAAGATATGGAGCGGGCACGAAATGTAATGTAAATTGAAGATTAAATCACTTGGCCTTCAAATGTGACCTTGACCTGACATGACTGCCACATATGTTCTGCACATTGTCTCAACGTGGTTAACATTTGAGGCAAGTTTCTTGAAAATCCTTCAAGGGGTATAGAAGATAACGAAACTATAATGGAAATTGAAGGTAAGAACACTTGATCTTCAAATGTGACCTTGACCTTGAGCCGACATGACTGGCACATGTGTTCTGCACATCGTCTCAATTTAGCTAATATTTAACTAAACTTTTATGAAAATCCTTCAAAGGCTTTAGAAGATATGGAGCGGACACGAAAATGTAATGGAAATTAAAGGTTAGAACACTTGACCTTCAAACGTGACCTTGACCTTGAGCCAACATGACTGCCGCATGGGTTCTGCACATCGTCTCAATTCATTTAATATTTCATTCAAGTTTTATGAAAATCCTTCAAAGGGTTTAGAAGATATGGAGCGGACACGAAACTGTAATGGCAACTGAAGGTTTAAACACTTGACCTTCAAATGTGACCTTGAACTTGAGCCGACATGACTGCCACATGTGTTCTGCACATCGTCTTAATTTGGTTAACATTTGACTCAAGTTTTATGAAAATCCTTCAAAGGGTTTAGAAGATATGGAGCGGACACAAAAATGCAATGGAAATTGAAGGTTAAAACCCTTGACCTTCAAATGTGACCTTGACCTTGAGCCGACATATCTGCCACATATGTTCTGCACATCGTCTCAACTTGGTTAACATTTGAGGCAAGTTTCTTGAAAATCCTTCAAGGGGTATAGGAGATATGGAGCGGACACGAAATTGTTACGGACAGACGGACGGACATGCTAACAAATGGGTAGTTGTGTGACTTTTTCCTTTGATCTTTTCTTGTGGGACTAGTCCCACAAGAAAAACTATTTTTGGCTCTAACTTTGGAAAAGAATGATCTGGAAGCTAACCCTAACCCTAACCCTATGTCCCACAACTGGCCAGGTTAATGTCACAAGAAATGGCCAGGTTAATGTCACAAGAGATGGCCAGGTTAATGATTTTACTTGTGCGACTAGTTAGAAAAAGTCACACAACTACCCATTGGTGAGTGCGGACGGACGGACGGACGGACAGACGGACAGACAGACGAAGGCCATTCCTATAACCCCCCTCCGCTATGCGGTGGGGGATAACAATGTGGATGGAGCTACGACAATTGCTCTTATTTTTCTTCTTCAAAAAACCAGACAAGTTAATAACAATATATTCAGCAGTAGTAAATACATGATTAATACAACAAAATAATGTCATTTTCTAGGGAACCCACATAAGTGAACTGAAATCATAAGATAAAAACTATTTTAAGCTAATGTGACAGGAGTATAGCCATTTATATAACCCTTTCCTCCATAGGCTATTTTTAGACCCAACCTCTTTGAATGAATCTACCCAAAAGGAATATTTAATAGAGAAAGTATTGAAACCACTGGTGTCAAAAAGTGACTTTTACAGAGGCATAGAAAGGCGTATTTATGGAGGAAAGGGATAACTTTAGTAAAAGACTACCCATAGATCATTCCTTTTAAGATTGGTCATATTTCATTTGGCATTTTAGGGGGAGATGTTGTTAAAAGAAGTTTAAGTCTATCCCTAGAATCTGTGTACTTATGTAATAAACTAGAACTCATAAAACTTAGATAGAGGAAGATAGTTTCTGTGAAGTTCAATGGCTTAGAATAAGATCATATATGGTTTAAATAAGATTGTTCATTATAATCTGCTTTTAGCTCCTTTGATTTACTTATGCAGTAGATCCAATCCATTTCCAAACTGTTTGCAAAGATAATCCATATTTTACTCCAATAAGCTGTAGCCAAATGAAAAACTGAGTTACCTTGTCTGTCAAAGCTGTCCTCCCGCAGAATACATACAAGAGCCAGAAACTTTGTCACTTCACGGAGGTACATCACCGTGCCATTGTTTAACTTTATCACCGCTGAGCTGTCCGTGTTGAAAGCACTCTCATCCTTTAGTCTGTAACAATATGGTGAAGAATGGTGTAAAACTGTTAACTCATGCCCTACTACCGAGGCCTTTTGATGCCTCCATCAAATTATTTTTTTGAAACCATTGTGATACATAGAGCATTTGCTCCATAGGAGCAAATGCTCTATTTATAACAATGGTTTTAAAACTACACAATTCTAAAAAATTCCTTTTTTCTAGTAAATGCTCCTTTGGAAGATTTATTCAAATAGTTTGGGTCTAAAAATAGTCTATCAGTGAATGAGTTATTTCCTGGTAGCTATTTATAGCTTCTATAATGCCTTAAAACATGAATATTGTTATGGCTTATGAATACCAGGATTTTTTGTCATGGCAGAAACTAGAACCCATCCATAAGCAAATATAACAGATCCTGATCAGACAGCTCCTACAGGTGTTGTCTGATCTGAATCTGCTCTGTCGAAAAGGCATTAACCTATTCCCTTATAGGCTATTTTTAGATCCAACCTCTTTGAATAAATCTACCGAAAAGGAGCATTAACTAAATACAAGTAAACTTCTAGAATTTTGTAGTTTGAAACAATTGTGATAAATACAGCATTTGCTCCTATACATGTAGGAGCAAATGCTCTATTTAAATACACGTATAGTGTTTTATGTTTTATAAATAACATTTAGAGATACATTCTAACCATGTACTCCGTGAATATTTATGTTGAAAATAATGACATCATCAATATGAAATAGATTAAAGTTCTTGCAAAAGGAAGGCCATGATTATGACAAAGCTATAGTAATACTTCAATGTTTTCTCCTTTGAAAAGCAGAGGAAACCTCCAAAATATAGAAGCACATACTAACCTGTCTGATGAAAAGTTCATATCACTGTCTTCACTGAAATGAACAAATATAAAACAAACATTAGACATAATTATGCTCAAAACATACCAACACATCCAGAAAATACACTAATCTTGACAAACTGGTGACCGTACAATATCACACTTGTCGCCAATTAACCTTACTAATAGGTAAATCCTTACAACTCTACACCATTTAGATAATATTCTCCAGAAAGAAGATAAAATGGCAGAGGTTTTAATTGCTGCTGACAAATACTGATAAGGGACTCGCCTGCAGCAAAACATATGCCCATTTTAAGAAAAATCTCTCTCTCTCTTAACAGTAAACTGTTATGAACCAGATCAATGATACTGTTCTCAGTGTGTGTTAATCAAGATGAGTTCATACCAAACTTTTATACCAATTTCATTGGTATACATGTAGATGTATCATCATATTGTGAATTTGTCACATTTTTAGCAGATATCATGTAGCACTCAAATTAAACCTGTAACCACGATGTATTTTCTGTTTTCAATTGTAATTGCCTTGAAAAAATTAATTACCATGACCATGTGTCGTCTACATAATCTGACTCTTATCCATTTTATCATTGTTTTCCTATTAGAGGGTCAGGCATAACTGACAGGTCTGGCACTAGATTTTGCTGTACAGGAATTTAGACTTAAAGTTATATCAGTTGCTGTATATTGGCGACAATTTTATTTACCTTCTACGGGCCTCTGCATATACACCTGGTTGCATGAAACTAATGTTTTACCCTTTCCCTGTTGAATATTCATGCAAGACATAATACTATCATGAACATTTATTAGATGATTTTTTTTATAGTGGTACATGAACACAGAATTTGTTTAAGCTTGGCAGAAATTATAGAATCAGATGATGAGATCTATATAATTCCTTAAGCAAACAGGGCAGACCCTGATCAGACAGCTCCTACAGGAGACATCTGATCTGGGTCTACTCTGTTTGCAAAGTGAAAATAAATATGTACGAGCTAATTTTTTTTTTTAAAAAACCCAAATACTCAGACAAAAAAATCTGAATACCACGACCATTAACCCGTTTCCCCATAGGTTATTTTTGGACTAATTTCCCCATAGGTTATTTTTAGACTGATTAACTCATAGGCTAATATTAGACACACCATCTTTGAATAAATCTACTGAAAAGGAACACTTACTTTTTAGATTTGTGTAGTTTTGAAAACCATTGTTATAAATAGAGCATATTTTGCTCCTGTGGAGCAAATGCTCTATTTATCACAATGATTTCAAAAACTGACTGTTACAGAGGCGACAACATGTGGGAATGGGTTAATGATGTAGTATCTGGAAAGTATTTTTCAAGTTTGTAGAGAAAGTAGACAAAATATCATACCATAATTATCTATACTAAATTTTCAGACACCCAATATCACCTCTCTAATGGTTTCTAAGACTGAACAAGTCAATTTGGTAACCTTTAACCCTCTACTCCATGAATATTCATGTAAGATGTAATTTGTATGAATATTAATTAGCTCATTATCTATAATAGTATATATTGTATTAACAACTAGATCTACATAATTCGATAAGTGAACAGAGCAGTCTATGATCAGACAGCTCCACAAGGACCCATCTGATCTGGATCTATTCTGTTAGCAAAGGAGTTAATCCTTTCCTCCATAAATATGCCTTTCTAAGCCTTTGCCGTAGACCCAGATCAGACGGCTCCTATAGGATAATAGTAGATATAATTTTACAGTTTTTGCCAGGGCTAAAACTTCCGGTGTCCATGTGATATTATAACAAATTAATCTAATTAATATTCAAGACATCATTATTTCTTACATGAATATTCATGGAGGAAAGTGTTAAATGGAGCTAATGCGGTATCAAATAGTGTTGACTGACAAAACTGTTCCTTCTGGAGCAGCTAGATCTGAGTCTGCACTATTGGCAAGAGATTCCTGTAGACTTGGACCTCTGTGAATACCCGAGCAGATGTGATGGATTTCGTTAACGTTCTATGTGTATTACAAATTTCAATACCTACTGAATATTCATGGACAAAATAGTAATAATGAAATATAGTAGGTAGAACATTGTAGCCATTCTAGAAAGTAAAGAAACAGATCTTACAAATTCCATTAGCAAACAGAGTAGACCCTGATCAGACGGCTCCTATAAGAGCCGTATAATCTGGGTCTACTCTGTTTGCAAATGCATGAAAACATGCTTATATGATGGAAAGGGTTATGCAACTCATAGGACTTGTTGCAATGGGGGACATTTGTGTTTACCCTTGCAAACAGTTTAGATCCTGATGAGACTCTGCTTCTCACCAGGATCCAAATTGTTTGACTCTCCAGTTTATGTTTCGAGAAGAAATTGAAGAAAAATCCACTCTCGCATTAAAAGCAGACAACCATAGAAATTCTGAGTCAAAACTGTTTGTAGCGTCTAAGAATCCTTTACTGATATCTCTTTTCAACAACATATTGGAATTATAAACAGATTAAGACACTGACTGACAAACACATTCTAAAACAAACAGAGAATCTGATGTAACAAAAAAGGCAAGTTGACTAACAGACTGATAGACAAGAATTTGATATCCCAAAGTCAAGTTGATTGATAAACTGACAGACAAGAATTTGATATTACAATGGCAAGTTGACTGACAGACTGTACAACAAAATAAACATTACATGGAAAGACAGAAAAACAAAATGTAGATGTATACAGTGAGACAGAAAAACAAGTAAACACATAGTCTGACATACAAGAACAAAAGCTGTAGATAAGAAGCGTATTTAGTCAATGTAATTCAAATATTTTTATATTTCTCCCTCAAATACTATCTTGCTGTAACTCATTAGAATCGCCTCTCTGAGGCAGCAGCAAGATAGAGCTTAACAGAGTTTGACTGAGAAATAAAACATTTTGACAGGTCAGTATGCATCTGACCTACAGCCTTGCAAATACATCTTCACACAGGAGGACAAATAGAGAGTCAAACAGGTACTCAACTTTAGATACATGGAACTTTAACCCATTCCATCATATTGACGCCTTTCGACACCTCTGTAAAAGTCACTTTCTGAAATCATTGTGATAAATAGAGCATTTGCTCCATAGGAGCAAATGCTCTATTTATCACAATGGTTTCAACTCTAAAAAATATATCACAAATCTAAAAAAATATTTTCCTCTAGTTAATGCTCCTGTTCGGTAATCGGTTAACTATTTCATCTCAAGTCCAACTTGATTATATGCATGAAATTAGGTGATTTTTTATAATGGCAATCAGAATTCAAATTGTGTCAATAGGATATGGATAAATAGATGCAAATTTCTCAAAGGAATAAACTGCAGACATACAACTAGAGGTTGAGACAAACAATGAAGTTCTGATCAGACATCACCTTGAATTAGCATCATGTGATCTGCTGGGACTGCACCGTTTGGCATGGTGCATTTTGGCAAAAGAGTTAACCAGAGACAGACATAGACAGACAGACAAGTCAGACAGACATGTCAGACAGACAGACACATACAGACAGAGGTGTGTCACATAGAGGTCAGACAGACAGACAGACAAATTGACTGGACTCAGTAAAATCATGATTCCTTCACCCTAAGTTTAATCCAATGTACCCCACCCACCCCATCTACAACACTCTCCAAGTGTCATCTGACCATTCTGAGCCACACAACACTTGCTGACTAGTTCTCACAACAGCTGATGAAGGTCTAGTGATTAGACCAAAATATCCAGCTAAAACAAAATTGTTCTGAGTTATGGAAATTCAACAATATGGATCATCCAAAACAAGATGCCAATATTTTTAGTTGTAAATATATTTTCAGAACAACAGATAAAAGATGCGTACTCAAGTACTCAAATACTAAAATCGTCCTTTCTCCAGCAAACCCGATGTTGTGACCACTCTTTAGAATCGTCTCTGAGACGATTCTAAAGAGTGGTCACAACATATGGTTTGCTGAAAAATAAAGAAGTAATTCCTGAAAACATTTTAACTTACGTATCTTATCTGGACCTCTGATTTGATGCAGTTGTTGATGATATATTTAATAGCATACTAAGAAGGGAACAAGACTGAATGGTAATGACCAAAAAATGGCATGCCAGAACTCTATATGAAGAGGTTTTAGATATCGTCACCTAGGCATCAACCCACAGGTGGGTGGGGAAAAGCAAAAGTTACTCTCGTACTCGGTCTCCTTCCCACATTTATGCCTCCAGTGTAGCTCTTCCATTTGTTCATCGTCACTTAAAACAACACAAATGGCTACAATCATGAGAGACTACTCTGCAGCAAATTGAGATAAGCGTGTCCTAGAAACAAATGTCTTGTCTTTGGAGGATTTGTAATATAAGCCAATGTCTTATGTTATTGATAAACTTACCTGGTTAGTGTCCTACTAAATCATTTTATTTTATACCTGTCAGTTTCTGCAGTAAAATACGATTGTATTCGATCATGCAATACAACCTCTCAAAATAAATTTTCCGTATTGCACAAGCATGCAATACAAGATCCGTATTTGCAAATCAATGCGCCATTCATGAATGGATTATCTTTTCTGTTTCTGAATAAAAGCAGTTAGAATATTGATGTTTTTTGTGTTCTTTAATTAACCCTTTCCCTGTTCTATGTTTGTTTCAAATTTCAATACCTACTGAATATTCATTAACAAAATAGCTATAAAGAAATATGGAGTGAGTGAGTGAGTTGGCTTTTACGTCCGACCAACAGTATTTCAGTTATTTGCAGACGGCACCCGCATGAGACAAGTTATAGTGCTGCCTCACTGGAATACTCAGGTACATGGAATATGGAAGATGGAACATTGTAGACATTTTAGAAAGCAAAGAAACAGATATATCAAATTCTACTAGCAAACAGAGCAGACCCTGATCAGACGGCTCCTACAGGAGCCATCTGATCTGGGTCTACTCTGTTTGCGAATGCGTGAAAACACGTTTATATGAAGGAAAGGGTTAAAACAGGTATATAATAAATGGAATATTACACAAAGTGACGATATGAAGGGTTGTATCACCTTCGTGGTTGTTTGTCCGTGGTATTCTCACTTGCCAATACTACGGCCAAACAACCTCTCATGTGATACAACCCTTCATAGCATCACTTCACGTAATATTTCCAATTTACTAGTCTAAATGATAAGCATGTAGTGCATACATTAACCTAATCTTTCTCCTGCTAACCACGACTCAACTGGTATTTGCAAACAGCATGAATCAAGATAAGACACAGACTAACTCTGTGTGTCATCAGAATCCAGACGCAGACTAACCCTGTGTTTCATCAGAATCCAGACGCAGACTAACTCTGTGTTTTATCACAATCCAGACGCAGACTAACTCTGTGTTTTATCACAATCCAGACACAGACTAACTCTGTGTTTTATCACAATCCAGACGCAGACTAACTCTGTGTTTTATCACAATCCAGACGCAGACTAACTCTGTGTTTTATCAGAATCCAGACGCAGACTAACTCTGTGTTTTATCACAATCCAGACACAGACTAACTCTGTGTTTTATCACAATCCAGACGCAGACTAACTCTGTGTTTTATCACAATCCAGACGCAGACTAACTCTGCGTTTTATCACAATCCAGACGCAGACTAACTTGATGTTTCATCACAATCCAAGTTGTTTGACACTCAGTCAATAGTTTCTCAAAAGCTTACAAGATTGAATCAGAATAGTGAAAATCACACCTGATCCAAATTTGAGCAGACATTTTTTTTCCAGCAATCATAAGGGTTCAAACTAGAACTACTAATGATGGTAATAAATATTTAGCAACACTGCATTGACTCCTGTATCTGTGAAGTGTCATAAATATGCAGAAAAAAACTGTAGAAATAGTTCACTCCATAAGAACATTACAAATTAAAAGATGGCCACCAGTCAGCCATCTTGAATCAAATTGAAAATAGAACTGTATCAGTAAGACACTGATGCTCCCTTGGCGATATTGTCTCTAAATGAAGCACTTTTCACCATATGTTATAAATTGACAAAACTTTCAAAGTCCCATAACTCTGGTAAAACTTGTCACAACAAAAATTGCCTTCATCACCAGCGTTGTTCATCTATTAAAGTTTGAAGTAAATTCGCTTATTGGTGTATGAGGAGTTGGACATACAAGATTTTAGGACATACAAATAGACGGACAGACAATAGCAAGGCTTTATGCCTCCCATCTTGTGGGGGTCATAAAAAATTGTCTTCAACAAGGGAATATTTCTATGTCTTTAAATTCCAGTTATGAGTAAATGATCCTCCATCTGAGCTGTAGTAAATGCAAAATGATTCATTCAGAGTACAAAGTATGTAGTAATCATTTAAACCATTATGAAACCCGTTACCAGATAGAGACGCCTTTTCACGCCATTGCAAACAGGACGAAGATCAGATGGCTCCTGTAGGAACAATCTGATCAGGGTCTACTCTGTTTGCAGTTTTTACCAAGGTTGAGACTTTTCTTGTTCATTTCCATTATCAATACTAAGCTAATAAATATTCATACATTATTTCTTACGTAAATATTCACAGAGCAACAGATGCATACTCAAATACTAAAATCGTCAAATTCTATTAGCAAACAGAGTCGACCCTGATCAGACGGCTCCTCTAGGAGCCGTCTGATCTGGGTCTACTCTGTTTGCAAATGCGTGAAAACACGTTTATATGAGGGAAAGGGTTAATTAAAACATTTTCAAGAATAACTCCTTTATTTCTCCACCAAACTCTTTGTTTTGACCATTCTTTAGAATTGTCTCTTCGAGACGATTCTAAACAGTGGTCACAACATAGGTTTTGGGTGAAGAAATAAAGAAGTTATTCTTCAAAATGTTTTATTTTAGGCATCTTATCTGGACCTCTAGGTTAAGAATTACAGAAATAAAGTGCAACACCAACATAAATAAACAGAGACAACACAAAAAAAGAGTCAAGTAATTCCCCTGCTTTGTAAGCAGGCCACATTTCTGTATTCTTTGCTTCATACTGAAATTGTATTAACCCTTTCTATGTTTATTACAAATGTCAATACCTACTTAATATTCATGGACAAATTAGTTATAATGAAATATGTAAGGTGCAACATTAGAGCCAATTTAGAAACTGAACAAACAGATCTATCAAATTCTATTAGCAAACAGAGCAGACTCTGATCAGATGGCCATCAGATAGTAGCCATCTGATCTGGGTCTACTTTGTTTGCAAATGCGTGAAAATGTGTTTATATGAAGAGAAGGTTAAATGCAAAACTGCTCAACTTTTTACAACAGCTGTTTAATCCTTTCCCTGTTCTATGTTGATTCCAAAATTCAATACCTACTGAATATTCATGGACAAAATAAAACATGAAAGGTTGAACATTGTGAGCCAGTTTAGAAAGTAAAAAAACAGTTCTATCGAATACCATTAGCAAACAGAGCAGACCCTGATCAGACGGCTCCTCCAGGAGCCATCTGATCTGGGTCTACTCTGTTTGCAAATATGTGAAAACACGTTTACATGAGGGAAAGGGTTAATGAATAAACCTTGAAAAACAAGCGTCACACTGCTTAACCCTTTACTCCATGAATATTCATGTAAAAATAATGACATCATGAATATTAATTAGATTTATTTTTATAATAGCACATGGACGCATGTGACCCTAACTGAGAGTTTTACAAACATTAATGTGAAATTTCACATTTTCATGACATTTTACAATATAACCATTTCCTCCATAAATACGCCTTTCTACGCCTCTGTAAAAGTCACCTGTTGAAACCATTGTGATAAATAGAGCATTTGCTCCTATAGGAGCAAATGCTCTATGTATTACAATGGTTTCAAACTACAAAATTCTAAAACTTTTCCTTTTCTCTAGTAAATGCTCCTTTTGGGTAGATTCATTCAAAGTGGTTGGATCTAAAAATAGCCTATGGAGGAATGGGTTAATAGTGTCTGTCAGAGCTACAGATAAAGGTGTGTACCCAAATACTAAAATTGTCATTCCTCCATCAAACCTTATACTGTGACCACTCTTTAGAATGGTCTCTTCAAGACGATTCTAAAGAATGGTCACAGTATACGGTTTTCGAGACGATTCTAAAGAATGATCACAGTATAAGGTTTGTTGGAGAAATAAAGGAGCTTTTCTTGAAAATGTTTAATTTTACACATCTTATCAAGACCTCTCTCTAAGAAGAACCACTCATTGTGACTTAATCCATTCCCCCATAGGCTAATTTTAGACCCAACCTCTTTGAATGAATCTACTGAAAATGAGCATTTACTAGAGAAAAGGAAAATATCATAATTGTGAAGTATAAAAACCATTGTGATAAATAGAGCATTTGCTCCCATGGAGCAAATGCTCTATTTATCACAATGGTTTCAAGAAGTGACTATTACAGAGACGTAGAAAGGCGTATTTATGGAGGAATGGGATAATGACACATAAGTTTCGCTGTCACTGATAAAGTGATTTTAAAGTCTGGGATATTATCGTAATCTTATTGACTGATAACCTTGACTTACCCATATATACAGGAGACGTCTATAACCACATCAATCATATCACAGCACAGCTCGTAAGACTGCATATCAACAGGAGAACTGTCAGTGGCGATGTAGATTTTACTGACCACATCAAACAAAAACGCTTTTTCTATTCCTGAATTCTGCAATAAGAAAACAAAGATAAAATTCGAACTGAATATTCAACTGATGAAACTTGATATGCATCTTAATTTTACGATCAAAAACCAAAACATAACTCTTTTCATTATAATAATTGCTTAACCCTTTCCTCCATGAATATTCATGTAAGAAATAATGTCATCATGAATATTAATTTTATTAACATGTACACAGGAAGGTTTGGTCATGGCAGAAACTGTACAATCATATCTTTATCATATAAGTAAACAGCAGATCCTGATCAGACATATAATGTTTGTTGTTCAACAAACTATTATTGGCCTATTTCAAACAGAGTTGACCCTGATCAGACAGCTCCTACTGGCTGATCTGGGTTTGCTCTGTTTACAACAACATAAATATGAAGCTTCCATTCCATCATAGGCTATTTTTAGATCCTACCCCTTTTATTAAATTTACCGAAAAGGAGCATTTACTAGAGAAAAGGAACATTTTAGACAATTGTGGTTTTGAAACCATTGTGATAAATAGAGCATTAAATTTTGCTCCTATGGAGCCAATGCTCTATTTATCACAATGGTTTCAGAATGTGACTGTTACAGAGGCATCAAAAGGCGTCAATATGAGGGAATGGGTTAAAGGGTAAACACTTACTGAAATAAATATATCTAGCAGATTCTCTAGTGTTGGCAGCTGTGGTATCAACTTCTGTACAACTTTACTGAAGGCTTCAAATATAGAGTGGTCATAGATACTAGTAAGGTAAAAACTGAAAGAGACAAATATAGAGTGATAAAAACTGAAATGGACAAATATAGAGTGGTCATAGATACTAGTAAGGTAAAAACTGAAAGAGACAAATATAGAGTGATAAAAACTGAAATGGACAAATATAGAGTGGTAAAAACTGAAATGGACAAATATAGAGTGATGAATACTGAAATGGACAAATATAGAGTGGTTATAGATTTCTAGTAAGGTAAAAACTGAAATGGACAAAACAAACAATATTACTTATACCGCAGGGAAAGTGACATACTTAACCCTTTCCCCCATATTGACGACTTTTGACGCCTCTGTAAAAGACACTTTGTGAAACCATTGTGATAAATAGAGCATTTGCTCCTATAGGAGCAAATGCTCTATTTATCACAATGGTTTCAAACTAAAAAAAATCTAAAATTTTCCTTTTCCCAAGTTAATGCTTCTTTTCGGTAGATTTATTCAGAGACGTTGTATCTAAAAATAGCCCATGGGGGAAAGGGTTAAGATGTATAAAACCTTTTTGAAGAATAACTCCTTTATACAATGTACCTCTACAAAATTACCCATGGTAGTCACAAGACAAGATAAGTAAATACATAAACTTATTTTCGGGATTAGCTCCTCTATTTCTCCATCATTTAAATAGGGTTTGGTGGGGAAATGGAGAAATTTAGTCATTGGAATAAGTACTTTTATCTATGGCCCCGAAAGCTAAACAGTTGACTAAGTATGTATAAGTGAGTGTAACAAATCTTTACTCGATAAAGACATTTCTTTCCATGTTTGCAAACTGAGCAGACCCAGATCAGACATTTCCTGTAGCAGATGTCTATAACAAGGGTATGTTCTGTTTGTTAATGGAATAAAATAGACCTGATTCCACATTTTCTGCCATGGCCCATGTTAGGTTACCATTATCGTTATAAAAACTCCATTAACTAAGCTAACTAATTCATTTACGGGGAATATTCATTAACCCTTTCCTCTATAAATACGCCTCTTAATGATGTTGCAAAGAGTAGACCCAGATCTTTCATTAACTGTAAGAGCCGTCTGATCAAGGCCTGCTCTGTTTGCCTAAGGAATACAATACAACCTCTCTATAACGGCCACTAAATTACATCTAGTATTTTGTGTTAAAGGCAGGTGGCTGCTTAAAGCAAGGTGAAAGTAAACAGAACGCTCCTATAGGAGCGTTCTGTTTTACTTTCACCTTGCTTTAAGCGGCCACCTGCCCTATATACCAAATAATTAACACACTTTAGTGGCCATTATAGAGAGGGTTTACTGTAATACAGATCGGATTCTACAGTTTCTGTTAAAAATAAAAATTCCATTGTTCAGCAACATTATAAAAATTCATCTAATTGATATTCATGATGTCATCATTTCTTACAAGAATATTCATGGAGTAAAGGATTAAAAACAATTAACTTTATACTCCATAAATACGCCTTTCAAGTTTCTACGCCTTTGTAAACAGAGTAGACCCAGATCAGATGGCTCCTGTAGCAGCCGTCTGATTAGGGTCTACTCTGTTTGCTTATAATATAATATAGATATGATTCTACAGTTTCTGCCATGGTCAAAAATTCCTTAGTCTATGTGTTTTTATTAATTTAATTAATATTCATGGAGGAAAGGGTTAAACAGAGGTGAGTTTCATTTGAGCATGCTGCAAATAAGAATTCAACCTGCATAGAAACAAGTTCTGAAAGAAATGCTAGATGTAGGTAAGAATTCTTTTTTAGAAAATCTCATAAACTTGGTTTGACATTTCTCGGTAAAACCCTATCTTGCGTTAACTTCTGAGAATCCCCACTCTGAGGCAATTCTAAAGAGTGGAGCAAGACAGGATTTGGTTGAGAAATAAGAGATTTTGATAGATCAATGCTTAACCCTTTCCCAGTTCTATATTTATTACAAATTTCAATACCTAAATATTCATGGACAAAAGTTACAGGTATTATGAAATATGTAAGGTGGAACATTGTTGGTGTTTTAGAAACTAAAGAAACAGATCCATCAATTCCATTAGCAAACAGATTAGACCCTGATCAGACTGCTCTTATAAAAGCCGTCTGATCTGGGTCCACTCAGTTTGCAAATGGGTGAAAATGCGTTTATATGAAGGATAGGGTTATCTTACTAGTATCTACAATATACCTTAAATGTAGATTATCTAATCCTGCATCTACCAGATCATCTGTAGCTCGTTGGTGAATATCTCGCTGGGTTTCTATCTTATGGTCGTCTGACAACCCATCCACTTTATGTATAAACACTTCAAACCTGATTTTTGGATTTATCTTGTATGCACGTGCTACTGTCACGTGCAGCTTAGCAAGTGCATCCATGTAATCATCCTGAAAAAACAAACAATTACAGAGCTACAGATAAGGGTGCGTACACAAAGACTAAAACGTCATTTCTCAACCAAGTTATTCTTGAAAATGTTTAAATTTACGCATCTTATCTGGAGCTCTGCAATTATTATCCTTGATTTGATGACACATTTTGACACCTGTGGATCAGATTCAACAGTTTCTACTAGGGCTTAACATTCCATTGTTCATTCATCATTAATAAAATTCAGTTGGTAAAAATTCCATTTTTTTTTTAACCCTTTCCCTCATACAAACGCCTCATATAAACGCCTTTTCACACATCTGCAATCAGGGTCTGCTCTGTTTGCTAATGGAATTTGAAAGATCTGTTTCTTTACTTTCTACAAAGGCTACAACTTTTCCACATTCCATATTTCAATATTATAACTATTTTGCCCATGAATTGTCAGTAGGTATTGAAATTTGGAATAAACATAGAACAGGGAAACGGTTAGATAAATATTCATTAGGTAAAGGGTTGACACCACTGAAACAGTTAAGATGTTTACTTCTGACACTTTAACCCTTTCCTCCATAGGCTATTTTTAGATCCAACCACTTTGAGTAAATTTACCGAAAAGGAGCATTAACTAGAGAAAAGGATTTTTTTTTTAGAATTTTGTAGTTTGAAACCATTGTGATAAATAGAGTATTTGCTCCTATAGGAGCAAATGCTCTATTTATCACAATGGTTTCATAAAGTGACTTTTACAGAGGCGTAGAAAGGTGTATTTATGGAGGAAAGGGTTAATCATTTCCGTTGAATATTCATGTAATACATCATTACAACATGAATATTTATTAGCTGATATTTTATAATGTACACAAGATTTCTTGGGATTGATAGAAACTGTAGTCAGATCTACATTAATTTCATATTAAAGCAAACAGCTGACCCTGATCAGGTAATTCCTACAGGATCCGTCTAATCTGGGTCTATTCTGTTTGCAAAGGCATGTAAAGACATTTATATGAAGGAAAGGTTTAACCATTGATTGCTGAATCACTCTTCAACTCATTACTCCATAAATATGCCTTTCTATTCTTTTGCAAACAGAGTAGACTCGGATCAGCTGGCTCATGTAGGAGCTGTCTGATCATGGTCTGCTCTGTTTGCTTATGACATACTACAGTGTCTGCCATGACCAAAACTTCCTGTGCTTTTTATAACAATAAATCTAATTAGTATTCATAATGACTTCATTTCTTATTAGTGAAAAAGGTTAATGAAAGGAATAAATATGCTAGAGGATTTTGAATAACAAACAGTGCAGTCCATGATAAGAGGACTCCTATACACTGGGAAGATCTGGGTCTACACAGCAGATGACAATATACTCATTTCACGTATACAAAGGATTAACTCTTTCCTTCATAAAGACGCCTTTTCACGCATTTGCAAACAGAGTAGACCCAGATCAGATGGCTCTCTCTGTGCCATCTCCCTCTTTTTCTGTCCTCAGCTATTCTATTTTATCACATAACTTTGCTTGTCTCCCGGTTAATATAACCATCACGTATTTGTTTATCTCTAACATGTGTAGTATAAGATGTGACGTCACACGATAATGTCGCACGATAATGTCAATTCCCATTGAAAAAATCAAAACAATCATGTACATTTACAAAGGTGTTGCAGTATTGTGATAAAAAGAATCTGACACTCTTTTTCATTTGAGGAAAACTTTTCTTAAACGAGTTCAGAAAATAAAGGTATTAACCCTTTCTCTTTGACACATTTGCAAGCAGAGTAGACCCAGATCAGACGGCTCCTAGAGGAGCCGTCTGATCAGAGTCTGCTCTGTTTGCTAATAGAATTTGATAGATATGTTTCTTTACTTTTTAAAATGGCTACAATATTCCACCTTCCATATTTCTTTATGCCTATTTTGTTAATGAATATTCAGTAGGTATTGAAATTTGACCTAAATACAGAACAGGGAAAGGGTTGAGCAAGCCTTAAATGAAAACTTGTGACAGATCCTATATATCTCCCTCCCACTGTCCCCGTCCCCTTCCTCTTCTCTCACTTCTGTATTTTACCTGAGCATCAATGACAAATATGAGGGCTCCACAGCCCCCAAATATGTTTTCTGAGTCAAATGTAGAGTCAAAGTAATCCAGATGGCCGGGTAAGTCCCATATTTGGAATACAACAAAGGAGCAATTAGTAACATCTGAAACAGACAGGAGAAACACATGTAAAACCTATCACAAGGACAAATCGTTTTCCCTGTCCTGTATTTATTACAAATTTCAATGCCTTATGAATATTCATGGACAAAACAGTTAAAAGAAATATGCAATGTGGTACACTGTAGCAATTTCAGAAACTAAAGAAACAAACTTATCAAATTCCATTAGCAACCTGAACAGAACCTGATCAGATGACTCCTACAGTGAAACTGTGTTCCTTGTTGAATATTCATATAATAAACAATGATGTCATGAACATTTATTTGCTGAATTTTAATATGTACAAAAGATGTTTTGGTATTGGTAGAAATAATAGAGTTAGATGATGATCTATAACAATTTCATAAGCAAACAATGTATACCCTGATCAGATGGATCCTCTAGGAGTCATTTGACCTGGGTCTACTCTGATTGCAAAGGCGTGAAAAAAAAAGCCTTTGTATTCAAGGAAAGGTAAACCTTTTACTTGATAAATATTGCTTTTTTACAACTTTACAAACTGCCAAGATCAATGATCAGATAACTGTTTGCTTATATGTAACCCTTTCCTCAATGAATATTCATATTAAGAAATAATGACATCATGAATATTAATTAGATTAATTGTTATAACAGCACATGGACACAGGAATATTATACCATAGCAGAAACTGTAGCAATATATCTATGTTATATCATAAGCAAACAGAGCGGTCTCTACAGGGGTCTACTCTGTTTGCAAAGGCGTAGTTACGGAGTAAAAGGTTAAAGTGATAGTACCGTCCTACAATAAATGCATTTTTTCAATAACATCATAAAACCATTTAGATACTGAAAACAAGAATGCTATCTGGGCATAGCATAAAAGTAGGTAAAATATTCCTTTACTCCATGAGTATTAATGTTAGACTTGATGACATGATGATATTAATAAGGTTTGTTTTTTTTATAATGACATATGAACATTAAACTAGAAAATTGTGTCTGTAAGACACAGTGATGCCCTCGTGTAGGTGCTTGCCTAGCTGCACGTAAAACTCCAAGTCATTTGACCTTGACCTTGGGCTTGTGGGCAGCATGGGCAGGGTGTGCAATGAAAGTATGGATGGTGTTTAATGTGTATATGCAATTCCATGGCAATAACTACAGTGGTTAGGGAGATATAAGACAATGAAAAAACTGTGACAAAAAACTGCACGTAAATGTGACAACCAACTGCACGTAAAATTTCCAAGTCATTTGACCTCGACCTTGGGCTTGCGGGCAGCATGTGTGGGGTGTCAAATGATAGCACAGATGGTACTTGATGTGTATGTGAAGTTTCATGTGTATTAGTGTAGAAATTACTGACTTATAACACTTGAAAAACTGTGACATCCAACTGCACCTAAAAGCGTGACACGGACAGCCAGACGGACGGACATGTGCAAAACATAATGCCCCCTGACTATCGTCAACGGGGGCATAAAAAAGTTTTGGCCATGACAGAATCCATTCTTTTTTTACTCCATGGGCAAAAAGAGCAGATCCTGACCAGACAGTTGCTATAGGAACCATATGACCTGGGTCTACTCTATTTACAAAAGAGGAGAGGAAGGCGTATATATGGAATAATGGGTGATTCAAAGAAAATAACTGAAGATTTGCACCTAATTCTATCTTTGTACAATCACTTCATGAATATTCATTTAAGAAATAATGATACAGTCATGTATGAACATTTTTTAATTGCATTTTTATGATGACATGACTGTAAATATGATATTAACCCTTTCCCTCATAGAAATGTGGTTTAACGCATTTGCAAACAGAGTAGACCCAGAGGCCCAGAAGCCGTGTGATCATGGTCTGCTCTGTTTGCTTATGGAATTTGATAGATATGTATCTTTACTTTCTAAAATAGCTACAATGTACATGTACCACCTTCCACATTTGAGTATAACTGTTTTACATTTGAGTATAACTGTTTTTTACATGAATATTCAATGGATATTAAAATTTGGACTAAATATAGAACAGGAAAAGGGTTCAGGCCATGCCAGAAACTGTAGAATCAGGGTCCATGCCTATAAAGCTTTATTAGTTGAGTCTGAGTTTGTTCTCAAGCTTTTGATTGGCCAGATTTGAGCCTTTGGCTCAAATCTGTCCAATAAAAAACTTGAGAATGACCTCAGACTCAACTAAAAGGTTTTACAAGCATGGATACAGATCTATTCTACTGTAAAAGCAAATAGCAGACCCTAATCTGATCTGGTATTACCTGTTAGCAAAGGTATGAAAAAGTCATTTTCTGAAGTAAAAGTGTTAGATGAAACAAGTAAAATAAATTCTACCTTCTTTCACAATCTTGCTTGTACTTTCCAGGAAAAGTGTCTCATTCGGTGAAACTTTGTGAAACACAACTTTTTGAATTGATGATTTTCCACTCCTGTAAGAGAAAACAGTGTGCAAAATTCATACTAAACTACCGGTACACAGAATTTCAAGCAAAATTCTTGCAAGTATACTCTATCAGAGAAACAGATAAAGGTGCATACTCAAATATTAAAATCGTCATTTCTCCACCAAACCCTATGTTGTGACCACTCTTTAGAATCATCTCAAAGAGACAATTCTAAAGAGTGATCAAAACAAGGGTTTGGTGGAGAAATAAAGGAGTTATTCTTGAAAATGTTTTAATTAATTAACACATCTTATCTGGACCTGTGTCTATGAGGAATACGTAAACAATTTTGATCCAGATGAATCACTCGTCCTCTCCTCAAGATCCAACCTATTTGATACATCAATTGTTTTTCAAAGGATTAGAAGATGAAAATTTTATGATTATAAAATATAGACATTCTATCAGTCATTAATTCTCAAGATTTTTTCCATTTCTTATCAAAACATCTTGAGACTGTCAGTCTGAAATTTGATGAGATGCTGAGTTACTCAGCTTTTTTTTTTCTTTTCAAAAAATGAGAAAAATATTTGTGACTCTGGACATGTTGGAGTGAAATTTAGAGCTGATTTCCATGCGACAAAACATTTGCCGACATTGTTCATTCTTGAAGCATCACATTTGCACTTATAAACCCTTTGCTTCATAAAAGCATTTTTCATGCCTTTGCAAACAGAGAAGACCCAGATCAGATGGCTCCTGCAGGAGGTTCAAAGAGGTTCGGAATGAGACTTAACCCTTCATTATTCATGTTAAGAAAAAATAACATCATGATTATTTAGAGAATTTTTTAACGTAATAATTTCAAAATATTTTTTTTGCTTTGAGAAAAACTGTAGAATCGAATCTATATCATGTCAAGAACAAGGAGCCGTCTGAACATTTGCAAAGGAGTGACATATTGTTTATCTGAAAGAAAGGGTTAAATTAAAACCTTTCTTCAAGAATCACTCCTGTATTTCTCCAACAAACCCTATGTTGTGAGTTTGTGACCACCTTTTAGAACTGTCTTGAAAAAACAATTCTAAAAAGACTTCAAAACAACAATGTTTGGTGGAGAAATGCACCCCCTACCTATGGAACTGGTTGTTGGTATTTCAGTTTATGTTTTCAAAGTGAAATTCTTGTTACCTTCTCAATCCCATTAACAGTATTCTTGGTTTGTGTTCTGGTGGAGACAAGGTACCATCACCTTCTCCATCCTCTGGTCCGTAATCGAATCCACGAGGAAATGACACGCTATACGCACCAGCTACAGCGTCAGGATCGTAAGACTGAAAATAAAACAATACACAGAACATCCTCTTAACCCTTTCCCTCATATAACACATGTTCACGCATTTGCAAACAAAGTAGACCCAGATCAGATCTAGGTCTGCTCTGTTTGCTTATGGAATTTGATAGATCTGTTTCTTTACTTTCTAAAATGGCTACAATGTTCCACCTTCCATATTTCATTGTAACTATTTTGTTCATGAATATTCAGTAGGTATTGAAATTTGGAATAAACATAGAAGAGGGAAAGGGTTAACCCTTTCCCTGTTGAATATTCATGTAAAAAATAATGACACTACGAATATCTAATAGCTGAATTTTTCATCATGGCATAATATGTACACAGGTTTTGGTATTGGTAAATCTGTAGAGTCAGATGTATGATAACTTCATTTAACCCATTACCTCATAGGCTATTTTTAGATACAACCTCTTTGAATGAATCTACCGAAAAGGAGCATTAACTAGAGAAAAGGATTTTTTTTTTAGAATTTAGTAGTTTGAAACCAATGTGATAAATAGATTATTTGCTCCTATAGGAGCAAATGCTCTATTTATCACAATGGTTTCACAAAGTGACTTTTACAGGGACGTCAACAGTTGTCAGTATAAGGGAATGCGTTAATAGGCTAAGTGTTAACTCTCACATCAAATGCATGGTATCATTATTTTAACTTGTCCAATCAACCTTATCTAACCAATCAAGATGAGTGGCGAAAACAACAACGGGAACGTCACTTCGACAGGGAAGGTCGACGAAATGACCATAAATCTCTGGCGAGATAGCGACCCTTGCTATCTGTGAGGAGATACATTTTCTTTGAAATTCTAGTGCAGTCCTCAACAATAGAGCATAGAACACTTAAACTTGTATTAAGCTGAACTTCACAACAGATAAACTGATAGGCTCTATATTGATAGCTGGCAGCTTAATGCAAGGCATAGATATGAAAATATTTTTTAAGAGCTTTCTGCATTTTGAGAATTATCTACATAGTTTTCTCAATCTAAAATGAGTGTGTGTTATTTGTCTAAACACAATTTCTACTCTGCTGATCAGGCTAAGGGTGGTTTACCAGACTCATGTATTACTTTTTCCCTGTCGTGCCCTTAACGGTTTCCCTACAGGTACTCTGACTTCAGTAAAGGCATTGAGTACATATTTGACGGATTGTCACAGTTATTATGCTATGTTTTACATGTTGTCATGTGTTCACCGTCTTCTATGTTGTGGGTAAGTCCGGCGGAGATACCTTTATTTACACTATTTGTAAAGCTAGGGTGACTTTGAGAGAAGTGTGAAGTTAGGACGTCCGTAAACCGGTTTAAATCCCCAGTGGTGTTTTTGCTACTGACCGTGCCAAGGCGGTACTCTCTTTGTCACCCTTCCTTTTGTTTGCCTTGCGTCTTTGTGCTTGTGGTTTTGTTCATGTGTGGAGTGTTTGTCTCTAGTTCTTGTGTGTTTGTTGGTGTTTTCTGTATTCATCTTGTGTGTGAGTGTGCGTTTGGGTGTATCGTTGTGTGTGGGTGTGTGTGTGTGTGTGTCATCCTATATATCTATCGGTGTTTTGGTAGTGGTTGCGTCTTGTATGTGGCTTTGCCTGCTTGACTTTACTACTTTTCCACTCATACAATCACACTGGCTAGTCTCAGTCTGATTAAGGGGAAACCTTTAAACTGTAGTTTCTGGTGTGAAGAAGTCTATACACACAGGGCAGGGCCAATTTTAACCTCAGAACTATGATATTAAGAAACTCATAAAGGTATGCTAAGTAAATCTATACACCAAATATCTAAGCTCTGGGACATGTAGTTTTTGACAAGAAGGTTTGTTCAAGTTTTTCCTATGCATAACTAGTGACCCCAAGGGCTGTTTAAGCAGTCAGCTACAAAAAACTGGCCATCCCTGGGGAGGGACCAATTTTGACCCTAGGGGCATACTTTATAAAACTTTTGTAGAAGACCTGAAGGTGAAGCTACGTGCCAAATATGAAAGCTGAGAAGATTCCAGTTTCAGAGTAGAAGATCTTCAAAGTTTTCACTATATGTTTCTATTGAAAATTTCACACCCCCGGGGTGGGGCTAATTTTGACTCCAGGGGCATAATTTATATCACTTTTGTAAAGGACCTATAGGTAATGCTATGTGCCAAAGATGAAAGCTGAAAACCTTGTAGATTCAGAGAAGAAGATTTTTAAAGGTTCAAATTGTTGACGCGGGCCAACGGACGACGCACGCCAACGGACGACTGACATCAGGCATTCACAAAAGCTAAAAACAAAGAAAGGAAAACGCTCCAAGTACTTTTTAATTTTAAAGACCTATATTTAGACGGTATACACCCTTCTAAGAACCCTCTGAAATTATTTTTCACTTGAATATTCATGGTGGAAAGGGCTAAATTATTCCTATAAACTATTTGATGAATGAGAATTGTCTCGCTCGCCCATGGATTAGACTTGTAAACGCAATTCAGTCTTTAGTTCAGTTTTAACAGATATATTTTAATACAGAATAGGGCCGATATAGGCGTACATTAAATTAACACACCACCAATATAGATCTATGTTGAGCCACATACAAATATCTGATGTATTGCTGTTTATTTCTACCCATAGATAACCAGTGTCATCTAGGAAAGGGAGAAAAAATGTGAAACTTCCAAAAAGCTTAGTCCGACTTCTGCAAACTTGTATGAATGACATTTGTCTCGCTCACCCAAGCATTAACCCTCTCCCTATTCTATGTTTATTTCAAATTTCAAATTGAATATTCATGGACAAATTAGTTATGATATAATGGAAGGTGGAACATTGTAGTCATTTTATAAACTAAAGAAACAGATCTATCAAATTCCGTAAGCAAACACAGACCCTGATCAGATGGCTCCTATAGGAGCCATCTGATCTGGGTCTACTCTGTTTGCAAAACAATTACAAACATCTACAGCTGACAATGTCTTGAATGACTCCCATAAAAATAACGTACTGCAGTATGTACTCTATCTATATTATTACGGAACTTCTGTAAGAATAGCGGCTGAGGCTATTATTATGGTACCGTACCAATAGTCACTACCTTTCGATATATGGTAGAACTAGTTCTTTTAGATGCCCAGTGTAAGGCAGATACATCGGACCTCGGTTTATAAAGTCTCATCCGAGGGACTTGATCCAGTGGGGCATCAAACCCAGAACCCCTAATATTGTAGTCAATTGCATTAACCACTCGACCACGTCCACCAGTAGTTGATGAATAATACCAAAAATGAAAGTACTGTCCATTTCAATTTACTTTGTCACTGAATTTGAATCGAGATTTTTTTTCATTTCTTACCGGATCGAGATCAAATTTAAACCACTTGTGTCATCGTTTTTCAGGAACTCTGTGCCCGAGTTTCCCTTGAATCCATCTTTAAATAAATATTTCATGCATAATAACAATGTTTTCCCATTGTAAACACGTTCATTTCAAATTGCAAATGGCGTACGATTGACGTCGAGTGGAATGTTCGAATTTAACTAAGGGTAATTATAGCTCTTAAAAGTTGACGTCATAGACTCATACACGAAATTACGTCATTTATTTCGTATCAGTATGCAATTCACCCCTGTTGAAAAATGATACGCTCCATGATCCATACATACAGCGGCCATTTGCAAAGAAACAGCTGATTGAAATAGCATGTAGAAAATGCATTTTCGGCATTTTATTACTTGTTACTGAATGATATTGAGGGATATTTAGCATGGGAGTTCCTGAAAAACGATGCGATCAAATGAAGTATATTTAAGGTCAGTCTGACTCGAAATGAAAAAAATATCGACTAAAATTCAGTGGCAAAGTAAATTGAAATGGACAGTAGAAGGAATTTTGTGAAAAAGTTAAAAAGAGTTTCCTGCTACAATACAGATTTGTTTGGGTGTTTCAAACCATGGCCTCAAGGTTGAAGCTGGAATGCTACAATGTCACAGTAACTCTTATTTGTAGAGAAAGATTTATGCAGCTAAATACTCTACACTGAGGAAAAAGAAAATGTTTATAAATCTAATTACCATGTTCATGATGTTTGTGATCAAGTTTGAATGACACAAGTCTGACAGAGCCAAGGTAAATAAACAAGTTTGTTTTTCACGTTTCTTTGGTTTGTGTCATTTTGAAAATTATAATTCATGTGAAAGAAGATATTTAGATGTACCATGATGGTGTTTCCGTCTACATTCACAAGTCATCAGGCCAGAGATTAGTGATATTTTGGCTGTCCAACATCCAGGAAATGTGACAGTCAGATGATGAGTAGACTGGTTTACTATCGTGATAAAAATTATATGTAGACGCTGGGTATGACTAATATACGAAATGGAATCAAAGTACGAAATGGAACGAAATGGAATCTAAACATACGAAATGGAAACACAGATTTTTAACTAGATGTTTTTTGGGGAAAGTGAATTGATGTACGTATACCTAATATAAATACAGACTCTTGTACAAAATTTCAGCGAGAAAATGTGAAAAATAGAGATTTTACAGCGATTTATATATTCCACACATTAACAGCCTGAACTGAAATGGAATCTGAACATACGAAATGGAACCATATCTTCAAAGAGAGGCATTTAATCAACAATATTTATTTATATATGTATGCTTAACATTATTTTGGTCACCTGCATAACTTTTGGGATATATAAATTAAAAAATAATGATTTTATAGCAATTTACATATCCCTATATATGTATCAGGCTAAAGGATCCTCCTGAAATATAATCTAAACATACGAAATGGAAACACAGATTTTTAACTAGATGTTTTTGGGGAAAAGTGAATTGATGTACATATACCTAATATAAATACAGACTCTTGTACAAAATTTCAGCAAGAAAATGTGAAAAATAGAGATTTTACAGCGATTTATATATTCCACGCATTATAACAGCCTGAACTGAAATGGAATCTGAACATACGAAATGGAACCATATCTTCAAAGAGAGGCATTTAATCAACAATATTAATTTATATATGCATGCTTAACATTATTTTGGTCACCTGCATAACTTTTGGGATATATAAATTTTAAAAAATGATTTTATAGCGATTTACATATCCCTATATGGGCATTAGGCTAAAGGATCCTCCTGAAATATAATCTAAACATACGAAATGGAAAGATATCTTCGAAGAGAGTTATTATATCTACACTGTGCATTTATGTATGCATGTTCAACATTTTTTTGGACATCTACATAACTTTTGAGATTATAGATTGAAGAAATAATGATTTAATAGCGATTTAAATATCCCTGTATGGACAGCATGCTAAAGGCCCCCGATGTTCAAATAGTAACATTCGAAGTGGAACCCAGGTGTGATATGCTAAGTAGCTGTGTATCTGTTAAATCCTTTGATTACCACATGCGGTGCGCATAAGAATAGAATTAGAACTAATTGTTTATAAGGTTATAATCATTAACAACACAGTTTGAAAAGAATATATAAATATCATATAAAGGTACATTCGTATAACTTGTGAAGCACAGTAAACCAATGTAGATCCAGATCATTGCATGCTGAAGGGATATATGTAATCGAAATATGTAATTGTAATATAATTATTTTTTCTAAGATCAACTTTTAACCGAATATCACATCGGCTAAACTAAATAAGCTTGAATGGTTTGAGAGTAGACCCAGTTCAAAACGTCTGATCAGGGTCTGTTCTGTTAGCTAATGAGTTCGTCACTTTCTAAAATGGCTACATTGTTTCATTTTCAACATTTCATTATAACTATTTTGACCATTAATATTAGGTATGTATTGATATTTGAAATAAATACATATAATAACCCACAGTTTGCAAACAGAATGTCGCATTTGTCTATTGTTTGGTTAATAAGGGATATTCATTTTTTAAGATAATTCCTTAAGTGGATTTGACAGCTATCACAGTAGATACAGTAGTCATCACATTTTTTAGAACAAACGTAACACGGGTATTTTGCCATCTTCACAGAGTGAAATCTTACCATATACCTAATTAAAACTAATCAATGGTTTCGTGGATAAACATCTAAAGTTACTTACCGCTTTGCCCATTTCTACTCAGTCGGTAAATGTGTGAAATAATTGGCACAACCATGTAAGTGTGAAATTAATGAAGCGCGATAACCATGTTAGTCCAAATCAAACCAATCAGCCGTGCCAAACATGATTAAAATAAACGATTCTAATGTGACAGTATTAATTAAGTGACAAACTTCTCTAAGTGATATTCTTAGCATGCCGAATTGTAATTGATGAAATACAATAATTGTATTTTTTTAACATGGGAAGTTCAAAAACAATTCAGTGTTTCAAGATTCAAGATTCAATTTTTTATTTAGAGTCGGTTTGATAATTACAACATGTAAACATTAGCTATTGACGTTTGCATACTGGATCTAGATATAGGGCGGGATACCGGGTACATATACATTTATTAGATCCATTCCAATTACTATTTATTATGAAATAGCATAACAAAGATGCTTAGGGTCTGTCCAGGTGTAATTGTCCACAATAAACATACGCCGCCATGCTAATAATCCTTTAACTGCCCCCGCCGTCAAACACCTGCTGTTATATACGGAAGCTGATTAGTGTCATTCGGAATTTCGTGACCCTTAGCCTAGGGGATATACCGTTTGTTGCAATACCTTTATTATTCACCCTTTCCGAATATAGATTTGTACACAAGTCTATATACAAGTGTTAGATGTAGGTATAGTAAATTATTATTTTCCAAAAATAAAATACATTTGCTTTTAAAACTATAGTTCCATTTTCTTTCGTATGTTCATATTCCATTTCAGGAGGATCCTTTAGCCTGATGCACTACGGAGATATGTAAATCGCTACAAAATCATTATTTATTGATCAATATATGCCACATTTGATAAATATGTCTAAAACACGTTTAGCATCCATACATAAGTGAAGATTGTCGACATAATGCCTCTATTTGAAAATATGGTTCCATTTCGTATGTTCAGATTCCATTTTAGGCTTGGCTCTTAATTCGTGGTATCTATAAAATCGCTGTCAAATCTTTAATTCTCCTATTTCCGATCTCATTTTTATACATGTCTGTATTTATATTAGGTATACTTACATGAATTCAGTTTTGCAGATACACGTTCACTGAATTGAACGACTGTATTTCCATTCCGTATGCTTGGATTCCATTTCATGAGATTCCTTTAGCCTGATCCCCCTATGGGAGTATGTAAATCGCTATAAAAACAATTTATTTTTCATTCAAACTATCCAAAACGTAATGAAAATGTCTAAAATAAAGTTAAGCATGCATTTGTGAATGAATAGTGTTGATATATCGCCCCTCTTTGAAAATATAGTTCCATTTCGTATGTTCAGGTTCAATTTCAAGTCTGGCTGTTCATGCATGAACTATATTATCGTTTTAAAATCTTTATTTTTGACAATTTCTGGCTGAAATTTTGTACACAAGTCTGTATTTATATTAGGTACACATACATGATTTCATTTTTGCAAAAAAAAAGTCTAGTAAAAAAGCTGCGTTTCCATTTCGTATGTTCGGATTCCATTTCATGAGGTTCCCTTAGCCTGATCCACATATGGGGATATGTAAATCGCTATAAAATTTTATGATCAACTTATCCCAAATTTAATGCATATGTTAATAATAATGTTTAGCATGCATATATATATCGGTATTGTTGATTAAATGCATCTCTTTGAAGATGTGGTTCCATTTCGTATGTTCATATTCCATTTTAGGACGGACTGTTAATGCGTGGAATATATAAATCGTTGTAAAATCCTTATTTTTCATATTTTCTTTTTGATATTTCGAACAAGAGTCTGTATATTTATATAAGGTATACGTACATTAATTCATTTTCCCCATAAAACATCTAGTTAAAAATCTGTGTTTCCATTTCGTATGTTCAGATTCCATTTCAGTCCAGGCTGTTAATGCGCGAATATATAAATCGTTGTAAAATCTTTATTTTTCACATTTTCTTGCTGAAATTTTGTACAAGAGTCTGTATTCATATTTGGTATACGTATAGCAATTCACTTTCCCCATAAAACATCTAGTTAAAAATCTGTGTTTCCATTTCGTATGTTCAGATTCCATTTCAGTTCAGGCTGTTAATGCGTGAATATATAAATCGTTGTAAAATCTTTATTTTTCACATTTTTTTGCTGAAATTTTGTACAAGAGTCTGTATTTATATTAGGTATACGTATATCAATTTAATTTCCCCCAAAAACATCTAGTTAAAAATATGTGTTTCCATTTCGTATGTTTAGATTCCATTTCGTTCCATTTCGTACTTTGATTCCATTTCGTATTTTAGTCATACCGGTAGACGCTTATTAAATGTAGGTAATGATAGACGCTTGCAGATTGTAAATAAACCAGACGGGCAATCGTTAATCTCCAAATTCTTATATAAAACATAAAATATATGTTACCATTTCTTCGAAAAATATAATTAGAAATATTTTTAATTTCATTACATTGATAAAAAGTGGATACTTTCCCCATAAAGAAAATGCAATTGAAGATTATTTTGGTTCTTTAATTTGAGATTAAAAGATGGCGACCTCCATGTCAAAATTTTGTCCTACTTTTGCAATTTCTCCAAAAAACTATGTACATCCGCTGGAATGCTGATGCAGAACCTGAGTAGTGTGCAGTTGGCTACTGCTCTTTCAGCATAAGTAATGTTATACCCATTTCTTAGTTTATTGTGGAAAGATGACCGTGATGACGCGTACTCAATCTTACAGCTACTGTCCATTTCAATTATGTCACTGAATTTGAATCGAGATTTTTTTTTTATTTCGAGTCAGACTGAACTTAAATCTACTTCATTTGATCGAATCGTTTTTCACCAACTCCCTTCCTAAATATTCCTCAATGACATGCAGTAACAAGGAAGAAAATGCCGAAAATACATTTTCTACATGGTAATTCGATCAGCTGTTTCTTTACAAATGGCCACATAGAATGTATACAGTAGATAGTGGAGCGCTCCATTTTTCAACAGGGATAAGTTCCATACAGATATGAAAATAAATGACATAGTTCCATACCTATGTGACGTATACATCTAAGCGCTATAATTAGGGCCCTGTTTTGAAAATGCAAGAGCCCTATACACATTTTGGTTTACAGAAAAATCGCCTAGTGACGAAATCGCCTACAATTAGATACATACTAAAACATAGTAAACCAATTTGAGATTTCGCCTAGAAAGCAATTATATTGATTGTATTTCGCACCTTTGGTACAGGTATGGATAACATGACAGAACTATAAAGAATGTTTGTAATAAGATTAATTTGTTGTGTGGTATTGTTTTCCAGATCATAATGAACAGTATTGAACGATCAGTTTAGCCCCTGATCACAACATTGAATTCGACAGAACATTAGACATAGTCACAAGGAATGATAATTATATACCAAAAATGCCATATGTTCGAAGCAGTTATAATATTAGTCTTACTTCATGTCAGATGATCTGGGTCCAGTAAATATTCAAATAGAGCTAGCAACAATATATGGCCATGTAATGAGGGTCTATTCTGTATGTTTATATAACTCTATGTTTATATGACCCTATATCCCACCAATACCAAACATTCTACGTAGATATGCTGCTAAAGAAAGTGAGTTCATTTTAGAAACTGATCAAATTCCATAAGCAAACGGAGCAGACTTTGGTCAAATTACTCATACAAAAGATGTCTGATCTGGTTCTATTCTGTGTTCAAACTTGTGAAAAGATGTTTATATGTAAAGGGTTAACAATTAATACACACAGTATCATACATGTGATAACTACCGACGGTAGGTGAATTCTACCGTTTTCAGAGGTGGTTTACCGTTCTACTTTAACGATCTACCGTTTTTTGAAATGCCAAGGCAATTTTTTAGTGACATGTATTTTCCTCCCTGACAGAGTTTATCTGTTAGTTCTCTACATACACAGACCGCCTTTAGCTTGCTATCATGCTGTGATCCACGCTCGGTCTGTTTTGGTAGGGACCAATCAAGGGAATCCCCTGTGGAGACCATGGAGAATTCCCGAATTACATAATCACGAGGTGGTTCCGGTTTTCACTCTACTACATTACCAAATAAATTGTTCGGGAACCAGTCGTTTCAAAATGCAAACGTCTACCACAAATATCACATGCAGCAGGTTTATTACTCAAGCGAGGCGACATGGGAGTGTCATGAACCTATAATAGGAATTATATTCTCACAATTAAGTTATAAGACATAGAAATGCTTCTCTGCTTCCATGTCAAAGACAGCTGTGCTTGGCCTCGTTGTTGCAATGGGCCGAAACACTTCGAAAATAAGACTGCTTGGACTGATAATCATGAATTTGATTTGTACACTAAATTACTTTTTTCATTAGTATAATAAGTGGTAATGACACTAAAGTAATTGAAAACACCATAAATTATTATCTACCATTGCAAACTCTTCAAAAAATAATAACTATATATAAGTTGAAAAGTCATCAGTTTTCGTGACGATTGTAGATACGGGCTAAAACACGGACTCTAGACCTGATGGGATTTCGACATTTCTGCTCAATGTTTGCAGTAACTAACTTGAACTTAGTAAAGGTTTAACTAACTTGAACTGAGTAAAGGACTTTTAAGGTTGTCATTGGGGGTATAGCTAAATAAGGGCTATACAATAAGCCAAAAAAAACCACCCTAAAAATGTTATTATAAATTAAGATAAAATGGAATGTCTTATTCATTATATGATAAAACTAATAAATCTTGATTTTTTCATGACATTATTTAATAAGGATCCAAGTGTTTTGGGCTTGAGACCTATTGATTTCAATGAGTCCTTTTGACAAATAAAAAAAATCTAGAATTATTACTGCAAGTCAATTACTAGTATTTGTTTTTAACCCTTTCCCTGTTCCATTTTTATTCCAAATTCCAGTCCCTACTGGATATTCTCAAACAAAGTAGTTATAAACTTTAAAAGAAATTTCGAGATTGGAACTTTATAGCCATTTTAGAAAGTACAGAAACATTTTTAAAATTTCAAAAGCAAACAGAGCAGACCCTGATCAGATGGCTCCTATAGGAGCTGTCTGATCTGGGTCTACCCTGTTTGCAAATGCATGAAACCTTGGTTTATGTGAAGGAAAGGCTTAATGGAGGTTTTAACTCCACATTGGAATTTTTTTTTTGCCTAACCAGAAAGTGTAGAATCATTCCTATATATCATAAGCAAACAGAGCAGACCCTGGCCAGACAGCTCCTGTAGGAGCCGCCTGATCTGAGTCTATTCTCTGTGCAAATTTATGCGTGAAAAAGATGTTTATATGAGGGAAATGGTTAAGTGTGTAAATGTTATGTGTTTAATGTAAGGTTTAATAATGGAATGGTATGCATTTAAATTTTATGGTAAAGTATGAATGATAATGTATAACAAACATAGGTATCAAGCAAATTTCTTTTTTCTCCTCCATATATTAATACATGTAATAATTTTGTCGCGTCAGTAAAATCTACCTGACAAAAGTCAAATCTACCTGACAAATTTCCTAAATCTACCTGACATGCCTCAGGAGGTTATCACATGTATGCACACTTAACCCATAGGTTATTTTTAGATCCAACCACGTTGAACCCATAGGTTATTTTTAGATCCGACCACGTTGAATAAATCTACTGAAAAGGAGCATTAACTAGAGAAAAGGACATTTTTAGACTTTTGTAGTTTGAAACCATTAGGGGTGTTGCGATAAACCGGTATACCGATATATTGCAATATTTAGCTGTGCAATAAAATATCGCGATATTGAAATTACATACCGGTATTTGGCGGTATTCAAGCACTGGTAGTGTTTCTTAGTTGATTTACTATCTAACTCATAATATTACGTGAAAAACACTTTGATCAAACATAATTTTACATAATAGACAACAATCCATGGCTGAGTCATTGGCGTATGGGTCTTTGATATTTTCAGTGGTCTAGTATAAAACCTCTTCCCTTGTCTATGAAAATCAATCGGGAATGATGAGTGCTGTATTGAGGTTAAAATATACATGTCAGTGCATATAAACGTAAACTAATTTAAATGGAAATATGTAACACTGCTAAAACATATTTGATAAACTATAGCTTAGCCGGTTTCTCCGTTATCAGTGATAACTTTATCCAATTTCGATCTAGTCAGATTATTATACCGATCCCAACCGGTGTTGACATACATAGTGTACATAGACACCGGCGTCTGTAGTAATGACAGACGACGCAAAGTTCGAATTTATTCCGAACTAAAAGGCAAAAAGTAATATTTGGGATCACGTTTTAATTAAAGTTAACATTAATTTCCTACAGCTATTAGCAAATGTGGCCATATGCAAGCACTGTGACGAATTGGTAAAAATCAAAGGTGGGACTTCGCATCTCCGTTCGCACATTGAAGATGAAACGGGTTAACCTTTATTCAGTTATGTCATACAGATTATAGATAAAAAGTGTTTTATATGACCATAAATGTATTATTATAATCAGCAAGATTCTAAATAAGAGTGAATATTTCTCTACAAAAACTCTCATCCTTTATTAGATTTTTCTCATTGAACCTAACAAATAATGAAAAAATAGGATTTAGATTCTGTTGAGAGAGGAATTAAGAATTTAAAACTTCATTTCTAGATTACAAATATACATGGGAAAGTTGATTTTTGTTAGTGTACTCCATTCCCACCTAAAAGGAAAATGTTTTAGAGATGATTTAAGAACATTTTCTTATACAGATTGTTATACAAGCATAGGAATTAAATAGGCAATATATCGCAATATATATCGCGATAAAATAAAATATATTGCAATATATCGCGATACGATTTACAGATATCATGACATCCCTAGAAGCCATTGTGATAAATAGAGCATTTGCTCCTATATGGTTTCACAAAATGACTTTTACAGAGACGTCAAAAGTCGTCAGTATGAGGGAATGGGTTAACATAGATATTTTTTATTGATAAAACATAGGATCTCTTAGCATATCTGTCCAACTATTCTGTATAGTTCTGTCATGTTATCCATACCTGTACCATAGGTGCAAAATACAATCACTATATAACTGCTTTCTAGGCGAAATCTCCAATTGGTTTACTTTATATCTAATTGTAGGTGATTTCGTCACTAGGAGATTTCTCCAGCACTCCACATTTTCTGTACGTTCGTGATAACTTTTGATGTGCCGCGATAATTCAAGCAGTCCATTTTAAGGGCATATGCTTAGTATCATCGGAGAAGGCCTATAGTTTTTGGGTTGAATCAGATCACTATGTCTAGAGTTATCTGCCCTTGAAGGCTTGATTACAGGGCCCTCTCTGAATGAGTCAGTTTTCTAGTTACACTTTGAAAAAATTCGAATGTTCCACTCGAGGTCATTTGTCTGCCATTTGCAATTTGAAATGAACATGTTATACAATGGGTAAACATTGGTTTTTTGGCCTGAAATCTTTATTTAAAGATGGATTCAAGGGAAACACGGACACAGAATTCGTGAAAAAAGATGACACAAGTGGTTAAAATTTGATCTCAATCTGGTAAGAAATGAGAAAAAATATTGATTCAAATTCAGTGACAAAGTTTATTGAAATGGACAGTTGTTTATTACTGGAGACATCCACAATAAAATTGTTTTTTTTTTTATATGCCTGGATAAAAACTATTGTGTGAATTGTCTTTTTCAGCTTCATTTATGTTTTTTGATTGCTAACCCTCTACTCCATGATACATTTGTACTGGAAATTACGATTCCATGAATATTAACTAGATTCATTTTAACAGGCTCAGCGGCATATGAACATGGGAAATTTTGGACATGGTAGAAACTGCAGAATCATATCAGTTATCTCTATCATTTCATAAGCAAATAGCAATCTGATCTGGGTCAACTCTGTCTTTAAATGCGTAGAAAAGTGTATTTATGGAGTAACGGGTTAACCATAATTATTATGTTGTGTTTTTGTTACTAATACTATAATACTAGGCATACTCTTATTTCGAAGGCACTAGCCTTTACATAAATAAAGTGAAGACAAAATGTAAGGATTTCCCCAACTTGTCAATGCTCACAGAAGTCAATAAATTGCTATTGCAAACTGTCATGCATATAAGCAGGATACAGTCTTTAACATACATGTAGACCACATTGCTCTATAATTGTCACTGATACAATTGGCATGACAAGACATTTGAGATCTCTCCCTCATATTTCCCATTTGTTTTAAATGTGTCACTTTCTAACAAACATTGTCTTATTGCACTGCTGTGTAGACTAGTCAGTAGCTACTTCTGTTAGAAGTGTCTGATCAGGGTCTGCATTGTTTAATTTTTATCAGAATCTGGTAATTATACCCCCGCAAACAAAGTTTGAGAGGGGTTATATAGGAGTCGTGTTGGTCGGTAGGTCTGTCTGTCCGTGGCACAAATCCTGGTCATGGCACCAAGATGTTTGATTTGTGATCAAAGCAGCTGAGCGGAGGTATTTCATCGGCATCACCTTTATGGATAGTTCTAGTTTGTATCCAGTGTCTGACAAATCAATTGCCTGGAGCCCCCAGGCTACCAGAAATTTTAATCTATCAAAAAATATCAAGCAAGCCTACTTGGCTAAAAGTAAAACCAAAGATCAATAACACAGCTACATGTATAACAGATAATCTAGAATCCTAATTACCCTGTATGCATACATGTAGTATTACATGCAATTAGCAAAGATGATCAAATTTGATACATGTGTGTATAACACATGGCCAAATTAGATTTATCCCGTAACCCTTTCCACCATAGGCTATTTTTAGATCCAACCACTTTGAATAAATCTACCGAAAAGGAGCATTAACTAGAGAAAGGGATTTTTTTTAGAATTTTGTAGTTTGAAACCATTGTGATAAATAGAGCATTTGCTCACAATTGGTTTCATAAAGTGACTTTTACAGAGGCGTAGAAATACGTATTTATGGAGGAAAGGGTTAAATTGAGCTTCAAGATAATATTTAAATTTCTTTACAGGTGTCTTTATTAGCTCCACTTTTTTATACGGCCACCTAATAAAGGTGGTCGTATATTGGCGTGGCCCTGTCTGTTCGTTCGTCCGTCAACATTTTGTATGCAAATATATGCATATAGTTTGTCCGCTGTTTTCTGGGAAAACTGTTTGACAGATATTAATGAAACTTCACACACATGTTTAATGCATCAAGATCTGAAGCTAAGTCAATTCCGAGGTTCATTTGATTTGTCGTTTCGGAGTTATGGCCCTTTTACTTAAAAAATAATGCAAATACATGCAAATAGTTTGTCCGCTGTTTTCTGGGAAAACAATTTGACCGATATTAATGAAACTTCACACAAATGTTTAATGCATCAAGATCTGAAGCTGAGTCGATTCTGAGGATCATTTGATTTTTCGTTTCAGAGTTATGGCCCTTGTCCTTAAAAAATAATGCAAATACATGCAAAAATGGTTCATCCACTGTTTTCTGGGAAAACTTTTTGAGAGATATTAATGAAACTTCACACAAATGTTTAATGCATCAAGATCTGAAGCTGAGTCAATTCCGAGGTTCATTTGATTTGTCGTTTCGGGGTTATGGCCCTTTTACTTAAAAAAGAATGCAAATATATGCATATAGTTTGTCCGCTGTTTTCTGGGAAAACTGTTTGACAGATATTAATGAAACTTCACACACATGTTTAATGCATCAAGATCTGAAGCTAAGTCAATTCCGAGGTTCATTTGATTTGTCGTTTCGGAGTTATGGCCCTTTTACTTAAAAAATAATGCAAATACATGCAAATAGTTTGTCCGCTGTTTTCTGGGAAAACTATTTGACAGATATTAATGAAACTTCACACAAATGTTTAATGCATCAAGATCTGAAGCTCAGTCGATTCTGAGGATCATTTGATTTTTCGTTTCAGAGTTATGGCCCTTGTCCTTAAAAAATAATGCAAATACATGCAAAAATGGTTCATCCACTGTTTTCTGGGAAAACTTTTTGAGATATATTAATGAAAATTCACACAAATGTTTAATGCATCAAGATCTGAAGCTGAGTCAATTCCGAGGTTCATTTGATTTGTCGTTTCGGAGTTATGGCCTTTTTACTTAAAAAAGAATGCAAATATATGCATATAGTTTGTCCGCTGTTTTCTGGGAAAACTGTTTGACAGATATTAATGAAACTTCACACACATGTTTAATGCATCAAGATCTGAAGCTAAGTCAATTCCGAGGTTCATTTGATTTGTCGTTTCGGAGTTATGGCCCTTTTACTTAAAAAATAATGCAAATACATGCAAATAGTTTGTCCGCTGTTTTCTGGGAAAACTATTTGACAGATATTAATGAAACTTCACACAAATGTTTAATGCATCAAGATCTGAAGCTCAGTCGATTCTGAGGATCATTTGATTTTTCGTTTCAGAGTTATGGCCCTTGTCCTTAAAAAATAATGCAAATACATGCAAAAATGGTTCATCCACTGTTTTCTGGGAAAACTTTTTGAGATATATTAATGAAAATTCACACAAATGTTTAATGCATCAAGATCTGAAGCTGAGTCAATTCCGAGGTTCATTTGATTTGTCGTTTCGGAGTTATGGCCTTTTTACTTAAAAAAGAATGCAAATATATGCATATAGTTTGTCCGCTGTTTTCTGGGAAAACTGTTTGACAGATATTAATGAAACTTCACACACATGTTTAATGCATCAAGATCTGAAGCTAAGTCAATTCCGAGGTTCATTTGATTTGTCGTTTTGGAGTTATGGCCCTTTTACTTAAAAAAGAATGCAAATATATGCATATAGTTTGTCCGCTGTTTTCTGGGAAAACTATTTGACAGATATTAATGAAACTTCACACACATGTTTAATGCATCAAGACCTGAAGCTAAGTCAATTCCGAGGTTCATTTGATTTGTCGTTTTGGCGTTATGGCCCTTGCACTTAAAAAAAATAATGCAAATCTATGCAAATATGAGGATGGCCATAACTTTTTTCATTTGAAATAATATTTACTTCAATTTTTTTATATGGTTAAACCTTTATATAAATTTTCATATATATTGCGGGGTTTTTGATATGTCATTTTATTCTAAAGTTATGGTCCTTGAACTTTGTGTGTTCGTTGCTTTATTTGTCGGTCAACTTTTAGTTTGTCTGTTGTTTTCTGGGAAAACTATTAAAATGATATAAATGAAACTTAACACAAATGTTTTAAGCAACAAAATCTGAAGCTGAGTTTATTTTGAGGTTCATTCAGTTTGTCTTTACAGAGTTGTGGCCGTTGCACTTTACAAAAATCTGCAAATATGAGGATTAGCTGTAACTTTTTTATTTAATAAGATATTCACTTCATTTTTTTTTAAAAATAGTATCATCTTAATATGGAAATCAATATAATATTGGTTCATTTTTGGTATGTATGTTTAATTAATTTTGCTGTTGTTATCTCCCCCTTTCTGACTTAGACTTCCACTACACTATCCAGCACTAAAGAAAGTGGAGTGCGCTGTCTGCTGACAGCTCTTGTTAGCTCCACTTTTTCAAAAAGTGGAGCTATTGTCATGACCCTCTCGTCGGCGTCGGCGTTGGTTAACCTTTTTGTTAAGGTCCTTTTCTCAGAAACCATCAAAGATATTTGGTTCATATGTGGTATGTATGTTTACTATCACAAGGGGAACCCATTTCACAAGGGTAGGTAACCCTAAAATTAATTTTGCTGTTGTTATCTCCCTTTTCTGACTTCCACTACACTATCCAGCACCTTTTTGTTAAGGTCCTTTTCTCAGAAACCATCAAAAATATTTGGTTCATATTTGGTATGTATGTTTACTATCATAAGGGGAATCCATTTCACAAGGGTAGGTAACTCTAAAATGAATTTTGCCATAGTTATGCCTCTTTTTCGACTTAGAATATTCATTGTTGGTTAATTTTTATGTTCAGGTCCATGTTTCAGAAACTGTCCAAGATATTTGGTTCATCTTTGGTATACATATTAACTATTACAAGGGGGACCCATTACACAAGGGCAGGTAACCCTAAAATTAATTTTGCTGTTGTTATCTCCCCCTTTCTGACTTAGACATCCACTACACTATCCAGCACTAAAGAAAGTGGAGTGCGCTGTCTGCTGACAGCTCTTGTTATACCCCCCTTTTGAAAAAATGGGGGTATATTGCTTTGCACATGTCGGTCGGTCGGTCGGTAGATCGATGGTTTCCAAATGATAACTAATAAACGACTTGGCCTAGAATCTTCAAACTTGCTGTGGTGGTTGGTCATGACAAGTACATGACCCCTATTGTTTTTGAGGTCACTATGTCAAAGGTCAAGGTCACCATGACCTAAAATGGTGAAATAGTTTCCAATCAATAACTGCTCAAGGGTTTGGCTTGGGATCTTCAAACTTGCTGTGGTGGTTGGTCATGAAAACTAGATGACCCCTATTGATTTTGAGGTCACTAGGTCAAAGGTCAAGGTCACCATGACCTTAACTGGTTAAATGGTTTCCGATCAATAACTGCTCAAGGGTTTAGGCAAGAATCTTCAAACTTGCTGTGGTAGTTGGTCATGACCACTGGATGACCCCTATTGTTTTTGAGGTCACTAGGTCAAAGGTCAAGGTCACCATGACCTTAACTGGTAAAATGGTTTCTGATCAATAACTGCTCAAGGGTTTGGCTTAGGATCTTCAAATTTGCTTAGGTGGTTGGTCATGACCACTAGATGACCCCTATTGATTTTGAGGTCATTAGGTCAAAGGTCAAGGTCACCATGACCTTAACTGGTTAAATGGTTTCCGATCAATAACTGCTCAAGGGTTTAGGCAAGACTCTTCAAATTTGCTGTGGTAGTTGGTCATGACTGGATGACCCCTATGATCGTTTTTGAGTTCACTAGGTCAAAGGTCAAGGTCACCATGCTCTTAACTGGTTAAATGGTTTCCGATCAATAACTGCTCAAGGGATTGGCTTAGAATCTTCAAACTTGCTGTGGTGGTTGGTCATGACCAATAGATAACCCCTATTGTTTTTGAGGTCACTAGGTCAAAGGTCAAGGTCACCATGACCTTAACTGGTGTAATGGTTTCCAATCAATAACTACTCAAGGGTTTGGCTTAGGATCTTCAAACTTGCTTTGGTGGTTGGTCATGAAAACTAGATGACCCCTATTGATTTTGAGGTCACTAGGTCAAAGGTCAAGGTCATCATGACCTTAACTGATGAAATGGTTTCCAATTAATAACTGCTCAATGATTTGGTTCGGGATCTTCAAACTTGCTGTGGTAGTTGGTCGTGACCACTAGATGACCCCTATAGTTGTTGAGGTCACTAGGTCAAAGGTCAAGGTCACCATGACCTTAACTTGTGAAATGTTTTCAGATCAATAAATGATCAGTGGTTTCGCTTAGGATCTTCAAAGTTGCTGTGGTGATTAGTCATGACCGCTAGATGACCTCTATAGTTGAGGTCACTAGATCAAAGGTCAGGGGGTCTGGGGGTATACATGTTTTACAAACATCTCTTGTTTTATATTAGTTTTAACTTTTTACTGCATGAATATTCATGTAAGAAATAATGATATCATGAATATTAATTATATTAACTGTTAAAATAGCATGTGGTTACAGGAACTTTTGATCCTGGTAGAAACAGTAAAACCATATCTATATTCAGGTATATCATAAGCAAACAGAGCAGGCCCTGATCAGACAGCTCCTATAGGATAATAGGAGTCATCTGATCTTGGTCTACACTGTTTGCAAAGGCAAAGAAAGGCATATTAACCCATTCCCTCATTTTGATGCCTCTGTAAAAATCACGTTTTGAAACCATTATGATAAATAGAACATTTGCTCCAAAGGAGCAAATGCTTTATTTATCACTGTGCTTTCAGAACTACACAATTCCGAAATTTTCCCTTTCTCTAGTTAATGCTCCGTTTTGCTAGGTTTATGCAAAGAGGCTGGGCCTAAAAATAGCCTATGAGGTAATTGGTTAATTGAGTAAAAGGTCAATTACTATTTTGTTCAATTTTTAGAGTTTCCAAGTATGATGAGATTGTCTGGAGAAAGTTTTCATAATGGACGTTCACCCGCAGCGGCGACGTATCTGCTACGTACTAGCACGCAGCCGACTGTTCCAGCTGATCATCTGTTTGTTGATGGTCCTCATCGTTACTCCGCTTGTTGCTCATTACTACATATCCAACATGACAGAAGGACCACAGATCCATAAGTATGTTTAACCCTTTCCCTTTTAATATACAAATGCTTTTTCATCTCTTTGCAAACGGAATAGACCCAGATCAGAAGGAATTTGTTTGAAGGAAAGGGTTGAACACAGACCAGATAGATATGATCAGGGAAATGCCACCCAACAAACCAGATAGATATGATCTGGGAAATGCCACCCAACAAACCAGATAGATTTGAAAACACTGTACAGTAAAACCTCTCTATAACGACCACTAAATTGTGTTAATTAGTTAGTATTTTTGGCAGGTGGTTGCTTAAAGCAAGGTGAAAGTAAAACAGAACGCTCATACAGGAGTGTTTTTTTTACTTTCACCTTGCTTTAAGCATCCACCTGCCTTTAACACAAAATACTTGATGTAGTTTAGTGGTCGTTATAGAGATGTTTTACTGCTTCAGGGCTCGCACTGCCTTGAAAACTCCTTGAATTTCAGGGGTTGCCTTGAAAAGTAGTAGAATCTTTGACATTTGCAGATATGTGACTACTTATTGAAGTAGATGCACTTCTTACCTCCATGCATCCCCCTGGGATCCGCCTGAGCAGGCACCTTCGACACCTTGGATCAAGGACCACAGCCACTGCATATTACGAGCGGAACTAAATAGACAACTAACTAACAGATTCTACAGCTACAATAACTTTATCATAACTTTTAAACAAGGAAGACATACAGATCAGCAACCAAATAACTAAAAATAGGAAAATAGCTCAACATTGCTTCTAACTTGGCAGTCAAGCAGAAACAGATTTAAAAGTAAAGAAGAAGATACAGACACAAGTTACCAACAGAACTACGCAGTCTCATAAAAATCCAGCAACAAACTGGCACCATTCTTTGATTCAACTAAAGTGTACAGGCTGAAGTTATCAGGATTTAGAATAATATTTCAAAAGGAACAAGACCCGAGTCAGACCATTTGGGAATAAAGTAGTGCAGACAGGAAACTAATTAAACAGAGTTTGAAAAACAGCTCCATCATATTCAGCACACAACCAGATAGTGTAGCAGGAACAGATCAAGATTTCAAAGAAGATACAGACCCTGTTTAACCAATGGAATAGCAGATTCACCACAAAACCAGCACCAAACTAACAACAATCAACTCCGGACAACGATCTCCATCCACCCAACCTGACCAGATTACCAAGTCCTAAGGAAACAAGGCAGGCAGACCCCCACCAACAAGGCAGGCTACACTATGGAGAGAAAGTGTCTTTCTCCAACTAGCTACAAAGAGTTCTTGTATGCCTCCACACATTTACAGAAATGGAATGACACCTATCATAATTGTTTAGTGAAAATGTGACACAAACTCAACAGACTTCTGTTTATGCACTTTCCGATAACTTTTTGTCTCTTTTGAACTGCTAGAACAATACCATGGACCATTATGGCATCATCTTTATAAATGTCTCTCTCTGATATATGCTTTATGTATTAAGAAAGATCATTACTATAATCCACACTTATAAACAGTAATCAAAAAATGTATGAATAATTTCCTGTATGATAACTCTACACTTTATCGACATTAAGGGACTCCTTTCTAAAAGTTTTTTTAATAGAATAACTAATGCAAAAGGTATTTCAAATTTAAATACACTTTCTTTTAATAAATCTTATCACCACAGAGCTATTACAACGTCATCACATGTCATTATGACGTCATCTCGATGTCATCATGACGTCACTGTCATGACACTACTCTTTGTTTCAGTAATAAGTGCTATTCTATATTCAGAAAAGTCACATGACAAAAGGCACCTAAAAAGTTGTACTTCAGGGACAAGAATTTTATACTAAATTGTGTTTCCATTTCATGCCACCCTGATGAAGGCCTTTGTAAGGCCGAAACGTTGGTGAATAAAAACAGTCAACACAACACTGCAGGATCGTTTTGTTCTACTTGTTTGTTAGTTTTTGTATAGTTTACTGAGGTAGAACCAGTATCCCACCTGGGATCCGGTCTTGGCAGGAGGATGTCAAACAGTCCACATAACAGGTGTGGGGAGGTTTTTTAAAGATGCACTTCTTACCTCCATGCATCCCCCTGGGATCCGCCTGAGCAGGCACCTTCGACACCTTGGATCAAGGACCACAGCCACTGCATATTACGAGCGGAACTAAATAGACAACTAACTAACAGATTCTACAGCTACAATAACTTTATCATAACTTTTAAACAAGGAAGACATACAGATCAGCAACCAAATAACTAAAAATAGGAAAATAGCTCAACATTGCTTCTAACTTGGCAGTCAAGCAGAAACAGATTTAAAAGTAAAGAAGAAGATACAGACACAAGTTACCAACAGAACTACGCAGTCTCATAAAAATCCAGCAACAAACTGGCACCATTCTTTGATTCAACTAAAGTGTACAGGCTGAAGTTATCAGGATTTAGAATAATATTTCAAAAGGAACAAGACCCGAGTCAGACCATTTGGGAATAAAGTAGTGCAGACAGGAAACTAATTAAACAGAGTTTGAAAAACAGCTCCATCATATTCAGCACACAACCAGATAGTGTAGCAGGAACAGATCAAGATTTCAAAGAAGATACAGACCCTGTTTAACCAATGGAATAGCAGATTCACCACAAAACCAGCACCAAACTAACAACAATCAACTCCGGACAACGATCTCCATCCACCCAACCTGACCAGATTACCAAGTCCTAAGGAAACAAGGCAGGCAGACCCCCACCAACAAGGCAGGCTACACTATGGAGAGAAAGTGTCTTTCTCCAACTAGCTACAAAGAGTTCTTGTATGCCTCCACACATTTACAGAAATGGAATGACACCTATCATAATTGTTTAGTGAAAATGTGACACAAACTCAACAGACTTCTGTTTATGCACTTTCCGATAACTTTTTGTCTCTTTTGAACTGCTAGAACAATACCATGGACCATTATGGCATCATCTTTATAAATGTCTCTCTCTGATATATGCTTTATGTATTAAGAAAGATCATTACTATAATCCACACTTATAAACAGTAATCAAAAAATGTATGAATAATTTCCTGTATGATAACTCTACACTTTATCGACATTAAGGGACTCCTTTCTAAAAGTTTTTTTAATAGAATAACTAATGCAAAAGGTATTTCAAATTTAAATACACTTTCTTTTAATAAATCTTATCACCACAGAGCTATTACAACGTCATCACATGTCATTATGACGTCATCTCGATGTCATCATGACGTCACTGTCATGACACTACTCTTTGTTTCAGTAATAAGTGCTATTCTATATTCAGAAAAGTCACATGACAAAAGGCACCTAAAAAGTTGTACTTCAGGGACAAGAATTTTATACTAAATTGTGTTTCCATTTCATGCCACCCTGATGAAGGCCTTTGTAAGGCCGAAACGTTGGTGAATAAAAACAGTCAACACAACACTGCAGGATCGTTTTGTTCTACTTGTTTGTTAGTTTTTGTATACTTATTGAAGTGTAAAAGTAATGCAGAAAGATCCTGTAGAACCATCTGCATTACTCTTGCACTTAATTAAGCTATTTTCTGCATGCGGTTGCTTTAGAATGGGCTTTTTCAGTGTTTGGGCAAGACCGACTGTGTCACTAATAGTGCTTGAAATTTGAAATAAAGTCCTTGAAAAGTACATGTACTTGAATTTTCCCACCAGATCTCTCTATGAACCCCGAGCGTTGGGGGCATATTGGTTCACAAATACATCTTGTTGTCTGAAAGTCTGATCTTCCCTAATCTATATCAAGGTTTTGCAAACCTGATAGATATTTTTCACTATTTATTTTGCTGATTTTTCTTCGTTATTCAAAGAGCAGCATACATGTGTGTTTTCTTTTGTCTATTTGCAACTATATAAAATTGATGTCAACTTAACCCCTTTCCCTGTTCTATAATTACTACAATACCTACTGAATATTCATGGACAAAATCCTTATAATGAAACTAAAGGAACAGATCTATCAATTTCCATTAGTAGACAGAGCAGACCCTGATCAGATTGCTCCTACAGGAGCCATCTGATCTGGGTCTTCTCTGTTTGCAAATGCGTGAAAACACGTTTATATGAGGGAAAGTGTTAATGGACAGCATCTATTCCGCCCAATTTTTCAGACCTGTACATCTCTTTGGTTTTTCAGGTCTAGATCACTTGCTCATGATGAAGACTTGGAAAACCTCAAAAGCACCAGTCTCAAAGGACAGATTGAAGAGCTTCGGCAAATCAAGGCCTCTGTTAATAATGAGCTCCGTGATCTGGAGAGCAGGCGACTTGGTCTGCAGTCTGAAATTTCCTCATACAAGACCCAGGTTGAATCATTCCGCATGCAACAGGAAACCATCGAGAAGGAAATTCAACAGTCAAAGCTGAATCTTGACCAATTACGGATGGAGGAGACAGAGTTAGCGAACAGATTCATGCCATTACTGAAAGCTCCAGAGTATGTTGTACTTAATGATGACACAAATAGACACAGACAAGCGCCACTTTCACCACAGAATTGTCGAATGCACACCTGTTTTGATTATTCCAGGTGTGCACTATTGTCTGGGTTTCCTGTGTATGTTTATGATTTGGAACACGAGTTTACTAATTATGATCTGAATGAATTTGTTCAGTCGTCCATGCTTAATGCATTTAGTCAAAGTCCCTATGTAACAAAAAGACCTGAAGAGGCCTGTGTATATATAGTTGTCCTTGGGGAAACCTCACAACAGGGTAAAATTCAACAAAGACTTCACAGTCTGCAATTCTGGAATGGAGATGGGCAGAATCATATATTGCTGAATCTGGCCAGAACCGTGGCTAATTTTGACCTGTTTGCAGGTGTTGACACAGGCAGGGCTATAATGGTGCAATCTTCGTTTGTTGAAACTGTGTATAGAGACAAATTTGACATAATTATTCCTCCAGGTTTTGGGAAATCTGAAGGTCCCATATGGAGTGAATTACCATCCCTTGTGCCCCTCAGAAGGAACTATTTCTTGTCGTTTCATGGCCAGTTTAATGAAGCAGTAGACACAAAGAACCCAGGTCTCTCGCTTGAGAGTGATGGGTCAAATTTTCCATCACGACGGCTTTCTGAGGCAGCCATCAGTGAGACTAAATCATTAGTGAATTCTCTCTTAGATCTGGAAACTAGGATAGTGCAAAGGCTTAAGAAGATAGAAGTTGATTCCAAGGAGAAAGTCTTCTTGAATTTTGCGTGTGGAAATTCAGGGAAGTATGGTGTTATCGGTGAATGGTGTCTGTGCGGTAGTGACTATCAGCGTTACGCCATGCTGAAACAGTCGACATTCAGTGTGATAGTTTCCCCTGCAAACTTTTCTGTTGTGTCTACAACAGTCTTTCAAACTAGGTTATTTGAATCTCTTAAAAATGGTGCTGTGCCTGTGATATTAGGTGACTATACATTTCTGCCATACAGCGAACTTTTGGACTGGTCAAGAGCAGTGATATTTCTCCCCAAGGCTAGAGTCTCAGAGCTTCATTTCTTCCTTAGAACGTTCACAGATAATGATGTGATGGAATTGAAGCAAACTGGACGAATGTATTGGGAAAAGTTTTTTGGGACCACATTGTCGATTATTGACACCGTGTTTGCGGTGATACGGACTAGACTGCAAATTCCCGCTAAACCAGTGAAGGAGGTTGAATCTGTAAATTCAGTCTCTAATTTTATTCCAGTAATACCGGGTTTAGGTTGGTATTCCATTTATGAGAATGAGTATATCATATTTTTATGAAAAAGATAGATGCATCATTTCTCCACCAAACCCTACATTTGGTTTGATGGAGAAACACAACATAGGGTTTGATGGAGAAATATCCGTAAAGGAGTTACAGTAAAACCTCTCTATAACGACCACTAACTTGTGTTAATTAGTTGGTATTTAGGACAGGTGGCTGCTTAACCATTTCCCGCATACAAATGTGTTTTCACGCATTTGCAAAAAGAGTAGACCCAGATCAGACGTCTCCTAGAGGAGCAGTCTGATCAGGGTCTACTCTGTTTGCTAATAAAAATTGGTAGATCTTTTTCTATACTTGCTAAAATGACTACAATGTTCCACAGTCCATGTTTCATTATAACAAGTTTGTCCATGAATATTCAGTAGGTAATGAAATTTGTAAAAAAGATAGAACAGGGAAAGGGTTAAAGCAAGGTGAAAGTCAAACAGAACGCTCCTATAGGAGCGTTCTGTTTGACTTTCATGCTTTCAGCAGCCACCTGCCTTTAACACAAAATACATGATGTAATTAAGTGGCTGTTATGAAGAGGTTTTCTGTATTCTTGAAAATGTTTTAATTTACACTTCTTATATTGACTTGGTTGTAGAATTACAGGCAAATAAATGTCTTCAAGTACAGTAATGATGCTGAGTTTATTGGCAAATATTTTAGACTCTCATTGACCCTGTACTTGACGAATATTCATGTAACATTAATTAGATGAATTTTTATTAAAGCCTGTTAACCCATTTGCTCCCACGATCCCATATATGGGACGTAGGCAAACAGTGTAGACTCTGATCAGACGCCGCATAATGCGGCGTCTGATCAGAGTCTACATTGTTTGCTGATTCAATATAAAACAAAACAAAAATGAAAATTTAGACCAGACATCCCTTAGATAAAAGATAGACTGGTCCAATATATAAGCATGGAAGAAGCCACTGGGAGCAAATTGGTTAATATAGGAAGTCTTTGCTATGGTTGATGCTGCAGAATCAGGACTATATTATTCCATCGGCAAACAGATCAGACCTTTTATTGATCTGGTTCTACTTTGTTTGCAAAGGCGTTACAAGGCGTCTCTGTCAGATAGAGGGTCAAAATGCTCCTTTCCTTCATATAAATGTCACAGTAGAAATTGCGATTGAGGACAATCGCCGATTCTACTAGGACAGATTGCGATCGCAATCTCTCTTAGAACAGACTCTGATCCTAATCTATTCTAGGATAGTTGGCAATTCTACTAGTGAAAACTAATATGAGCATGCTTTAAAATTAAGGGAACAGACTCGTGATCCTAATCTATTCTAGGATAGTTGGCAATTCTACTAGTGAAAACTAATATGAGCATGCTTTAAGATTAAGGGAACAAAATCAATATTCTTACAAACCACCATTTTAGACACCTTTTCACGCCTTTCAAAATAGAGTAGACCCCAATCCGACGGCTCCAACAGGAGCTGACTGACTAGGATTTGTTGTTTGCTTATGAAATACAATAGTTATGATTATCCCATAAGCTATTTTTAGACCCAACCTCTTTGAATTGTTCTACCGAAAAGAAAGGAGCATTAACTAGAGAAAAGGAAAATGTTAGAATAGTTAAGTGTTGAAACCATTGTGAAAAACAGAGCATTTGCTCCATTGGAGCAAATGCTCTGTTTTTCACAATGGTTTCAAGAAGTAACTATTACAGAGGTGTAGGAAGGAGGAAAGGGTTATGCTGTTCCTGCCACAGTCAAACATTCCTTTGTTAATAGTAAAGTGTTTACCCTTTCCTTCATATACAAACATCTTTTCACGCATTTGCACACAAGACTAGACCCAGATCCTATAGGAACAGTCTGTTCAGAGACTGCTCTGTTTGTTTTGACATGATTGTAGTTTATGTCAAGCAAGCACTAATTCCTTGAAAAGCTAACTGTATGAAAATTTAGCTAATATTCATGATTTCTTACATGAACCTTGAACATGGAAAGGGTTAAACAACTAGGCTCATTAATATTCATACTGTCATTATGTCTTACATGAATATGCAACAGAGAAAGGGTTAATCCTTTCCTCCATATATACACCTTTAAAGCCTCTGTAAAAGTCACTTAATGATACCATTGTGATAAATAGAGCATTTGCTCCTATAGGAGCAAATGCTCTATTTATCACAATGGTTTCAAACTACAAAATTCTAAAATTTTCCTTTTCTCTAGTTATGTCTCCCCCCATATTTATATGGGGGAGACATATTGTTTTCGTGAGAGTTGTCTGTCTGTCTGTCTGTCTGTCTGTCTGTCTGTCTGTCTGTCTGTCTGTCTGTCTGTCTGTCTGTCTGTCTGTCCGTCCGTCCGTCCGTCCGTCCGTCCGTCCGTCCGTCCGTCCGTCCGTCCGTCCGTCCGTCCGTCCGTCCGTCCGTCCGTCCGTCCGTCCGCACTCACCAAAGGGTAGTTGTGTGACTTTTTCTAACTAGTCCCACAAGTAAAATCATTAACCTGGCCATCTCTTGTGACATTAACCTGGCCATTTCTTGTGACATTAACCTGGCCAGTTGTGGGACATAGGGTTAGGGTTAGGGTTAGCTTCCAGATCATTCTTTTCCAAAGTTAGAGCCAAAAATAGTTTTTCTTGTGGGACTAGTCACACAAGAAAAGATCAAAGGAAAAAGTCACACAACTACCCATTTGTTAGTATGTCCGTCTGTCTGTCCGTCACACTTTTTGTCCGGACGATAACTTCAATATGCCTGATGCCAGTTGATTGAAACTTCATATATAGAAAGAGCATAATGAGAGGAAGTGTCATGCAGAAGGTACATAACTCTGGCTTCACTAATATAGGAGTTATTGCCCTTTGTAAACAAAATCACACTTTTTTGTCCGGACGATAACTTCTATATGGCTCATGCCATTGGATTGAAACTTCATATATGGAAAGAGCATAATGAGAGGAAGTGTCATGCACAAGGTCCATAACTCTGGCTTCACTAATATAGGAGTTATTGCCCTTTGTAAAAAAATCACACTTTTTTGTCCGGACGATAACTTCTATATGGCTCTTGCCATCGTATTGAAACTTCATACATGGAAAGAGCATGATGAAAGTAAGTGTCATGCACAAGGGCCATAAATCTGGTATCAGTATTTTTGGAGATAGCTGTTATCATTTTCTTCTTGAAAAATGTTACAGTGTGGAAAACGCATAATGAGGGGAAGTATCATCCATCAAGACCATAAATTTTTTAGTGATTTCCCTTTTTACATATTGTTTTTATTAGAGGGGAGACATCCGTTTTTGTGACAAAAACCTCTAGTTAATGCTCCTTTTCAGTAGATTGGTTGGATCTAAAAATAGCCTATAGAGTAATGGGTTAGGGAGCAGTTTTGATCAGAGTCTACATTACTTACTACTCCATGTTAACCCACCAGTCACAACTATAGTTGCATTTGCAAACAGTGTAGACCCAGATGAGAGAGCTCCTATAGCTCTCTCCCCTGGGCCTGCATTGTTTACCATGGAAAAACCATGTCTGCATGCTCTATGCTTTTGCAGAGCAAAATCATTTCAACATATCCTGTATATTTATATCCCCGCAAACAAAGTTTTGTTGTAAAGATTTGCCTGATTGATGTTCAAAGAGGGCAGAGTGATAAAAAATATGTGGCGGGCTAAGGGTTACAGGGCTGAAGCAAGAGGGCGATTTGGGAGAAAAAGTCGTCTCCCTAACCCTGCTGACTTCTCCCTGTTTTGAGCTGAAGGAGAAGTTTTATTATATATAGAACATATAGGGAGATACAAAATCAGGACCAAACTTCTCCCTCTACACCACTAAACTTCTCCCTGTTTGAAAGCTCCAGCTTGAGCCCTGGGTTAGATTATTATAACATTGTCAGATTGATTTATTCAGCTTTACAAGCACTTTGTGTCATATAATGCTCCAAATTCATTGGGTTTGATTTGTGTAGAAAATCTAGAAATGACATTATGAAGGGTACAGTTAACCCATTCCCTCATATTGACGACTTTTGACGACTCTGTAAAAGTCACTTTGTGAAACCATTGTAATAAATAGAGCATTTACTCCTATAGGAGAAAATGCTCTATTTATCACAATGGTTTCAAACTACAAAATTTAAAAAAAATCCTTTTCTCTAATTAATGCTCCTTTTTGGTAGATTAATTCAAAGAAGTATCTAAATATAGCATATCAGGTAATGGGTTAACTCATTCCCTCGTACGCTACTTTTAGATCCAACCACTTTGAATCAATCTACTAAAAAGGAGCATTAACTAGAGAAAAGGAAAAGTTTAGAATTGTGTAGTTTTTAAACCAATGTGATAAATAAGTAGAGGAGTTGTTCCAATGGAGCAAATGTTCTATCACACTGGCTTCAAAGAGTGACTTTTATAGAGTCAAACTGAGGGAATGGCTTAACCCTGTGAATACTCAAAGTCTCAATAGAGGCACTGAAGTAACCTTTACTCCATAGATATGGCTTCTAACTCTTTCCCTGTTCTGTATTTAGGCCAAATCTCAATACCTGCTGAATATTCATTAACAAAATAGTTATAAAGAAATATGGAAGGTGGAACATTGTAGCCATTTTAGAAAGTAAAGAAACCGATCTATCAAATTCTATTAGCAAACAGAGTAGACCCTGATCAGACGGCTCCTCTAGGAGCCGTCTGATCTGGGTCTACTCTGTTTGCAAATGCGTGAAAACACGTTTATATGAGGGAAAGGGTTAAACCATTACCTCATAGGCTATTTTTAGATACAACCTCTTTGAATAAATCTACCGAAAAGGAGCATTAACTAGAGAAAAGGAAATTTTTTGAATTTTGTAGTTCTGAAACCATTGTGATACATTTGTAAATAGAGCATTTGCTCCTATAGGAGCAGATGGTCTATTTATCACAATGGTTTCACAAAGTGACTTTTACAGAGTCGTCAAAAGTCGTCAATATGAGGGAATGGGTTAACCCTTTCTCTGTTGCATATTCATATGAGGGAATGGATTAAGCCTTTCCTTCATATATATGTGTTTTCACATATTTGCAAACAGAGTAGACCCAGATCAGATGGCTCCTATAGGAACTGTCTGTTCAGGGTCTGCTATTTGATGTTGACATGATATAGATCTGATTCTACAGTTTTTGTCAAAGAAAAGCATTTTGTTGAAAAGTTTACATAACAAAACTTTAGCTGACTAATTTTCATTCTGTACATGAATATTGAACATGGAAAGCTCAAAGTATTAACCCTTTATTCCATAAATATTCGTGTTGGAAATATTGACATCATGAAATAAATTAGGTGATGTTTGATAACGGCACGTGGACACAGGACATTTTTGCTTTGGCAGAGACTGTAGAATCATATCTATATTATTTCTTAACCCTTTCCCTGATGAATATTCATGTAGGAAATAATGACGTCATGAATATTAATAAGATTATTTTTTATAATGGCAAATGAACACAGGACATTTTGGCTCAGGTAGAAGCTGTAGAATCAGATCTATATTACACCATATGATCAGCAGACCCAGATCAGACGGCTCCGATAGGAGCCGTCTGATCTGGGTCTACTCTGTTTGCAGATGCATCAAAATGCACTTACATAAGGGAAAGGGATAAGCAAACAGATCAGGCCTGATCAGATGGCTCCTTCAGGAGATCTGTCTGATCTGGATCTAATCTGTTTGCAAATGTGTTGCATATTTATAGAGTACAGGTTTAAGTACAAAATGCATTTTACAGTTTTGCATTTTAGGGGTCAATCCAGAAGAGGAGACAGATGAGGTCCTTGGCCCGGTAGAGCCACCATTTCCTTCACTGATGTACAAACACAACTTCAGTGTGGACACTTTGCGAGGGGTGTTCAACAAGCCAGGAGATCCATTCCATCTCTACCCTTTCACACCTTTTGAAACTGCCCTTCCTTCGGATGCTAAGTTCAAAGGTGTGTAACTGCTTAATTCTATTATTTAAATCTTATGCGCTTTTTGAGTCATTTTTAGCTCACCAGAGCACAAAATGCTGAGGGTGAACTTTTGTGATCGCCTGATGTCCGTTGGCGTTTTTCGTGCGGTGTCCGTCGTCAACAATTTGAACCTCCTCTTCTCCTCTGAATCTACAGGGTTCTTAGCTTTCATCTTTGGCACATAGCATCTACAAAAGTTATATAAATTATGCCCCTGGGGTCAAAATTTGCTACACACCAGGGTTGCCTCGTTTTCTAAAGAAACTTAACATAAAGCAAAATATTTGAAAATCTTCTCCTCTGAAACTGGAAGGTTCTCAGCTTTTATATTTGGCACATAGCATCATTTTCAGGTCCTCTACAAAAGTTATATAAATTATGCCCCTGGGGTCAAAATTGGCCCCTCCCCAGGGGTGGTCAGTTTTCAATAGAAACATGTAGTGAAAACTTTGAAAATCTTCTCTGAAACTTTTTTTTATCTACACTTCTAGTATAATGATTTTGCACAGTTGTCAGAGCAGAAATTACCGGCCGCGTGGCTCAGTGGTAGAGCGTCCACCTGCGGTACGGAAGGTCGTGGGTTCGATCCCTGGCCGCGACAGACCAAAAGTCGTTAAAAGTTGGTACTAGTAGCTCCCTTGTCTACGCTCGACAATAAAGATGTAGTTCTAGGACTGGTCGGCCCGGTGTCAGAATAATGTGACTGGGTGGGGTGCCCTTGCCATGTACCTGCGGCAGGAGTATTCCAGTGAGGCAGCACTATAACTTGTCTCATGCGGGTGCCGTCTGCAAATAACTGAAATACTGTTGATCGGACGTAAAACCCAACTCACTCACTCAGAGCAGAAATTTCACCAGCTGTTCCATAAAATGGTACTGCCTGGTAGAATTGCAGGGAACACTTGTACTGATCTTTCTAAATCTCCTAGTTCTCAGCTAAACCTTTTCTTATAGTAACACTTATATATATGGCATATCTGGAAATATTTACTTACTGTTAACAGTTCCGTTCACCGTCGGTGAACTTCCTCAAAACTGCGACTAGTTTGGTAACTTTTTGTATTGGATTTGTACACCACTGGTTAGGGACTTGCGTACACCCTGACCTGTCCAGTGGTGTACCTGTTCACGGGCTAAGCTAGACAGAGTTCTGAGGAAGTTCACAGATGGTGTACAAAACCGTCAACAGTAAAATTTTCTGTAAGTAAAGTGTTGTTAAAGTGATAAGCTATCCAAATGAATCTGTTTAACCCTTAACTCCATGGATATTCATGTGAGAAATAATGAAATAATAATAATAATTTTATTATGGCACAAACACAGTTATTTTTTGTCATTGCAGAAAACTGTGGAATCATATCTATATTATATTACATGTATAAGCAAATAGAGCAGACCCTGATCAGACGGCTCCTACAGGAGGCGTCTGATCTGGATCTACTCTGTTTGCAAAAAAGTAGAAAGGCCCATATATTTATAGAGTATGTGCATATTACAGGGTCAGGCTATGGTTTTAGACCAATCAATAAAGGAGAGGGAGGATCGGGAAAGGAGTTCAGTGAAGCAATTGGGGGAAACCATCCAAGGGAGCAGTTCACAAGTGAGTTCGTTCAAAGCTCAGTTGAATAATATGTAATCAATTTTGTTTTCATGTTTTTACTCTGAGTCTTTTTTCATGGAATTGATATACATTACAAAAGCCTTCTGACACAATTCTTATTCTCTATGCCAACTTTTGAATTGACCTGTAGCCTGCTGATAAAAATACTGTCTACTTAAATTCCGAGCTGTTACAATTTTCATTTACTGTAAGTTTGTTCAAGTTTTTGAGAAACTGTTGACTGGGTGTCAAAGAACTTAGATGTTTTATAAGTATGCTGAGTTACTTGGTGTCTCATCTAGATCTAAGGTGTTTGCAAATTAATAACAGTCGGGTCACACTTTATAAGTAATGTTTACCTTATAAAAAATCAGTTAATAAATATTGATGAAGTGATAAATTCATGCAACAGCGAAAAGGTAATAAACCATAATAAAATTTCATCTGTCAGAAAATATCCATGATATCATGATTACTTACATAAATAGAGCTACAGATAAAGGTACATACTTACATAGTAAAATTGCCATTTGTCCACCAAGAGACGATTCTAAAGAGTGGTCACAGTATAGGGTTTGGTAGAGAAATAAATGTTTAAATTTACGCATCTTACCTGGACCTCTGATGAATATTCATGAGGTAAAGTGTTGATGTCATATTTCAGTGGTGATGCTCACATACGAGAGATCAGATGTTCTCATCAAGGCTGTTACCAGACTCAAAGGCTTGCCATACTTAAACAAAGTCATAGTGGTATGGAACAACCCACAGCCACCGTCAGAGAACCTCGGCTGGCCCGATATCGGTGTCCCTGTAGTGGTTAGTATTGAAGACATCTTTGTTTGCTCTGTACATATTGTAGGGTGTTACGATTAAACTGTTTACTGTACACATGTACCTGTTGTTACACCTTTTATTAGCTTGTCTGTTTCGAAGAAATGAGCTATTGCCGTAACTCCGGTGTCCGCTTCGTCGTTGTCGTCGTCGTTGTCCGAAATCTTAACATTGACCATAACTTCTTAAATTTTTCATTTACAACCTTCATTTTTGGTATGCATGTTCATCTCGACAATGACGACAGACAAGCGTTGCACCCGCTTGCGGTGCTCTTGTCTCATGATTAATTAACCCTTTAGTCTATGAATATTCATGTAAGAAAAAATAAAAAATGTCATGAATATTAATAAGATTCTTTTTAATAATGGTATATGGACACAGGGAATTTTGATCATGGCAGAAACTGTAGAATCAGGGTCCATGCTTATAAAGCTTTTAGTTGAGTCTGAGTTTCGTTCTCAGGCTTTTGATTGGTCAGATTTGAGTTCTCAAGTTACTGATTGGTCAGATTTGAGCCAAAGGCTCAAATCTGACCAGTCAAAAGCTTGAGAACGATCTCAGACTCAACTAAAAGCTTTATAAGCATGGACCCATATCTATATCGTTTCATAAACAACAAAAAGGTATAATAGCCTAAAACTGTTGCCAAACTCCATTGACATTGAAGTAGATTTTGGCCTTCTGGTTTTCTATTGTACATATATGAAAAGTAGAGATACCTTATTAATGGAGTATTGACTTTAGGTGCTAAAGATGGAGAAGAACAGTCTAAACAACAGATTCCTGCCATTTGAGGCCATTGAGACTGAAGCTGTGTTGAGCATTGATGATGACTCCCACCTGCGTCATGATGAGATTGTATTCGGCTTCAGGTAAGAGATATAGAATTACATAGTTACTAAGAAAAGAGGCTCAGATAAGATACATACATAAATTATCTGCATGCTTAGTAATTCTGTCATCTGCTCAATTGTCATCTGCAACATTAAAACCATTATTTTCTTTCTGATTTTTTTGCCGAAGTTTAGTCTGAGTGACAAACAGTTAAGATCTCAGATCAGTGGGGCAAAATGTGGGGTCCGATCTGGATACAACCTGTGTGTGTAGGTCATAAATGGTGGTAGAATCCACTGCTAGCATCCAAAGAGTTGAGGCGATTTCAAGAACAGCTCCTTTTTTCACCTACCAAACGCTATGTTGTGACTTAATTTTTAGAATCATCCTTTATCTATTGCTCTGTAATATGTTTAACCCATTCCCTCATAGGTTATTTTTAGACCCAACCTCTTTGAAATAGGGGTGTAACGATGGATCGACTTATCCCGATAGCAGCTGTCTTGATGTCGATGCATCGACCCAAAAATTAGAAACCAATACTATTGCCGATAGTAAAACAAATATTGCGATAGTCACGATAGTTTAACAATGACAATGTTAAAGATAAAAACCTCCTTAATTGCTCCTAAATGATGTATTAATATTTCCCCGATTCGTCCCTTTGTGTACGAAACTAACAATATAGCGAAAGGAAGTGTTCTGTTTGGGTCGAAATGGTTATGGTCCAAATTTTCGGGTTCCGCTTTCATTTTCAAAATGGCTTCCATTTTCTTCTGGTAGGTTGAGATTTTATAGTAATTAGTGAATTTACTGCCATTTATTACTGTTAAATTTAGTTTTGTATGAGTTGACACATTATTTTTGAAGGATTTAGCACATGGATTTAGTTCGGGAAGTTTTCGTAGGAAGTTCGCTAAACTGACGTGAGTTTCATTGCATTTCTAAACAAACTGGAATTCGAGTCCCTGATGCTAGGTCGATAACAGTTGTTTAAATGCTTCACAAGAAAAAGTTATGGTTTTGATTGAATCCTCATATTTACTGGTGGCCATTTTGTAGGAAAGCAGGCAGTGTTCTCATTAGGATTGAATTTTACCGAGTCCCTGGGACCCAGGGCATCAGCAAAAGTTGCGTCCCAGGCAAATACAACTGAGTCCCAGATAATTTCACTCCTGTTTCTGTAATGGTGATTTTTTGCCCCATTAAATGTAAAGGGGTAAAATTATTTAAGACTTACACTGATGTATCATTTAACATCAAAAAGATAAGTGATACACGCACTGTATAATAAGGTATTTCTTGATGCTTTGATTTGAAGTGCACAACGACGAGCATAGTGAACTGAGCTGAGAATCACTGTATCCGCTGGTACGTAAAAGCAGTTTTCACTTCATTTTCAGTGCATACAAAGCATCACATGGTAATTCTATTGTTTTCAGGGCTAAAATCGTTTACTTACAAGTCTTTAAACTCTCGATCTTGCACCCATAACGCTTTAAAGTTCCTGGAGTATTCAACTTTTTACTAGTAGACGCCATCTTTTTTCAGCACCCAAATGTCATTTACTAAGCGACAGAACGGTTCTCGTAGAATTACATAATTTTAGATGTTGACATTAGGGTGGAAATCGTAACCAGTCAATGCAGGTGCCCTCCTACGTACCTGGAATAACCCAGGACTCGATATTAATAGATGCGTTGCAATTTCGGAAAAAATGTCAAGAAAAGGGAGTGAGAATCACTTTGTTTATTGATCCGGATTGATGTAAGACCGAGTTTCAGTTGTTATTTTACCTGGATTCATTTAAATCGGTAAAATTTCGATCATTGATCTTGCGTCCCATGGACGCAACGTACTTGACTATTTTGCGTTCCAACGATTTTCGGTGCGTATTTAGATATGATTACGCCGTAAACGGGAACACTGGCAGGGCAGCCCAAGTTGAACTGTAAATTTTCCATACCAAATATTGTGCCAGCACTAAAATCTTAAAAGCTAAATTCTTAACACTGTAGTTTATAATTATGGAGATAGGCTTAAAATAAACAAAAATGAACTTGTAACCCCTATAATTTGACTATCGCAATACTATTGCAATAGTTTGTCAGTATCACAATACTATCGCAATAGTAATTCTGTCAGTATTGCAATACTATCGCCATAGTAATTCTGACTATCGCAATACTGTCGCAATGGTAAAATTGTACTCAGAAGTCACACCTACTTTGAATAAATCTACTAAAAGGTGCATTTACTACAGAAAAGGAAATTTTTATGCCCCCCAAAGGGAGGCATATAGTAATCACACAGTCCGTCTGTCAGTCAGTCAGTCTGTTTGTCTGTCTGTCTGTTTGTTTGTTAGTCCCACATCATGTCCGCTCTGTAACTCCTACATACATGGGTGGATTTTAAAATAACTTGGTTCAAATATTCACCAAGTTAGACGATGTGTCATGAAAAACAACCAGGTTCCTATCTCAAAGGTCTAGGTCACAATCTGGGGTCAAAGGTAAAAAATGGGCACATTTTGTCATGTCAGCTCTGTAACTTCTACATAGATGAGTAGATTTCAAAATAACCTGGTACAAATGTTCACCAAGTTAGGACGATGTGTCACGAAATAGAACCAGGTTCCTATTTTAAAGGTCAAGGTCACAATCCTTGATCAAAGTTCAAAAGTGGGGAAATTTTGTCGTGTCCACTCTGTAACTCCTACATACAGAAATGGATTTCAAAGAAATTTGGCAGAAATGTTCACCATCTTGAGATGATGTGTTGCAAAAACAACCAGGTTCCTATCTCAAAGGTCACGGTCACAATCTGGGGTCAAAATTAAAAAATGGGGACATTTTGTCATGTCCGCTCTGTAACTCCTACATACATGAGTGGATTTCAAAATAACCTGGTATAAATGTTCACCACTTTAAGACAAATTAAGCCACAATGTGTTGCGATAAAGAACCAGGTTCCTAAATCAAAGGTCAAGGTCACAATCAGGTCAAAGTTCCAAAATGGGGAAATTTTGTTATGTTCGCTCTGTAATTCCTTTATACATGAGTGTATTTCACTGAAACCTGGTACAAATGTTCACCACCTTGTGACGATTTTTTTAAAAAAAGAACCATGTTCCTGTCACAAAGGTCAAGGTCATAGTCGGGTCAAAGTTAAAAAATGGGGAAATTTCTCGTATCTGCTCTGTAAATCCTACATACATGAGTGGATTTCAAAATAACCCGATACAATTGTTCACCACCTTGAGACGTTGTGTCTCGAAAAAGAACCAGGGTCCTTCTCAAAGGTCAAGGTCACAATTGGGGGTCAAAGTTAAAAAAGAAATGAATCTCTTTCTATATATATTTCTGTATTCTTAAATATTTTGAAATAGCTTATCACAAATAGGCTTCTTCAGAATGCGATATGGTCCAGGCATACACATGACCCAGGCTTTAGTGTCGTGATATCCTTTGGGGGCATTTGTTACAAGACTGTGACAGCTCTTGGTTAGAATTTCATAAGCAAACAGAGCAGACCCTGATTAGATGGCTTCTACAGGAGCCGTCTGATCTGTGTCTACTCTTGTTTGCAAATGCATGAAAACACATTTATATGAAGGGTTAAAAACAAATAATTTCTATTTACAGTCTCGAAATGTCATCTGTAAGCCAAGTACCCGGTATTACTTCACCCGTTACTCATTAATACTCAATGAATATTCATTAAAGAAATAATGACATTATGAATAGTTGGTTGTTAACTGAAACTTTATATTGGCATATGAACACAGACATATTTGGTCATGGTAGAAGCTACAATCGAATCTATATTATTTCATAAGCAAACAGTGCAGACTCTGATCAGACAGCTCCTAAAGGAGCCATCTGATCTGGGCCTGTGGTATTTGCAAAGTTGTTAAAGCCAACTTAAAGGGCATATTTATGGAGTAAATGGATAAAGAGACGGATGGAAACATATCCTTTTCACATCTTCTTTTAATTTAACTCTTTACTCCATAAATGTGCCTTTTTGACACCTTTGCAAACAGAGTTGACCCAGATCAGACAGCTCATGTAGGAACCGTCTGATCAAGATCTGCTCTGTTTGCTTATGATTTCTGACCAAATATGCTATTTATCTAATTAATATTCATGATGTCATTATTACTTTCATAAATATTTATGGAGTAAAGGGTTATTACATTGTTTGAGCTGTCTGTTGAGCTTTTTTGTTGTTTTTTAATCAGGGTTTGGCGAGAGGAGCGAGATCGTATTGTGGGTTTTCCAGGTCGATACCATGCGTGGGATGTCAAACATGATGCTTGGTTGTATAACTCAAACTATTCATGTGAAATGTCCATGGTTCTAACTGGTGCAGCATTCTTCCATAAGGTAAAAGAAACTCAAATTGCTAGTTGGATTTTAACCCTTCTCTTGCTGAATTTTAAAATGCATTTCTCCTTCTTTACTCATTCCCAGTTGTATAATTACATATACAGTCGAGTCCTGGTTATTCAAACACCTCTCATCCGAAGCCCCCGTGTTATTCGAAGCATGGTGTTAGTCCCGATCTCCATCCTTCTTATTTCTATGTTAAATATTTTGGATTATTCAAATTCGTGTCGTCCGAAAACCCGGCCTTACTCGAAGTCATATTTTGTCCGGCGTGAATTGTTACCTTTGATTTTCACACCTATAATCCGAAATGGATTAAGGACCAGCGAACAAAGACAATCGGCGCCATACTGAAAACACTGTCAAACAAGAAGGTGTCAATTGATCGTAATTACCGACATGGTAAAACTCGACCTTACTGCGGTGTGTGTTAGATTCAAGATTTAATTGTTTAAAATTGCCTCTAAATCTGCAAGGTCCTCAGCTTTCGTCTTTGGCACATAGCATCATCTGTAGGTCCTCTACAAAATTATGTCTCTGGGGTCAAAATTGGTGGAGTATAGTGGTCAAGCAGTATACTGTAGACAGGTGTACAATGCAATGCAAGCCAACTGGAAGGATTCTTCACATGAACAATCCAAATGCCCAGACCGGGATTCAAACCATAGCAGTGAGGTTATATGTAACTCACAGTCAAAGACCATAACCACTTTGCTAAGGAAGCCCCTGTCAAAGGGTTGCATTAATTTTAAATGATCATTCAGTACCATGTATTATATATGTTTACAGTATTACGCGTACCTGTACAGTTACGAAATGCCACAGGCTATTAGGGATAAAGTGGACGAGTACATGAACTGTGAGGACATTGCCATGAACTTTCTAGTCTCCCATATTACCAGAAAACCACCTGTCAAGGTAAGCATCATCACCATCATCATCATCATCATCATCATCATCATCGTCTTCGGCATTTAGATTACAGTATAAACCCTCTAACCTGATGTCCAAATAAGTGTAAATCTCAGTCTTGGAGAAAGGTGGCAGCTTAACCCATTCCCACTTAGGCTATTTTTAGACCTAACCTCTTTGACTTAATCTACCAAAAAGGAGCATTAACTAGAGAAAAGAAATTTTTCAGAATTGTGTAGTTTTGAAATCATTGTGATAAATATTTATCACAATGGTTTCACAAAGTGACTTTTTCAGAAGCGCCAAAAGGCGTCAATATGCGGGAATGGGTTAATGCAGGGTGAAAGTCATGTAGAAAACTCTTTTTGCACCCAGCATTATGCAGCCAATTGCTTAAAAGTATCTAAATTCTTCTCTACTAGAATTCTGGTTTAACCCTTCCCCTTCAGAAAGTGTATGATCATATCTATATTATTCCATAAGCAAACAGAGCAGACCCCGATCAGACGGCTCCTATAGGAGTCATCTGATCTGGATCTATTCTGTTTGTAAAAGCGTTAAAAGGTGTATCTATGGAGTAAAGATTTAACTATTACTTTACTCTTATCAAAAGAAAACCAATGACTTTTAGGAATGATACTACAGTAAAACCTCTATAATGGCCACTAAATTACATCAAGTATTTTGTGTTAAAGGCAGGTGGCTGCTTAACCCTTTCCCTCATATAAACATGTTTTCATGCATTTGCAAACAGAGTAGACCCAGATCAGACGGCTCCTAGAGGAGCTGTCTGATCAGGGTCTACTCTGTTTGCTAATAGAATTTGAAAGATCTGTGTCTTCACTTTCTAAAATGGCTATAATGTACCACCTTCCACATTTCCTTATAACTATTTTGGCCATGAATATTCAGTAGGTATTGAAATTTGGAATAAATATAGAACAGGGAAAGGGTTAAAGCAAGGTGAAAGTAAAACAGAACGCTCCTATAGGAGCGTTCTGTTTTACTTTCACCTTGCTTTAAGCAGCCACCTGCCCTAAATACCAACTAATTAACACAATTTAGTGGCCGTTATAGAGAGGTTATACTGTACTCAATCTCTTGAAGAAAATAACTACATGTTCACTAGAATGAAATCATTCAATTCATGCACTGTATTAAACCCTTTACTCCATGAATATTCATTTTAGAAATAATATTATAAATATTAATTAGATGCATTTTTATAATGACATGTGATCTGGCCTTGGCAGAAACCAGAATCAACTCTACAACAATAACATTATTTTATAAACAAAGCAGACCCTGATCAGATAGCTCCTATAGGACCCTTCTGATTTTTGTCTGCTCTGTTTACAAAGGCATTTCTATGGAGTAAAGGTTTAAATGAAATAAAAAAAATCACTCTTCATGTTTCTGAAATATTACCTGTCTTCCAGAAACTCTTCTCTTGCTTTGAAAATTTCATCAGTTCAGAATTTCATTTATTAACCCTTTACATCGTGAATATTCATGTAAGAAATAATGACATCATGAATAGTACATGTAATAAGATTATTTTGTATAATGGCACATGGACACAGGAATTTTTGGCCATAATAGAAACTTGAATCATATCTATATTATTTTATAAGCAAACAGAGCAGATCCTGACCAGATAGCTCCTTAACCCTTTCCCTGATATAAACCTGTTTTCATGCATTTGCAAACAGAGTAGACCCAGATCAGACGGCTCCTATAGGAGCCGTCTGATCAGGGTCTGCTCTGTTTGCTTATATAATTTGATAAGATATATTTCTTTGCTTTCTAAAATGGTTACAATGTTCCACCTTCCATATTTCTTTATAACTAATTTGTCCATGAATATTCAGCAGGTATTGAAAATTTGACTAAATATAGAACAGGGAAAGGGTTAAAGAGCCATCTAATCTGTTTTGCAAAGGGGTATTTATGGAGTAAAGAGTTAACCCTTACCCTCATATAAACATGTTTTCATGTATTTGCAAATAGTAGTCCCAGATAAGACGGCTCCATAGGAGTCATCTGATCAGGGTCTGCTCTGTTTGCCTATGGAATTTGATGGATCTGTTCTTTTACTTTCTAAAATGGTAACAATGTTCCACCTCCCATATTTGGCTATAATAAACCATATTGAAATTTATAATAAACATAGAACAGGGAACGTGTAAACAGTATCCTATTAACTTTTAGAGATTAAGTAAAAGTATTAAACAACATTCATTTCATTTAACCCTTTCCCTTATGTAAGCGCATTTTCAAGCATCTGCAAACAGAGTAGACCCAGATCAGACGGCTCCTATAGGATCCGTCTGATCAGGGTCTGCTCTGTTTGCTTATGGTGTAATATAGATCGGATTCTACAGCTTCTGCCTGAGCCAAAATGTCCTGTGTTCATATGCCATTATAAAAAATAATCTTATTAATATTCATGACATCATTTTTCCTTACATGAATATACAACAGGGAAAGGGTTAATTCTGAGATACTCAGCACCTAATCTGGATTCAAACTGATTGTAACTGTCGTGTAAGAGACGGTTTACAGTTATTATGATCGTATTCCCTTTTTTTCCTCCCAGGTGACATCTAGATGGACGTTCAGATGTCCGGGTTGTCCTCAGACATTAGCTCTCGACAGTTCTCACTTTGATGAGCGGCACAAATGTATCAACTTCTTTGTTGAAGTATTTGGCTACATGCCTCTTCTATACACACAGTATCGAGTGGATTCCATCTTATTTAAAACAAGGATCTCCCATGACAAGCAGAAATGTTTCAAGTTCATATAAAGTATTGAAAATTCCATTTCTGATAGAACCCTGGCTATAGTACTCTGCTCAAACCCTGGTACCCATACTAGTTCATCGTGGTGGAAAAGGAGAACCAGTCTGTTGGCCAGATGTCAGCCATGACGAGCCTGGCGCCTCTTTCACAAAGCTTCTCAGAGGAAACTCCAGCATACTCTTTTTCTATTAATTAGTTTGCTTGAGTGAAGGGATGGTAGTAGGCTGACCGCTGTGGAGGTAGGGGTGCTGCCAGTGTGTGGTTGAGTGTTGGGTGTGGAGGTAGGGGTGCTGCCAGTGTGCGTGGTTGGTTGTGGAGGTGGGGTGCTGCCAATGTGTGTGGTTGGGTGTAGGGGTAGGGTTGCTGCCAGTGTGTATGGTTGGGTGAGGAGGTGGGGCTGCTGCTGTTGAGAGGGATATACGGTAAAACCCTTCTATTACAATGACTAAAACAGGTAAAATTCTGGCATTATAACCCTCTACATAAATCCATCTTTCTAGGTCTTGCAAACAGAGCAGACCCAGATCAGATGGCTCCTTTAGAAGCGTCTAATCAGGGTCTGCTCTGTTTGCTTATGATATAATATAGATACGATTCTACAGTTTCTGCCATGGCCAAAACTTGATGTGTCCATATGCTATTACATGTATAGCAAATTAATCTACTTAATATTCATGACGTCATCATTTCTTACATGAATATTCATGGAGGAAAGGGTTAAACAGGTGGAACAGTAGAAACTGTCTTAACCCATAACCTCATTGGCTATTTTTAGATCCAACCTCTTTGAATAAATCTACCGAAAAGGTGCATTAACTAGAGAAAAGGAAAATTTTGTAATTCTGAAACCATTTGCGATAAATAGAGCATTTGCTCTTTAGGAGAAAATGCTCTATTTATTACAATAATTTTAAAAAGTGACTTTTACAGAGGCATAGAAAGGCATATTTATGGAGGAAAGGGTTAAGCGGCCATTCATTTATTGAACATACATGTAGAAGTGTTAAACAATTGTTGCTTAATGCTAGACAAAAGTAATGTACAATTGTACATAGCTCCTTTAGGAGCTTTCTGCATTTCTTTTGTCCTGCATGCAGCTTCTACCTGCCTTACAGACCCATAATTAGACCTTTTGATGACTGACTTGGGCAGGGTCAGCTGTAGCTTAATGCAGGACAAAAATAATGCAAAAAGCTTCCAAAAGGAGCTCTTTGCATTACTTCTGTTCTGCACTGAGTAGCCACATGCTTTGAAACATTTTCATGGTTCTTATGCTTTTGCTCCATAATAATGCCGTTGAAAACAAAATATAGATCCAAGTCAGACCACTCCAGTAGGAGCGATCTGATCAGAATCTGCTCTGTCGGGTAAGGGAATAATATAGATCTGATCCTACAGTTTCTGCCATGGCAGAAATGTCCTGTGTTAACCCATTACCTCATAGGCTATTCTTAGATACAACCTCTTTGAATAAATCTACCGAAAAGGAGCATTAACTAGAGAAAAGGAAAATTGTAGAATTTTGTAGTTTGAAACTATTGTGATAAATAGAGCATTTGCTCCTATAGGAGCAAATGCTCTATTTATCACAATGGTTTCACAAAGTGACTTTTACAGAGTCGTCAAAAGTTGTCAATATGAGGGAATGGGTTAATATGCCATTTTAAAAATTCATCTGATAAATTCTTACACAAATATTCAATGGTTAACCCTTTCCCTGTTCTATGTTTATTACAAAATTTAATACCTACTGAATATCCATGGACAAAATTGTTATAATGAAATATAGAAGGTGTAATAGTGTAGCCTTTTAGAAACTAAAGAAACAGATCTATCAAATTCCATTAGCAAACAGAGCAGACTGGGCCTACTCTGTTTGCAAATGCGTGAAAAGGCATTTATATGAAGGAAAGGGTTAAGGAGTCGCTATACAGAGGTTGTACGATGGATGATCGTCTGAAATTTTGAAACACCAGCATATACAGTTGAACTTCGATAACTCCAACTCGGATAACTCGAATTTCGGGATAACTCGAACTTAAAGTTCGGTCCTTCCAAAATCTTACAATACAGAATTGCTCTAAAATGTATCGCTACGCATATCTAGAAACACATTTCAGAGCTTAATGCAGGTCTACAGTAATGCTGAAAGCTCCTACAGGAGCTTTCAGCATTACTGTAGACCTGCATTAAGCTGTGAACTTGAGAAATTGTCCAGATTAGAAATCGGATAACTCGAATTTCCGTTATCTCTAACTAATTTATATAGTCGCTTGAAGTTCGAGATATCGAAGTTCAACTGTAGTACGTTTTTAATAAGTGAATTCAACATGTTGCTTTAGACCAAATTGATGATAGCCAATGATATTATTTAGTATTAAGTTTACAATGTTTTGTCTAGAAGCTACATGTATGTTAATTATATTTATTGTCCCGGCAGTGCTCAGTGAATCAAGATTCAGAACTCCGATGAATTTCAGTAACCAATGATGCCCCATTGATTTGTAAGTTTATCAAATATTGACAAATCTCATGGTGGGAGCTTCAATTTTGCAACATAGTTTTTTCTTGTATTTGTTTTTCATAGATTCATTTAGAGTATGGATCTTACTGAGACAGGAGCCATCTGATCTGGGTCTACTCTGTTTGAAAAGGTGTTAAAAGTGCATCATTGAGGTAAATGGCCAATCAGTTTTCGAAAGGTTTTTACCTATTTTTGTTATGGTGACATACATGGTTATAAAATCAGGATCACATTGTTTTAACTTCCTGAGTCAATATGTTATGGTTGGAAGCTTTAATCATCATTGATGATAGCTTTATGTTTTGCTATTAGACTGTGTGATAATTTAAACTATTACAGTAAAACCCCTCTAAACCGGAATTCTAGTAGAGAAGAATTAAGATGCTTTTGGGCAAGTGGCTGCTTAATGCAGGGTGAAAGTCATGATGAAAGCTCCTAGAGGAGCTTTCTGCATGACTTTCACCCTGCATTAAGCTGCCACCTGTCTCCAAGACTGATATTTATACTGAATATAACGTCCGGTTTAGAGAGGTTTTACTGTACTCCATGAATATTCATGAAATAATTGGTGATAGCATGGTTATTAGTTAACTGAATTTTTATAATGGCTTCATTAACAAGGGATTCTTTAAAATGACAGAAAATGTAGATCCAGCTCTATTATTATGTCATAAGCAAACAGAGCAGACCCTGATCAGATGGCTCCTCCAAGAGCCATCTGATCTGGATCTACTCTTTTTGCAAAGGTTTAAAAATGTGTATTTATGGAGTAAAGGGTTAAGCTTCTTAACGAGCATACATAATTAAACTATGGCAATTTTCGTCACAATAATTCATATATTCTTTAATTTAACCCTTTACTCCATAGATACGCCTTTTAATGCCGTAGAGACCCGGATCAGAACCTCCCATAGGAGCTGTTATATGGGGGTCTGCTCTGTTTGCTTATGAAATAACATAGATAGTTTTTGCCATGGTAAACAAGCCTTGATCATGATGTCATTATAAAAACTTTCATCTAATTGGTATGCATACATTACAGTCATTAGTCTTGACATGAATATTCATAGAGTAGAGGGTCAACCCTTTTCCTGTTCAATATTCATGAATGAAATAATGACATCATGAATATTTTTAGCTATTAAATTGTTGTAAGGTAAATTTTCAAGGAAAGTTTTAGCTTCAGCAAAAACTGTAGAATCAAATCTATATCATTTCAAAAGCAACCAGAGCAGACCCTGGTCAGACGGCTAGGAGCCATCTGATCTGGGTCTACTCTGTTTGCAAATGCATGAAAAGGCGTTTATATGAAGGAAAGGTTAACGTGATGACAGAAGTTTAATGTATACCTGAGCACATGTGTGTCGTGCACTTCAGTTCACTTAACCATTTACCTAATATAAACACTTTGCAAACAGGGGAGACCCAGATGAGACAGCACATGTAGAGTGTCTGATTAGTTTCTGCTCTATTTGCCTAAGAGATGATTCTGCAGTTTCTGCCATTGCCAAAAGATTCCCTTATTCATCATAACAGTATAAAAAAAATAAACTAACGAATATTCATGAATTCATGAAGGAAATGGTTAAATCGCTGAAAAAGTGGGGTTTTTTTTTTCATTTTTTCGGCCCCCCAAAGCTTGTTCATTTTACAAGCAATTATACAACCTTGATGGTTAAATGCAAAAATAGCCTCTGTATTGATTATACAGATTGAGTTCTATTTAGCAGTGTTTTTATTACCTTTTTTAGCTTTTGCAATTTTTAGCCCACCTCGCACAAAGTGCCAAGGTGAACTATCAGGACCGTCCTGTGTCCGGTGTCGTGTGTCTGTGTCAAGAAGTTCTTTAACCCTTTCCCTGTTCTATGTTTATTCCAAATTTTAATACCTACTGAATATTCCTGGACGAATTAGTTATAATGAAATATGGAAGGCGGAACATTGTAGCCTTTTTAGAAAGCAAAGAAACAGATCTATCTATTAGCAAACAGAGCAGACCCTGATCAGACGGCTCCTCTAGGAGCCGTCTGATCTGGGTCTACTCTGTTTGCAAATGCGTGAAAACATGTTTATATGAGGGAAAGGGTTAAATAACTTCTCCTAAACTACTGGACCATATTTACTCAAATTACTCAGGAAGTTCTGTTTGGAAGGTGCTCTTTCAAAGTGGCCCAAAAAATTGAATTTAATGTAGTACTCTGGTTTCAATGGCAGCCAAAAAGAAAAACTTTAAAAATCTTCTTGTCTAAAACCAGTTCTCATAATTATTTAGTTTAACCCTTTCCTCAATAAATACGCCTTTCAACGCCTCTGTAAAATTAACTTTTGAAAAAAATTGTAATAAATAGAGCAAATAGAAACAGAAATATATAATTAAAAGTTTTAAAACCTAAACCTGAATTCTAGTAGAGAAGACTTTAGATACTTTTAGTAGGCAGGTGGCAGCTTAATGCAGGGTGAAAGTCATGCAGAAAGCTCCTCTAGAAGCTTTCTGCATGACATTCACCCTGCATTAAGCTGCCACCTCTCTCCAAGACCGATATTTATACAGAATTTAATATACGGTTTAGAGGAGTTCTACTGTATACTGAAAATTTGAAAACCTTCTTTTCTGAAACCAGATGGCCTAGAGCTCCTATACTGCATTTGGTATGTATCATAATATTGAGGTCTTCTACAATGCTTGTACAAAATGCCTGGCGTTAATATTGGTCCCAACTTGAGGCACCATGTTATCAGTAGAAATATAATAGTGAAACCTTTAAAAATGTTCTTCTCTTAACCCATTCCAGCCGAGAATATTTTTAGATCAAACCTCTTTGAATTAATCTACCGAAAAGGGGCATTTACTAGAGAAAAGGAAAAAAATAGAATTATATAGTTTTGAAACCATTGCTCCTATCGAGCAAATGCTCTATTTATTGCTTGAAGAAATTACTTTTATAGAGGTGTCAAAAGACGCCAGTAGGAGGGAATGGGTTCCCTCATAGGCTATTTTTAGACCCAACCTCTTTGAATAAATCTACTAGAGAAAAGGAAAATGTTAGAATTGTGTACTATTGAAACCATTGTGATAATTAGAGCATTTTGAGCAAATGCTCTATTTATCACAATGGTTTCAAGAAATGACTATTACAGAGGCATAGAAAGGCATATTTATGGAGGAATGGGTTAAACCATATGACATTCGATCCGACGTATCATCTTGAAGACCTTTACCAAGGTTATTCAAATTATGTCCCTGGGGTTATTATTGACCCCACCCCAGGGACCTTTTTCTCAGGTGAGCGACCCAGGGTCATCATAGCCCTTTTGTTTTATAATTCCTAATGTTGGAAACTTTTGCTAAACTACTGATTTTTATGGTGTTTTTTGGCTCTTTTGAATATAGCAGGTTTTCTATAGTTACATGATATACAAACTCTTAGTATGTTCTCAAGTGTCTTATTAGACAGATGTTGAGTTATCAGATACACAAGAATAACCTCAGAATCAAACAAAAGTGTTCTTTATCTAAGAGATGTGGTCTGTTTTGGCAAACTAAACATAACCCTTTCCCTTTTTAAACTTTTCATGAATATTTATTAGCTGCATTTTTATAATGGCATATGTATACAAATTGTTTTAGTATTTGTAGGTACTGAAGAGTCATATCTATTATAATTTCATAATCAAATGGAGCAGACGCTGACAAGACAGCTCCTGTAGGATCTTGTCTGTTTACAGTTACGTGAAACGGCATTTGTATGAGGGAAAGGGTCAAGATTTCTTGTTTACATGCACATGCACCAGAGTATTTGTATACAAATTTCTGAGATGCATATATATCACGGCTTTGCTTAGTTTTGTATTGTCTTATATGAAGCAGGTTTGAAATGCTTCATTGAATATAGCAGGTTTTTGTGTCGCCTGCCGAGAGGCAGTGTGTCACTTAGGGATCACTTTTCCGTCGTCTGTCCGTCCGTCTGCCCATCACACTTTCTTTTTTTGGCTGTCATTTCTAAATTAATCATTATAGAGCTTTCATATTTCACATGTGTCTTGCTCTCATTGAGGACCATTGATGTAACTAAGGTCCATTAGTCTGCATGCAATACTTTTTGAGTTATTCCCCTTTGTTCTGATTTTCGCACTTCATCATATTAGCAGTTTTTGTGTCAGTTGCGAGCAGGTGACACATGTGTTCCTCCGAACACACTTGTTACATTTACTGGTTTGAAGAGCTGGTATATTAGGATATTGCTTTATGCATAGTTTTAACTTTGTTTAATCTTCCTTTTTATGTACAACATTTCTTTTGAAATTATAGTTTTGCCCGAGTTTCAGTTTATCCTAAAGCATCTGATTGGTTAGATTTTGAGTGAGACTTAAAATCTGATGAATCAGATATTGGAGAATGAACTCTGTGCTGGAACTCAGAAGTTTTATAACTTTCGGACTTGATTAACCCTTTACTCCATAAATACACTTTTCTACGCCTTTGCAAACAGAGTAGACCCAGATCAGACGGCCCCTATAGGAGCCGTCTGATCAGGGTCTGCTCTGTTTGCTTATGTAATAATATAAATGTGAATCTATAGTTTCTGCTTTGGCAAAATTTTCATGTGTTAAAACATTGTATGCCATTTTTAAAATTAATCTAATTACTATTTGTAACTTCATTATTTCTTGCATAAATATTCATGGAGTAAAGGATTAACCCATTACATCATAGGCTATTTTTAGATCCAACCTCTTAGAATAAATCTACAGAAAAGGAGCATTAACTAAAGAAAAGGAAAATTTTAGAATTTTGTACATGTAGTTTGAAACCATTGTGATAAATAGAGCATTTGCTCCTACAGGAGCAAATGCTCTATTTATCACAATAGTTTCAAGAAGTGACTATTACAGAGGCGTGGAAAGGCATATTTATGGAGGAAAGGGTTAAACTCCAGTCAGCATCATTCTGATAATTGGACACATTATGCTAGCCCTAACATGATTAGCAGTATAAGAGGTTAACCCTTTACGTCATGAATATTCATGCAAATCTCCGCCCATTGTGATTATTAATGCATTTATTTCTTGCCCCTCACCGTTGTGGGTCGAATCCAGACCTGGCCATTTGGATTTTTCATGTGAGGAAGCCTTCCAGCTGGCTTGCAGTAGGTCGGTGGATCAACCCGCTCAGTGCACTAAAACAATGCAATTTTTTCTGTGCACAGAAAAAATTCTGAAGTCTTCTTATATCTGTAACTAGTTGGACATCATGATATGACGAAAGTACTGTTAAAGCAATGTAAAAACACCAATACAAATTTCTTGTATTGAAAGGCATTCAGTTTTTGTATCAAAAACAGTTCTTGTTATATTTTGTGTATGGTTTGTGTGCAGAAAGGTGCTATAAAGTGTGCCATTGTAGGGAGGTTTACACTGCTTTTGTGTCATGAATTTACTTTGTGTGTATCATAAATTCTGTTGTACTGCAGAACCTGTCTTGAGGGGCCATGCATCTATTGAACATAGGAGTCTTAAAATACTGTTGGTAGCTTAATGCAGGGCAAAAGTAATACAGTAAACTAGTATAGGAGCTTTTTGCATTACTTGTGACCTGCATTGAGCTACCTTACAGATCCATAATTAGACATCTTTTGATGGCTGCTTAAGACAGGTTATGGTGTATCATAAGTGCTGTTGTATTTTGTTTTCTATTATGTATATGGTATGATAGATGGAATATACTGTAAGACTATTCATATCTGCATGCATTTTTATGATTCCAAAAAAAATAATTTTGTGTGTGTGTAAAAGGGAGGGGGTTGGCATGCAAATACAGGTATATCTGTCAGTCAGTGCATCAGTTTGTCCATCCGTCTGTCTTGTCTTGTATATAGTATGTTCCAATTCTCAAAGAGTACAGGTCTGACTGCCAATAGGTCACACATGTAATATATAAATCTAATCTTGAATGATTTTCAAGTGAGTTATGGCCCATATTTGTTTCCTTTAACCCTTTCCCTGTTCTATGGTTATTCCAAATTTCAATACCTACTGAATATTCATGGACAAATTAGTTATACTGAAATATTTTAGGTAGAACATTCTAGTCATTTTAGAAAGTATAGAAACAGATCTATCAAATTCCATTAGCAAACAGAGCAGACCCTGATCAGACGGCTCCTCTAGGAGCCGTCTGATCTGGGTCTACTCTGTTTGCAAATGCGTGAAAACATGTTTATATGAGGGAAAGAGTTAAGGAGCGTCCTTCTGATTTTGCCTATATTCTTCCATTAACCCTTTACTCTATATAATCACCTGTTAATACCTTTGCAAACAGAGAAAGACCCAGATCAGACAGCTCCTGTAGGAGCAATATGATCAGGTTGATCTGTATGCTTATAGGATGATATATCATTCTTCAGTTTCTGCCATTTCTAGAAGTTCTTGTATTCATGTATATGTTCCACTGTAAAAAATCAGGTTATTAATATGCATGGTTTCATTATTTCTTACATGAATATTCATAGAGTAATTGGTTAAAAACATAATTATGAAAGAAATTATACCAGTTTTTACTTGCATTGATGTTAACCCTTTCCCTGTAAACATTTTTTCACGCATTTGCAAACAGAGTAGACCCAGATCAGATGGCTCCTATAGGAACCATATGATCAGGGTCTACTATGTTTGCTAATGGAATTTGAAATTGATAGATCTGTTTCTTTGCTTGATAAAATGGCTACAATGTTCCTTCCACTTTCCATATTTCGTTATAACTTTTTTTGTCCATGAATATACAGTAGGTATTGAAATTTAGAATAAATATAGAATATGGAAAGGGTTAATGAAACAGAAATTTACTTGTATTCACGAGGATCTCATAAATACTTGTATTATAAAGAGATGTATGCTTGTATTATGATTGTACATGATGTTTGTCTAGGCTCCCTTTGAATGCTGAGTTTTCAAAGTGGAATGGTCCATCATTGCTTAACCCATTCCAGCATAGGCTATTTTTAGACCCAACCTCTTTGAATAAATCTACCGAAAAGGAGCATTTACTAGAGAAAAGGAAAATTTCAGAATTGTGTAGTTTTGAAACCATTGTTATAAATAGAGCATTTGCTCCAACGGAGCAACGTTGGAGCAATTGCTCTATTTATCACAATGGTTTCCAGAAAGTGACTTTTACAGAGGCATCAAAAGGCAGCAATATTAGGGAATGAGTTAATGGTATACTGTAGTTTATTCAGTGTGAATATTAATAGTGGTTTGAATGACAAAGCATGCAGAGCCTAATTAGAAGGCTCCTCTTCAGGATCCGGGATACTGATTATATTTTTTTAAAGAATTTGAAGAAAAACGCCAGTTTGAAATCTGAAGCGGATGATTATCTTAGCAGATGAGATTTATTTGTCGCTGAAAGGGTTATCCTTTAACTTTTCCCCTGTTCTATACTTATCACAGAATTCAATGCCTATTAAATATTCCTGGACAAAATAGTTATAATGAAATATGGAAGGTAAAACATTGTAGCCATTTTAGAAACTAAAGAAACAGATCTATCAAATTCCATCAAATTCCATTAACAAACAGAGCAGACCCTGATCAGACGGCTCCTATAGGAGCCATCTGATCTGGGTCTACTCTGTTTGCAAATGCATGAAAATGTGTTTGTAAAAGCACACCTAGGCACACCTTGACTTGCATTGGCAAACAGCTTGGATCTAGATTAGATGCAGAGTAACTTGGGATCTCATCATTAGAGGTCCAGATCAGATGGGTAAATTTAAACATTTTCAACAATATCTCCTATATTTCTCCACCAAACCCTATACTATGACCACTCTGTAGAATTGTCCCTTTACTCCATTAATACTCATGTTAGAAATATTGATATCATGAACAGAATTTTTGTGACAGAAACTGTAGAACCTTTGAATTCCCTGATCTTGGTCTACTCTGTTTACAAAGTTGTGAAAAGGCGTATATACGAAGGAAAAGGTTAGTAGTGTCCCGCATTCAAATTGTTAAAGATTTCTCCCCCCCAAAGATCTTTGTAATCATTTAGGGCATTTTATGTGTTCACCGTGTACTGTTTACTATACATGTACTTTGTAAAATTCAATTATATGTATCATATAAACATGTATATATATGCCTTATATGTACAGTAAAATCTCTCTCCCGGACGTTAAATTTGATATAAATATCAGTCTTGGAGGCAGATGTCAGCTTAATGCAGGATGAAAGTCATGCAGAAAGCTCCTCTTTCTGCATGACTTTTACCCTGCATTAAGCAGCCACCTGCCTAAAAATATTTAAATTCTTCTCGACTCGAATTTCGGTTTAGAGAGGTTTTATTGCATCATATTAACATGTATCATACATCAGACTAGGGAAGGAAATCTACAAACTGCATATACCAGATCAACTGTGCACTGTGTTACATTGCAGTATCAAAAATAGATCAGAAGCAGGGCAGGAGGTGAAGTTAGAGTCTGTATTGTTTATTGGTATAGTGTACATACGACTTAAGCCCTTTAACCCATTCACTCATAGGTTATTTTTAGACGCAACCTCTTTTAAATAAATCTTTCAAAAAGGAGCATTTACTAGAAAAAAGGAAACATTTAGAATTGTGTAGTTTTGAAACCATGGTGATAAATAGAGCATTAGCCCCTATGGAGCAAATGCTCTATTTATCACAATGGTTTCCAAACATAATTTTACAGAGGTGTCAAAAGGCATCACTATGAAAGAGTGAGTTAACTATTTCCCTGTTGAATATTCATGTAAAAAATAATGACATCATGAGAATTAAATTGTTGAATTTTTATAATGGCATTTACAGTAAAACCTCTCTATAATGGCCACTAAATTGTGTTAATTAGTTGGTATTTAGGGCAAGTGGCTGCTTAAAGCAAGGTATATAGGAGCATTCTGTTTTACTTTCACCTTGCTTTAAGCAGCCACCTGCCTTTATCACAAAATACTTGATGTAATTTAGTTCCCATTATAGAGAGGTTTTACTGTAGATGTATAAACAGGATTGTTTTGAACTGGTAGAAACTGTTGAGTCAGATCTATTATAACGTCATGTAAACACATTTTCACGCCTTTGCAAAGACCGTAGGCCAAGATCAGATGGCGCCTGTAGAAGTAGACTGATTAGGGTCTGCTGTTTGCTTATGACATTATATACATGTAGATCTGATCCTACAGTTTTTATACGCCCACCTAATAAAGGTGGTCGTATATTGTCGTGGCCCTGTCCGTCCGTCCGTTCGTTCGTTCGTTCGTTCGTCCGTCAATATTTTGTTTGTCCGCTGTTTTCTGGGAAAACTATTTGACAGATATTAATGAAACTTCACACAAATGTTTAATGCATCAAGATCTCAAGCTGAGTTGATTCTGAGGTTCATTTGATTTTTCATTTCAGAGTTATGGCCCTTGTTTTAAAAAAATGAAATAGTTTGTCCGCTGTTTTCTGGGAAAACTATTTAAAAGATATTAATGAAACTTCACACAATGTTTAATGCATCAAGATCTGAAGCTGAGTCAATTCTGAGGTTCATTTGATTTTTCGTTTCGGAGTTATGGCCCTTTTACTTAAAAATAGTGCAAATACATGCAAATAGTTTGTCCGCTGTTTTCTGGGAAAACTATTTGACAGATATTAATGAAACTTCACACAAATGTTTAATGCATCAAGATCTGAAGCTGAGTTGATTCTGAGGTTCATTGGATTTTTCATTTCAGAGTTACGGCCCTTGTCCTTAAAAAATATGCAAATAGCTTGTCCGCTGTTTTCTGGAAAAACTATTTGAGAGATATTAATGAAACTTCACACAAATGTTTAATGCATCAAGATCTGAAGCTGAGTCAATTCTAAGGTTCATTGATGTGTCGTTTCGGAGTTATGGCCCTTGTATTTAAAAAATAATGCAAATACATGCAAATAGTTTGTCTGCCGTTTTCTGGGAAAACTATTTGACAGATATTTATGAAACTTCACACAAATGTTTAATGCATCAAGATCTGAAACTGAATTGATTCTGAGGATCATTTGATTTTTCTTTTCCGAGTTATGGCCCTTGTCCTTAAAAATAATGCAAATACATGCAAATAGTTTGTCTGCTGTTTTCTGGGAAAACTATTTGAGAGATATTAATGAAACTTCACAAAAATGTTTAATGCATCAAGATCTGAAACTGAATTGATTCTGAGGATCATTTGATTTTTCTATTCAGAGTTATGGCCCTTGTCCTTAAAAAATAATGCAAATACAAGCAAATAGTTTGTCCGCTGTTTTCTGGGAAAACTATTTGAGAGATATGAATGAAACTTCACAAAAATGTTTAATGCATCAAGATCTGAAGCTGAGTTGATTCTGAGGTTCATTTGATTTTTCATTTCAGAGTTATGGCCCTTGTCCTAAAAAATATGCAAATAGTTTGTCCGCTGTTTTCTGGGAAAACTATTTGAGAGATATTAATGAAACTTCACAAAAATGTTTAATGCATCAAGATCTGAAGCTGAGTAGATTTTGAGGTTTATTTGATTTGTCGTTTCGGAGTTATGGCCCTTTTACTTAAAAAATAATGCAAATATATGCATATAGTCTGTCCGCTGTTTTCTAGCAAAACTGTTTGACAGATATTAATGAAACTTCATACACATGTTTAATGCATCAAGACCTGAAGCTAAGTCGATTCTGATGATCATTTGATTTGTTGTTTCGGAGTTATGGCCCTTGCACTTAAAAAATAATGCAAATCTATGCAAATATGAGGATGGCCATAACTTTTCATTTGAAATGATATTTACAGATTAGAAAATGTCAACACTTATAAGGCATGTTGAATCAGAGAACGTTTGCAAGTGGGCGTATTATGTACCGTATGCGGTACTCTTGTTGTCTAAGCCGTCAATCCCCCTTTTATTTTTTTACTTATAAAAGTAAGTTAATGAATATTCATGAAATGATAAATTCAGGGATCTGGTTATTTAACCCTTTACTCAATAAATACCCCTTTCTGCTCCTTTGCAAACAGAGTAGACCCAGATCAGACGACTCCTATAGGAGCCATCTGGTCAGGGTTTACACTGTTTGCTTATGGAATAATATATATGTGATTCTATAGTTTCTGATTTAGCAAATATGTCATGTGTTAATATGCCATTTTAAAAAATAGTCTAATTAATATTCATGACATCATTATTTCTTACATAAATAATCATGAAGTAAAGGGTTAATGTCCAGGGTCCCGTTTTCCTAAAGATCGCACAAGATCATAAGTCCACTATATAATAATCCAACTGGATCTTGCAATGGCATATTAGAACTTAGATAATTCCTGTCATACAAAGGCAGCCCTTGTTACAGTGCGGTAAACAAGTCACTAATGTCTTTTGCAAACAGTGTATACCCAGATGAGAGGGCTCCTAGAGGAGCCCTCTCATCAGGGTCTGCACTGTTTGTCATGTTACACTTTGCTTTAGAAAAAATCCCTAAATATTCACCATAAGCTTGACCTGTTCGAAGTTTGGAATAGTCCATTTGAAAATTCAGCGTTGTAAGGGTTAAATGAATGGGCGATAATTTTGACTGTTCCAGTGGTCAAATGTGGTCACACGATCTTTAGTGAAACAGGCACAGGTGCCCTCTTTCTTTTGGCGATGTTAGTCTTTTAACTTTATTTACCTTTGTATATATCTACAACATGAGGGGATATATCTACAAGTGTGGGTAAACCTCCAGGTGCCCTCTTTCTTCTGGCGATGTTAGTCTTATAACTTTATTTACCTTTGTATATATCTACAACATGAGGTATATATCTACAAGTGTGGGTAAACCTCCAGGTGCCCTCTTTCTTCTGGTGATGTTAGTCTTATAACTTTATTTACCTTTGTATATATCTACAACATGAGGGGATATATCTACAACTGTGGGTAAACCTCCAGGTGCCCTCTTTCTTCTGGCGATGTTAGACGCATAACTTTATTTACCTTTGTATATACATTTTATATATGTATCTACAACATGAGGGGATCTATCTACAATTGTGGGTAAACCTCACAAAGATATTGTCATATACCAAAATGCTTTAAAATGAATAAAAACAAACAAAACATATAAAGCTAGAATTTATATTTTATTTTTAAACTCTTCTCAGTCTTGCACTGTAAATGCGTAATCTTGGCTTCTCCAAACTATGAGGGGTCATAGATAAGTCCGTGGCCTAGGGTAGAAACAGACCACTAATAAACATACCATTTGATGTCCGTGCAGAAAAGGTGTTATAATCACTCTGCAGAGATAGAAGGATTTTTTCTCTCTGTTGTTTGCCAGAATTTGATTCTCAAAGCTACTTGCTATGAGTACTTGTAAGCACCATAAATTATCTCTGTCAAACAATATTGTTTTCTGTTGGCTACCTAGTCATGTTGGAATTCGGGGAAATGAAGAGGCAGATAAAACGGCCAAGTCATCCCTGAATCTGAATGAGGCAGTTTTCAAAATACCATATACTGATTTTAAACCATTGATTAAACAGCATATATGTTCCAAATGGCAGGTTTCTTGGGACAGCAATATTAACAATAAACTTCATGCCATCAAACCAACCATTGGTGATTCTCTTTTAAATTATAGAGCTGTACGAAGAGATGAGGTGGTCCTAGCTCGCTGTCGCATCGGACACTCTCATATTACTCATTCCTATTTACTAAAGCGCGAAATTCAACCAGAATGTGTCTTCTGTCAAGAGCCATACACAGTAAAACATTTTTTGATTGAATGTATTGACCTTTCTATAATAAGGCGTAAATACTTTTCTGTTGATTCTATGCATCAGTTATTTAATACAGTTCCCTACGAGAATATAATTTCGTTTTTGAAAGAGACTGGTCTTTATTCTAAAATATAAATCTTTTTAACCCGTTCCATTACATTATTTCTGTATTCCTTTCTACATTTTCATCTTCGTATATTTTAATAATTTACACACTCGTTGATCGAGATTTTTTATTGATTTTCATAGTTTCATCATAATTTTCGTCATTGGCGCTATATGACCTTTTTAGTGTCGCGGTGCCGTAAAACCCAACTCACTCACTCACTCACTTCTAAGCAAATGGACGATGTTGTCCATTGCGCGATTATTCAATACCTTGGCCTCAAAGGCTTATCACCTAAGGAGATTTATGAGGACATGGTAGCTACAATAGGGGAGCATGCTCCATGTTATAGCATGGTGAAAAAATGGGTCGCTGAATTTAAACGCGGTAGAGAGTCTTGAAGATGGCCCCCATCCTGGCAGGCCACCAACTGTCACGTCAAAGGACACCCTCAATAAAATCCATGATATGATTATGGCAGATCGGCGAATTACACAGTGGTACATTGCTACACAGCTGGGTATATCAGGAACGAGTCCATGCAAATATCCATAATGATTTGCAAATGACAAAGGTTTCTGCCAAAACTTCTGAGCCTCGACCAGAAACGAGTTCGGTGCAACATGTCCAGGGAAAACCTTGCCATGTTTGAGCGGGAGCAGGAGAAGTTTATCAAGCAGTTTGTAACTGTTGATGAAACATGGGTTCACCACTTCGAACCTGAGACAAAACAACAGTCAAAACAGTGGAACACTCAGGATCCCCCCCCCCCCCCCCCCCGAAAAAAGCCAAGTCGACAACATCCGCTAGGAAGCCGCAGTTTTCTGGGATGCGAAAGGTGTGCTGCTAGTGGATTATCTTGAAAGAGGTCACACTATAACCGGAAGGTATTATGCTGACCTCATGAGGCAGCTTTGTGAAAAAATCAAGGAGACAAGGCGTGGCAAGCTGTCATTAGGTGTGCTCTTCCATCAGGACAATTCTCCACCACACAAGTCCACTGTTGCCATGGCTGCCATTCAGGAATGTGGTTTCCAAATGGTTGAGCATCCACCATATTCCCCTGATTTAGCACCCTCTATTACCTATTCCCCAATATGAAAAAGGAACTCAGCGGCCGCCATTTTCGCACTGATGATGACCTCACACAAGCTGTTGAAGCATTCCTTGAGGCTGAAGATGCCACCTTCTACAGGGAAGGTATCCAAATGCTCCAACAACGTTGGACAAAGTGTGTACGCTTGCAAGGTGACTACGTTGAAAAATAAATGAAAATATTGAGGTCAAACTGCTGCTCCCTGCCTCAGGCCACGGACTTATCAATCACCCCTCGTACATGTATTTGTAATTGTGGTATCTTTTTAAACCCGTTACTCTATAAATACACATTTCTACACCTTTGCAAACAGAGTAGACCCAGATCAGACGGCTCCTATGAGCCGTCTGATCAGGGTCTGCTCTGTTTGCTTATAATGCATTAACCCTTTCCCTCATATAAACGTGTTTTCATGCATTTGCAAACTGTTTGCTAACATAATTTGATAGAGCTGTTTCTTTACTTTCTGAAATGTCTACAATGTTCCACCTTCCATATTTCTTTATAACTTTTTTGTTAATGAATTTTCAGTAGGTATTGAAATTTGGCCTTAATACAGAACAGGGAAAGGGGTAACATAGGTTAACATAGGTATGATTCTACCCTTTCTGCCAGGGTCAGCAATTCTTGCGTTCATATGTCATTATAAAAGTTAATCTTATATGTATCCATGATGTCATTATTTCGTCAATGAATATTTATGGAGTAAAGGATTAGATAAAAGAGTAGAACATTAATGACAAACGTGAGTTTTCAGTTTTGTCTGTCGATTTGAAAAATCAAAGTGTTTTAATTCATCCTATTCTTAACGGATTCTATCGAATAATTGCCAGCAATCGCCGAAGACAGTAGTACACTCCATTTTCAACATTGCGTTTTTTGGTGTTAACGTTTTACGTGTTTGTGGTGTGCGGTGGTCTGGTGGAAACGCGCTTGACTGCCGGTCTAGAGGTCCGGGGTTCAAATCCAGGCCCCTCCCGGACATTTCTGAGTCGCCTTTCAGTGTCTTCCACCCGCACCTCCTCTCAACCCAGGGGTTAAAATGGGTACCTGTGAGGGTCACTAGCCGGTACTGCATGGTTGCGCCGCATCTTAGCAGTGCTCAGTATTGTAGGCGAATGACTCAATGGCCAGGGGAGTATGTACAGTCGGCTGAGCGTTTGGACTGAAAGTAGACTATAACTAGGTACTTTTTAATAAAAAGTTTTTTATGCCCCCGCCTTTAGGAGACGGGGGCATTAAGTTTTACCCTTGTCCGTGCGTACGTACGTCCGAAATTTTCGTCAGGGATTTCTTGGCTTGTGTAAGGTGCAATGATTTGATATTTGGTTTGAAGCATTATCATAGTAAGTTGTACCGGTTTTTTTTCCGTTTCAGGTCTGTCGTCCATCTACTTCCTGTTTGCCGACACTTTGATTGAATTTTGGTGATTGTTTAATGACAAAAAAGTTTGTCAAAGATTTCATCGCTTGTGTAAGCTGCAGTATTTTGATATTTGGTCTGAAGCATAATCGTAGTGAGTTGTACCGTGTCTCCCCTTTTCAGGTCTGTCATTCATCTACACCCTGTTTGCCGGCGGGGGCATCCGTGTCCCATGGACACATTTTCTTTTATTTTACTCCATGAATAATCATGTAAGAAATAATGACCTCATGAATATCAATTAGATTAATTGTTATAATTGCACATGGACAAAGGAATATTTGGCAGGAACTTAAGAATTTTATCTGCATCATATCATATAGGAGCCATCTGATCCGGGTCTACTCTGTTTGCAAAGGCATAGAAAGGCGTATTTATGGAGTAAAGGGTTAAATTCAGTATTGTGAGTTGGTAAAAAACTGTGAAAAAAGGATGTACACAGAACTTAACTAAATTGTACGAAGTCCTATATTTCAACGTTATTCAGTTAACCATATTTCCCTTTCGTGACGAATTCTTATTGACATGGTTACGTCTGTCACGTGCACATGCCTTATATGGGTGTCCCTTCAGTAATCTACTGACGGCATAATCCCTCCACCAGTAGCGTAGCTGCATCCAAATGAAATGTACACACCGTGGCATGCTCCCTCGAGAGAATTTTGTTATACAGTAACACCTCTCTACAACGGCCACTAAATTACATCAAGTATTTTGTGTAAAAGGCAGGTGGCTGCTTAAAGCTAGGTGAAAGTAAAACAGAACGCTCCTATAGGAGCGTTCTGTTTTACTTTCACCTTGCTTTAAGCAGCCACCTGCGCTAAATACCAACTAATTAACACAATTCAGTGGCCGTTATAGAGAGGTTTTAGTGTGCTAGATAGCTGTATGTGGATTTTGGAGTATATCTCAGAATTATTTCACTGTTCATATTACCGAATCAAGCAATTTAACCAATTCATTGATAGGCTATTTTAAGGCCCAGCCTCTTTGAATAAATCTTGCTCTATACTACCGAAAAGGAGCATTTACTAGAAAAGAGGGATTTTAAGAATTGGGCAGTTTTGAAACCATTGTGATAAATAGAGCAGCTCAGTCACAATGGTTTCAAAGGTGACTGTCACGGAGGCACCAAAAGGCGTCGATATGAGGGAATGGGTATTACATGCCAATACAGAAGGTCTGTCAAAGTATACCCCCCTCCCCCCCCACACACACACCGTAGGCTTCCTCCCCCCCCCCCATTTTTGCCATTATAGTGCTTTAGCCTTTAAGGTTGATGTTACGCGCACGTTCGCGCGTGCGTAAGTGCGTATAGCTAGCTACGCCCCTAACCACTATTTGCAAACTGTCTGAATTTAGATTAGATGTAGAATGTCTGTTTCATTTTATCGAGTCAGATAAATGCAGCAGAGTTGCAGTAGACATGATTTTTCCACAGTAAGGTGAAGGTACACCAGTGACTCTATCGTTTTGCCAAATAACCGTCTAATACAGTAGAATCTGCCTAAACGGCCACGAAAAATATGTCTATGTATGGTTTTGCTAGGCAGTTTGTAGCTTAATGCATAATAAAATAATGCATAAAGCTCCTATATAGAAGCTTTCTGCCTTACTTGTGTCCTGCATAGAGCAACCACTTGCTTTTTAATACTCCTATTAACAATAAATGAATGCCCGCTTAAAACAGGTTGTACCGTATTGATGCACAATTTTCAGCCTTCTCCAAGAAAGCTATCGAAACACGCTCCTAGTTTATCCTTTCCCTATTAAACCTTTACTCCATAAATTTTATACACCTACGTCATCTATTACGTCATAAATTACGTCATACAGTAAAACCTCTCTTAACCGGCCGTTAAATTTAGTATGAATATCGGTCTTGGAGACAGGTGTCAGCTTAATGCAGGGTGAAAGTCATGCAGAAAGCTCCTAGAGGAGCTTTCTGCATGACTTTCACCCTGCATTAAGCAGCCACCTACCTAAAAGTGTCTAAATTCTTATCTACTAGAATTCCGGTTAAGAGAGGTTTTACTGTACCTTTACTCCATATATACTATAATACACCTTTTTAAGCTTTTGCAACATAGTAGCCTAATACACCCTTTTAAGCTTTTGCAAACATAGTAGCCTAATACACCTCTTTAAGCCTTTGCAAACATAGTAGCCTAATACACCTTTTTAAGCCTTTGCAAACATAGTAGCCTAATACACCTTTTTAAGCCTTTGCAAATAGAGTAGCCTCAGACCAGACAGCTCCTATAGGAACCGCCTTAACCCGTTCCCTCATATTGACGTTAATCAACACGAACGAACGAACATGTATAAGCATTTCAATTTATTGATATTCATGATAGAGCTATCATTGTTTCTTACATGAATATTCATGGCATAAAGGGTTAACATGATGATGGTACCTCTCACATTTTGGTCATAATTACTATATCTGAATATACAGGTACAGTAGAGACCCTCTAATGCGACCACTTAAAAACAACCATAGCTGTCTTAGTAAGCAGGTGGTTGCTTAATGCAGGACGAACGTTATGCAGAAAGCTCCTATAGGAGCTTTCTGCATAACTTTCGTCCTGCATTAAGCTACCACCTGCCTCTGCCACCCAGAAGTATGCCCCTTTTTGGTGGTCGCATTAGAGGGGTTTTACTGTATATACATGTACACAGCATGGTCTACCAGGACTCTCAACTCTTAACCCAGTTACAGACTACCTTAACCCTCATAGGCTATTTTAAGATACAATTTCTTTGAATAAATCTACTGAAAAGGAGCATTAACTAGAGAAAAGGAAACTTTTAGAATGTTGTAGTTTGAAATCATTGTGATAAATAGAGCATGTGCTCCTTAGGAGCAAATGCTCTATTTATCACAATGGTTTCACAAAGTGACTTTTACAGAGTCGTCAAAAGTCGTCAATATGGGGGAATGGGTTAACAGTCTGTTATATTTTTTAATAGAATATGACGTTATTTTGCATAATTATATAACATCTCAAAATATTAATTGAGCAAACATCTTTTAAAAAGTGCACTGCGTGTAATTTATTACAAGGGGGCCTTATAGTTGGCAATCCGAGGTGTAAAAAGTCGCTTTATTTTCGAGGTCAATGGCAATTTCTTGTAGAAATGTTTGAATACCATAAACGTGTTGCCAGATATTAAATATTTGTGGTTCTGGTTCATGCCACTGCCAAAACCCTCTTTGAAGGTCAGAAACTAGATCAAAGGTCAAATGAGTGCAAAAATGTAATAAAATCTCTATATAGTATAAACTAACCGTAATTTTGACAATTTCGACACTTTGTTTTGCATTTAATTTCTTAGCAATGCCTCCACAGTAAGTATAGACATTTTAATGGCACATTTAAGGAATATTTGAGTGACCTGGATGATTGCAAGTTCGAAAAACATCGTTTTAAATACGTTTACAGTACATTATCATATAGTATAATTATAACTTTGATGCAAATCTGTGCAAGTTATAGTACCTCTTCACGCAGATGTACATCTTTCGCGCAGATGTATCATTTAGAGATGATAATAAAAATGCCAGAAGATTAGTCTTTTATTGTCATAGTCTCAGTGTAATAATGGTCTGTTTGGTTGTACACAACTAATATTAGCTGTCTGTATCACTAGTGATTGAAACGCCATAGCTTCTGGTGAATATGGCGATGTTTTTACATAATGAATTGATATACATGTATGTTACTTACACCAGCAGTACTTATGACAAAACCCTTTCGACATTTGCAGTAAATTGATTGGCCATTTCAACAGTTACTGGTCATAAGTACCTACTCCCACTCAACAATGAACTCATAGACATATTCAGTGCCACTGGATATGAGTACCCTTCTCTATCCGTGATGACAATACTCTATATGCTATTGCAACAACCGATCACTAGTTAAACAGATAAACCTCAATACCCGGAATAAGTGAGCATGTCATAGTACTGACTCAAATATCTTTCGAAGGAAGCCTACCCCACATCTTGTCCACCTGTGGAAGGAGGCTAACACATGCTCTATGACCCATCAAAATAACTGACTTTGCAGCACACACGGCACATGAGCCCCTTTACCAATCTGTACTCTATTGGATATATTCAGAAAATGTGCACAGCCGCCCTCAAATTAGTGGTCATTTCTAAGTTAACATCCACAAGGTTCAGCCAGCCATAGTGCAACTCCACCACCCGCCATTTCTCACGAAAGAAGAATTGTGCATACAAAAAAGTGCTGAGGACCAAGGTACAGAAGAACTGGGCATATACAAGGAGCTACAGACAACTTACAAAGAAGAAGTGCAAGGAAACTCATCATGGGTATGTGATTGACCAAGTAACAGACACCAGCTATAAGAAGCTCTACACTTTTGTTATGAACAAGAAATGTGACAGCTCGGGAGTAACCCCACTGATGAATGATTATATTAACAATATTGATACACAAATCAATGTTAAAATACTGAACCACTAGTTCTCTGTCTTTACACATGAATACCTATCTCTCCATTGTGCCCTATTAGGATGCACTTCCTAATCATGTCACGATAAATAGTGTCTGCAAGGTTCTTAATGGCCTTAATCTCCACAAAGCTACCATCTTATCAAGGTTCTTGAAAGAAGTGGCATATTCCCTGGCCCCTGCTCTTGCTGTGATCTTCCAGGCCTCTCAACCAGGATAAAGTCCCCAGTGATTGTTAGACTGTCACGTTTATCGTATTTACAAAACAAATGGTCCAGAATAACTTCTTTACTGGCCTGTATCTCTAACTTCTGTTACATGTAAGATCATGAAAAACATCAAACACAGCAACCTGGTTTTTCTTAGTATCATGACATCATCAGCCAATGCCAGCATGGCCTCAGGAAGCAACGCTTCTGTGAGACAAATTGATCAATATGGTCAATGACCTTGTGTCAGATCTGGATCCGTCCCATCAGATTGACGCAATCTTGCTAGACTTTTCCAAAACATTTGACATAGCGTCTTAGACACCTGCTGCGTAAGCTCTAACACTTTGATTTGTATTGCAAAATGCTTGATTATATCCAACTAATCACGCCGGAAGGTGTTTCCTCCGAGTCAGTACCGATAACATCCAATGTTCATCAATGTGCCGTTCTCAGTCCTTTCCTTTCCCTCATAGGCAATAATGACCACACGGAATTCCTATGCCCTCCCTGTCGACTCTGCTGACGCATCACTTTTGTCATCGACAGTCTGTAGGAAAGGGAAGAGACTGGGTTCAATGCAGAGAAGTGCTAGGTCCTGCTTATCATCAACAAGCGGACACACATAGAGACCAATCATACTGTTCATAGCAAGAGACGGAAGACAACAAAGAAGGCAAAATACCTTGGGATGCTACTGTCTTCTAAATTGTCTTGGAAAGGTCATAAAGAAGGAAAACTGATCCACAGCCTTTCTACGTAGGAACCTTGGATCCTGCCAAAATTCAACCAAGGAGGAATGTTACAAACCTCAGGATCAGTCTGCAGGTTGAGTACACATCCTGTGTTTTGGACCCACATACCAAGGCTATGACAAATCGTGAGGAGATGGTCCAACATAGAGCTACCATATTTGTTATTTGAATTATTGCAGAAGACGCAGCGTTTGTGCCATGTTCAACATGATTTGCTCAAACAGAGGCAGAAAAATGTAAAGACCACGATGTGCTATTAGTGTAGCAAATAGCCCCAGGTTTGGAACACCCAACCGGTCTATGAAATATAACAAGCAATATTGGTCAGGATCTGTAGTATATGCAAATGAAATTCATTTTGACTGAAGCGGTTGGAGTTGGCCTGAAATCCAAGATGGCCGCCAAAATTGAGTGAAACTAAACATATAATATTTTGTCTTAATTTTCATTCATTTTCGTACCTACTGAATCCAAACCTGTTTTATTTTGAATAATAATAAAGAAATATCTTGCTTTGAAGTTTATAGCGGTCAATTTTTAAATATAAGGTCAAAGGTCAAAATATTTATACAAATTTTACCTCTGACAAATATGTTTTGTTCCCTACATTCTAAATATGAAACATTTTAACAAAAATTATGCATATTATATAAAATGACTATTGAGTTATATATACAAACATCATTATTTGCTAGATAAATTTGTTATTGTTGTACCTACTGACACCAAATATATTTTGATTTAACTAAACATTAAATGTTCTTGACTTGATTAACTTGAATTACATTTAGTTTATAGAAATCAAGGTTAAGTTCAAGGTCAAAGGTCCAACTGTATCAACATTTGACATCTGACAAAATTTTACTGTTTCCAATTCATTCAAATAAGAGATATTTGATAGTACATCAAAAAGTTTAGCGATGTTTGGTCTTTCAATTTCAACATCCTTATCCAGTAGATATAGTACACACATACATGTATATAGTAATTAGTAATATCAATACCGTTTTTTTTATTCTTCATACAATTATCTTTCGACGTGCCATGACATCGTGTGTCTTATTTCATATATGTTAAATGAAGCTCAAGATCAGTCTGCGCATACGGAGAGTCTGACCAGAGAGCTTCATTTTCCATTTTTCTGTACAATAGGGTTACAGTTACTTAAAAAGTGTAGTTCTCAGGTCAGACTGTGCATATGTACAGGCTAGAGCTGAAACAGTTCCTGGATATTTGTAACCGTTAAATCGGGAGTATTAACTGTCATTAACCGATTAATCGGAACTGTGTCACACAATCATTCAAACCTGGGACACCGTAAATCTTTGTACTAAATGCGACTGCATATATCAACATAATTATGATGAAAAGCAACGATAAGGGCCATTGTTATTATTGATATATGCTCGTGATAGTTACCTGGGTGTTAATATTGACATATGTCTGCGCACAAAGAAATGCCACAGATGTTCAATCTATATATATATACGGTCGGTCAGAATATAAACTGCAGGATATTTAGCTGTTCATCTGGCAGCTTATGTCTCAGCGAGTGTACTGGAATGTATCGTTTCATGTCTGTAATGGAAGTAATTCGTCCAGTTGGCATGTACATAATTATGCTTTGCAACAACCTGTTGGTAATGATGCAGAAGCAAAACAAAAACATCTGTCTCTGGCGTTTGAACAACTGTACAGGAAGACCCTTTATCTGCCTTATATTTAGCATGTAAAAAAATAGAGTGTCTGTTTCCTCTTGCTTTGATTTCATTGAAGGGATTTTGATGCACATGTCAGGTGTTATTTATTCATCTGTAGCACTTGGACTGTAATGTACTTTGCATAAGAAGATCTGTTGGAGACAAACAAGAGAGGTATGAGCATAAGTTTGGCATGCTAATGCATAGTCCAGCTATGGTCTCTTATAGGTGAAATGAACATCTTGAAGTGTGAGTACTCTCATTAGATCTGTCAGTCATTCTGAACTCATCCAATAAAGGGGTTATATTGCGGGAGATAGTGTCGAAAGGTCTGTCATGTCAGCTCCATTGTGTGTCACCATATGCTGCTCTTTACTCTGACAACATCGTATACACAACATCAGGAACACTTTTGTTGTTTTCTTCACACCACACTTCACAGATGACCAGAAGGTGGATATGTAAGGCGTCGTCAATTATTTTGAATGCGGTGAGTTCTCTGTCAAAGTCTTCACCTGACAGTGTATTAGAAACTGTGGCTGTTGCATACAAACCATGATCTGTCAATAGCTGCTTACGACCAGTATCATCATAGAGGTGTTCCTGCGAACACGGACATGAGGACATGCATACTCACTTTAATGGTATAACACCTTGTAACTCATCCTTTCTGCACCAAACGATTTCCAATGTCTTTGCTAGAAGGCTTATGCCGAACACAATCGGTACATATGACTGCCCCAGACAATTCATAACTTCCTTCCTTGACGCGGAAGAGTGTGGTGTACACAGTTCTGTATTCTGTAGGAATGACCATAATGATGGGGTTGTATGCTATACTTGAAGTCTTGATAAAATATTCCTGCATGCAAGTACTTGGATGTCTACTTATATGTAGACTAGTTCATTGGTGTTTTTGACTTTTCAGCGGACAGTGTAGCAGTAAGGTCAGACTGCCCAGATGCACATACTAATCTGGAGCTACATTGTCTGCATTTGGCATGTGACAAATGTCGCCTGTGGCGGCAAAAGGGTTAATTCATTCAGGGCATGCCATTAGTCATTCAAAACATTAATCATCAAGAACAAAATACATTTAGCTAATGTATACATATTCAAAGTTAAAAATAACTATTAAAGTAAATAATGGTAGATCTAGTAGATATATCAATATGATTTAGTAATTATCCACGGCTAGAGATGGATAATTGATATCTATTTTTCAGTAAATATATCCTGAAAGTGGGAGATCCTTCGAAAGCAAAAGTAGCAATAACCCCCCCCCCCCCCCCCCACCACCACTCTCGAAAATTGCAGACTCGGTTTTATTGTGTCTGTTTATAGACACTAATGATGACGATTAACCTCTATCCTGCCACAGACATCATTTGTCGGTTGTCTTATGCAAAAAGTGTAGCTCCAGATCAGCCTGCACATATTGAAACAAGAGCTAAACTGTCGTTAGTATGTAAAATCGAGTCGCATTGACTATAAATCAATGGACAGTGTAGCTCTTAGATCTAACTGTTGGTTGTTGTATATAGACTGTCAAAAGGAAAGCAAAACAGCATTTATCTAACTTATTTACATCTCTGAAGAATCTGTCCCTTTCTTGTTCTTACTTGCGATTTATTCACCAGATTACATTGAAGCAAACTACACAAATAGTTAGTGGCTAAATCATATACAAGGGGAGTAACTTTGCATTTCTTACAAATATATAACTTACTTCATAGTGAAACAAATTATTTTGGCTAAATTTAGCTTTTTCTCCATTGGAAATTGTCACAATAATTCCATTTGATGTCTATTTAGCAGGCACCATCAGTTTCACTTATTCTGAAAAAAGTCACACCACAGACATGTGATCTTGGACATCACCATGGCAACCAGAAATCTTGAGGAAAAATGCTAAACATTCAAAGTTAATACCTGATAATACGTGTTAGTATACAATAAATGGTATTTTGTTTTTGTAAGGAATGTTTCGCATTAAAAAAACTTGTTAAATGGCCATATTTTAAATAATTTGACCATTGACCTTGAACTTGACCTTGAAATCTTGGATTTCTGTCGACTCCAACCACTTTGGCACTAACGAAAATCGTTTTCATAGTCTACAGACCCTGACCAACATGTTGATATATGACACATCTTGTTATATTTCATAGACCGGTTGACCCCCTAAATATTCAAAATACGAAGTCTTGTTTGCTACACTATATAGGTCCGTGAATGATTTTGTTGCAGCTGACACCCCACCTTTTGACGCACTCTCGGTGCACCTATAAGAGGACACTCCTTAAGATTCGTTCCATGGTTTTGCAGGACCAGGGTTTTGCAGGCTGGGATATCAGCTGTCATTTTAAAATTGTTAATTATCATTTTCTAGATGAATACGTGCCCGTTCTACATCTTATGGGGTTTATATCTCTCAACTTATTCGATTCGGCCGAGCCTGTTCTTTGCTCGAAGATTTTAACAGTCGTAATTTAGTTATAACTGATAAACTTCTTAAGCAAGGTTACAGATATCACATACTTCGGAAAACGTTTTCTAAATTTTATTATCGAAATTTACCACTCATTAGTAAATATAATTGCAACCTACGGACGTTGCTGCAACAAGGCAGTTCTCAACCAGACTTTTATGGTGATGTTATCTACAAACTTAAGAAAATTGGGGGTCATATCGATTTTCATGATTTGTTTATTAAACGCATTAAAACATTTAAGAAGAAAGGTTATGATCCCATTATATTGCAACGCACTGCATGTTTGGTTATCGAACCTTTTTCAGATACGGGATGAGCTTACCAGACTCATGTATTACTTTTTCGCTGTTGTGCCCTGAACGGCTTCCCTGCAGGTGCTCTGACTTCAGCAAAGTCATTGAGTACATATTTGACGGATTGTCACAGTTATTATGCTATGTTTTATATGTTGTCCTGTGTTCACCGTCGTCTATGTTGTGGGTTAGTCCGGCGGGGATACCTTTATTTACACTATTTGTAAAGCTTGGGTGACTTTGAGAGAAGTGTGAGGTTAGGACGTCCGTAAACCGGTTTAAACCCTCCAGTGGTGTTTTTGCTACTGACCGTGCCAAGGCGGTACTCTCTTTGTCACCCTTCCTTTTGTTTGCCTTACATCTTTGTGCTTGTGATTTTGTTCACGTGTGGAGTGTTTGTCTCTAGTTTGTTTTGTGTTTGTTGGTGTTTTCTGTGTTAATCCCGTGTGTGAGTGTTCGTTTGGGTGTATAGTTCCGTGTATGTGTGTGTCATGCTATCTATCGGTGTTTTGGTAGTGGTTGCGTCGTGTATGTGGCTTTGCCTGCTTGACTTTACTACTTTTCCATGTAATATTCTTCTGTTTGCAATGTTTAACCTGTTTTTTTGTAATTTGAATGTTGGACCCTCCCTCACCTATGTGCATATCACAATGGTGCGAGTCGTCTGCTTTAAAGTCGCCAAGCTCAACAAAAAAGGAAGCAGAAGAAGAAGCCACAAACAGAGTTGATGTAGTATACTAGTACTGCAGTATTCGACAGATGCATTGGAATATCGTCATTCAAGGCAAGTGCAGACATGAAGTGACCATCTGCCATCGCATCCTGGTGAGGTGGATACATGGATTGTCTTGCATGCCTTCAAGGCCTGGATGCTGCTAGAAAGGGTTATGGCTAGATAGTTGTCAAATGCCAAGAATTTGATGTACTGCTTATACTGATATACCATCTTGTACCTTTATAAGGCATTGAAGTCTCGATGTTTGGGTTTCATGCAATAACTGGATGTGAGGCAACCCTTGCTTTCACTTGAATCGGAAAGAAGACCTGTTGGAAGAAATATTTTACATGCCCGATCTGCTTTCAGATATTTGAAGAGGTGTATTGTCATACAAGGCACAGGCGTTTGATGTTTGATTCCAATGGAGAATCCATTGATGATGCAAGAATTTCACAATATGGTTAAGGTTAAGAAAACACTTGAACTGCTTCCACCAACAAAGGATACAATGGAACTGAAAATTGCTAGAGCAAACTATCAAGCTGGTATATGGATCTGAGCTGATTATAGATACAGAAAGTAATGCTATTGATACTAACGCATAGTAAGATGGTGCCGAACCCTTATAAGTGGTTTGGAAATGTACCAACTGCACCTGATGCATGCATTAAACAATTTATGGGTACAAAACCAAGTGCAAATCTATTCGCTGTAAATGCTTCAAAGCAGCTTTAAAAAGCCCACTAACGTGTTTGCGATGGTGTTAATTGTACCAATCCAGCAACTATCCATACAAATACAGTGAATTAATTAGTGACTTTAAACAGAACTGAAAGTTTTGTTTAGGTGTTCATTTACCCCACCCACTTTAATTTAAGATATACTTGTGCATAATGTATAGCTGGTATGACTGCATGCAGTTATTTGTTCCAATAGCATTCTGTCTAACTTTTATTTTGATGTCATGTATGCTTGTTAAATAGCAACAATGGCGAAGACATGACAACATGTATCATCGTTACATGTTGATTTTAACGATTTTTTACTTTTTGGATGTTCTCATTAATATTCATGAATATTCAAATAATATATTTTACACAAAGTAAGTTTAAATTAAAGGCCAATGTTTAACCTTCATTTTGGTACCAAAATGTTTATTATTTTACACCTAAAATTGATAAAGATATAATGATTTCTCAAATAACGTATATAAAATATGCACTTAGTTGACCTTTGACCTAATTAAGAGAAACAAGTGCAACATTTCAGGTGGCATGGGGCAGTTTCTGATTACTTAGACATCAAATATTACATATCCAGCAGGGTTTTTCCTCAGATTTAGTGGAAGGGGCCTAGCCTTTCTTGAGGGGAAAAAATAAGCGCGAAAAGCATGTTTTAGGGGAAAATATAAGCTCGAAATAGATGTTTTGGGGGAAGATTATGAAATATAAACTTTAACATTATAATGATTAACAGGGGACATTGCAAATGAACAGAGTACTAAATGCAGCTCTTATAGTGTAATATAATTATTGAAATTACATTACAACTGAATAGCCCTTGGTTTTTCAGCCTTGAATAGGTCGACCATGCTCTCAGTTTTGGTCTGTGAGAGCATAGTTGCCCAGGTGTATGTTGCTTTGATCGATTACAGCTCCCCACACCCACCCACCCAATGTCCTTAAACACCATCCAAATATCATAACTTTAAGTTTTATTGAATCCATTTTCATTAACCAGCAAACGTTTCCAAAGTCATTTACTCTCCATCGTTTTGTACAGAAAACACACATCCCTCTCCATTTTCATTACATTAATCCAACAATTTCCCATCGATTTTCACAAAATAGTTACTGACTTTTAGATAAATGAATAATTGTTACGGGAATACTATTGCCATTTCAATACTTTCCAAATCGCATGAAATATTAAACCTCACACAGCCATCAACTGATTTTCGGAAGAGATCTGATTTGCACAGTTTCGGTAAATCTATCACGGGTAAAACACAGCTAAAACCCGATGAACACACAAATTCCAGCAACTGACATCTCAATTCTATAAATTGTCGTCACAATCCACGCTCAATGTCTGAATAAATCTTTTAAATGAAACGAAACGAACCTTTTTCTGAGCGATATTTTGATTTCGTCAAGCAGCGAACATTTTGGTTCTACCGGGGTAAACCGAGAATTTTGTAACACGACGCCTCATTGGTCTACGGCGGAGGTGTGTCTCGGCCCGGCTAATTCATGAGGCGTCGTATGTATAGAGAAATGCGGTCGGCGTTTTAGCCTATTAACCGGTGACGATATAAAACTGCCCTTTCTTTGCTATCGGCGGAGAAGAAATTTATCTAGTTTTATCTATCTGTTACATTCTGCCACGCACCCTAATGGGGAATTTCGGACATTGATGGAAAAAAAGGTTTCTTGAGGGGATTTTTCTTCCCTGGGGGAAAAAATTGACAAGCTAGGGGAAAAAATGTCCGAGGGGAAGACGCCGTTATTCGGCGTCTGTTATATAGAGGAAAAAACCCCTGTCCAGTGCATGCCAAATTCTACTATTTAATGCCATGGCTCGACATATTTTCCTCAGTTGGTTTCCCAACTATTTTATAGGAAATTAATCAATGAAGAAAAATGGAAAACATCTCAAACATCCGGCAAGAAATCTGACAACCCATTGGCAAGCATTGGTCTATGTAATATGGCCAATCCAGACACATACCCAGCAAATGAAAATGTTGGTGTATATAGACGAAAAACAGATTGCACATACAGAACAGGCAAATGATCCATCTTAAATTTAATACCCACACATTATTTGAATATAGTAGTACCTGTATTAGATCATGTTGTATAGGTACAGATAAGATACGTAAATTAAAACATTTTCAAAAATATATCCTCTACACACAAAAGCTCCTATAAATCATTCTGTATTAAGTTCATCCTGCATTAAGCTACCACCTACACAAAGACTAACACGAAGGCTTCTTTTGAGTGGGCATTGTAGAAGTGATTTACTAATTCAGGTAATATTGTAATAGTTAACCAAAATGTCCTTATTTATTACATGAATATTGAACAGGGAAAGGTTAACCCTTTTCCTAATGTAAACGCCTTTTCATGCAGTTGCAAACAGAGTAGACCCAGATCAGATGGAACATGAACCTTGGAATTGAAATCATAGCAGAAACCACCAGCACCAGTCAAGGGTCTCGATATTTGCAATAAACGTAAACAACAACCATAACTCGCTAGATCAATCACTGCCCAGTCAAGAGCTATGCGAAGGTGAAATTATTCATCACAGTCACACCATCCAAAGCCACCATGTTGCAATGATAATTCAGTGTCAAAGACGTTAGTAAGAAACGTCATAACATTACCCGAATGATTATTCAATGGACTCTCAGTCCTTGATGAAGTCCCTGGCAAAGTGTCTCTGGCAACTGGCATCTCCACATGAGGCTACATGGGGGCAGGAAGGTTTGAAGCTGCACGTCTGGTCTTTTTCCCCTTTGACCCATGCTGTTCACCGTCAGTGGTCGCCTTTTTCTTTCGGTTGCCATACCAAATAACCGATGAATACTCTAGGACAAAATAATATATATTAGAGTGCAGAAAGAAATAGATTCTCTATTACCAAATGATACCGAATATATATTTCCATTCTAATTCTTAAACTGAATTTTGTTTCTCTGTCAACCCTCCTCATGCTGAATCTTTAATCTAACCCCATCCCCTCATGAACAATAAGACATACTATCATTAAGGCTGTAACGCTTCACCGACGTGTTCAGCCATGTGCTCTTGGCAAACTGTACTGACCCCAACCAGACAGCTTCTCTAAAACTACCTGTATTGGGTCTACATTGTTTACAATAGCAACATATGGGACCAACTTGAGAAGGGTTAACTCTACTAGCTAGAGTCTAGATAGTAGATACTGCATTCATGTAATTTAACCTCATGTACTTTTGTATGTTATATAAAATTATGAATATTATTCCTCAGTGAACAATATGTGAGTCGGCTTTAAAAGCCTTTCAGAGCTTGTGTTTCGTTATGCACTTTGTGCTAATCATTTGTAAACCCGACATTATAAATAATTATCACTTAACTTGACTGGCACAGCTGTGTATAAATACACACGCTACAGCACTAAACAAACTGACACAGTCATGTATACTAGTGGAGTACTAGTCTATAGTAGTCACGAGACAAACACATGTGTACATGTCTTTGACGGGTTTACGGAGAAATATATCTAATTGTAGGCGATTTCGTCACTAGGCGATTTCTCCGTAAACCCGACATTTTGTACTAACTAAAATTGCATTTCGAAAATGTATTGGATGCAGATCATCTAACAAGAAGTAAGACTCATATTATAACTTATTTCGTGCATATGACATTTTCACTTTCTGCTAATATTCGGTATATAATTATCAACCCTGTAATATTGGGCTGTAAAATTCCAGGTGGTGATCAGGGGCCGCACTGATCGTCCAATCTTGGTCATCTTGATTTGGAAAACAACACAACAGGACAATTTATTCTTGCTACAAACACTCTGTATAGTTCTCTCATGTCATCACTACCTGCACCATGGGTGCGAAATACAATCACTATATAATTGCTTTCTAGGCGATTTATAGGTTTACTATATATCTAATTGTAGGCGATTTCGTCACTAGGCGAGTTCTCCAGCACCCCTTTGACGGCATCGACTAGATGACATCACCTTTCGTTCTCTGCTTAATCATTAATATATTATTATTATTATATTTACACGAAGATATGGCACATGCCGAAAGTCACATGCAAGTTGGAAATTATGAACAAAATTATATCGCAGCGACCATTCACCTACAATACATCTGGAGATTATATCTCACTGAACTCACTGACCAGCTAACAAACAACATCTCTTCTGGTTGCCAAACTGATCTCATTCTCCTTGATTTCAGTAAGGCCTTTGACAAGGTCAATCATCTCAAACTTCTCTATAGCCTTCAGGAATATGGTGTCTCCACGCAGGTTCTTAGCTGGACTCGCTCTTTTCTTACTGGCAGAAGTCAAAGAGTCGTACTAGATGGTGAAAGCTCCGCAGATGTGGCAGTTACCTCTGGGGTCCCACAAGGGTCTGTCCTCGGACCCCTCTGCTTTCTTATTTACATAAACCAACTTCCTTCTACTGTCTCCCGCTCCGAAGTTAGACTCTTTGCTGATGACACTGCCATTTACATAACTGTCAACTCTCTCTTAGACTGCAAATCTCTACAAGAAGATCTTGACAAACTGCAGGAATGGGAAAAGCAGTGGGATATGGAGTTTAACCCCTCCAAATGTCAGGTCCTTCATATCTCAAAAAGGAAAAATGTCATCAAACACAAGTACTACCTTCATGGCCAAGTCCTAGAATCTGTCTCTCATGCTAAATATCTAGGACTTGATATCTCTTCTGATCTAAATTTCAACTCTCATATTTCTCGAATTACATCCAATGCAAACAGATCTCTTGGTTTTATTAAAAGGAATATTACTACTCGTAATCAGAAAGTGCGAGAACTAGCCTATAAGTCTCTGGTCCGGCCGCAGTTGGAATACGCTTCTACTATCTGGTCCCCTCACACCAAAACTTATATTCAGAAGATTGAGAATGTCCAACGTCGTGCCATTAGATGGGTCACACACAACTACTCCCCTCTTGCGAGTGTAACAGCCATGCAAAATAGTCTTGGGTGGAGGTCTCTGGAACATCGCAGATATGACTCCAGGTTAATTATGCTTTACAAGATCTACCACAACCTAGTCGCAATACCTCTTCCATCATACATACAAACACCCAGCAGATTCACTAGACACATGCATCCCCTCTCCCTCAGACAGATTCAAGTCCAAACTGATTACCAGAAGTTTTCTTTCTTTCCCCACAGTATCGCTCTCTGGAACCAACTCCCTATGGATACCGCTACCCTGCCTGATCTAGGCCAGTTTAAGAGGGCAGTGGTAAAGTTGCAGTATTAGTCCCTGTTCAGTGTTTTTATTCTTTTCTTTTATCTCACCTCACCCAAATTTTAACCAACTGATTTCTTCCTTTAAGTCTCACTATACCCTAAAATATTTATTGTGGGTTTTTTCTTTTTATCTTTCACTTCACTAACAGTTCTGACGTGCACATTTTCCTGGCTGTAACACTCGAGAGAGGGGTTGCCAGTATACAGAGATAGATAGATAGAGATTAATGAAAATCATCGCAGTGTATTTTTTAACCACAGCACCGTTTGCACTGTCGATTGAAACACGTATTTTTTAACCACAGCACCGTTTGCACTGTCGATTGAAACACTCGTTCGCAGACAACAAATTGACATTCTGTCAAAATTCAAGAATAAATAATAACTTAGAAAGAACTGAGAGTGGCTTAATTATAAAAAACAACAACAAGCTATCAGCATATAACGGTTTCTGACGAACAAAGACAAATAACCCACGCCTCACAACGAGGGTCAATATTTTACTAATATTGGAACGATACCCCATGAATTGAACAATGACATCTTCTCCTAGTGTAGTTGAAAGCGTCACTCTCCTCGAGCAAAATAGCACTTGATGCAAAGAAAAAAAGGGCGTTATTTATTGTGATTTAAATTGCTTAATTTTAATCGGTAAAAATTAGGTGTATCATGAAACTAACACTCTCGTAAGAATCGCACGCGGATCAAAGAACCAAAGCTATTGCCCTCACAGTAAATTGCAGCTATACATTATCATATAGCTGCTATTATTTTGTACGAAGCATAGAACAAATCTACACACACAGACTGATAGGTCCCGAGCTGGAATGGAAACTGCAGTAAAGTTTCGCTAACATGACCATTCAAAAGAAGTCATAATTCAGGAATTTGTAAATATGTGGTAGCTTAATGCAAGGCAAAGGTGATACAGAAAGCTCTTACAGGAGCTTTCTCTATCACTTTTGCCCTGCATTAAGCAACCACATGTTTTACAGTCTCCTATTTTAATAAAGCATTTGGTAGCTTAATGCAGGACAAAAGTAATACAGAAAGCTCATATGGGAGCTTTCTGTATCACTTTTGTCCTGCATTAAGCAACCACATGTTTTTACAGTACGTTATGTTAATAAAGAATGTAGTTGCGTTAACGAGACTATACTCTAGCAAGTACAATATTTGAATTACAAATTTACATTTATCGGTCGAAATGACTGTGCCAAACATATGTTACTCGTAAAGTCAGCTTCCTTCTCTTGTTTCGACGGGTACTGTTTTACATATTAACACACGATAGTAAAACGTTTTGCATTAGACCTATATCAATCAACTTCGTCTGACTGTAAACTTATTCTGCTTGAATAAAAGCCTTGATTTCGTTCAAGAAAAGAAACACAACAAAGTTCCAAGTTTGAACGGAAATATATGTATGGTGTTCCGTAGAGGATTATCACCAATGTTCGAGGCGTAAAGTTGGAGACAAAAACAAACCCTTATCTAATGTTTTTCACGGGATTACGATGATAGGCCCTAAATCCTGACGGGAAGTTTGTAGAGGTTTGCATCTTGTAACCTTTACCAACGGTACAATGGCTCCATATAAAAGCCAAGCAGCATGTATCGTATTTTCTTTCGCAACAGTTGCTATATATTTACTACTGTCATATAAAATGTCACAGACCAGAATAGGATTTGCAAATCCATCGATCAGGTATTGCATGTTTTACATATCTTTATTCGTTTTTTTGTGTGTAGTTGATTTATCTCTCGCTGATTTGTCTTTCCATATTTTCTTTTCTTTCTCATTCGTTTGTTAATCATTTAGAGCTTGTTGGTTCTGTTTTCTGTCATATATTTGTTTCAAAAAGAAATATTTCATTTGTAGTTTTTTTTTATTTGATTCGTATGTGCCTTCTCTTATCATTTTGTCTTTACCTGATGTATCTTGTCGCTGTTTATCTTAACTATACATGTTTTATCTTATTTACGGTTTCTACAAATCTAGTTTAACACATTCCCCCATATTGACGCCCATAAAGAATAATTTTTGAAAACATTGTGATACATAGAGCATTATCTACATAGGAGGATAGCAAATGCCCAATTTATGACAATGGGTTCAAAACTACAAAATTCTGAAAAAAGTCCACTAATTGCCTTTTTCAAAGATTAACCCATTCCCACATAATGACACCTTTCGACGCCTCTGCGAAATTCACCTATTGAAACCACTGTGATAAATAGATCATTTGCTCCTACAGGAGCAAATGCTCTATTTATCACAATGGTTTCAAACTACAAAATTCTAAAATGTTCCTTTTTTCTAGTTTATGCTCCTTTTCGGTAGATTTATTCAAAGAGGCTGGATCTAAAAATAGCCTATGAGGGAAGGGGTTAATAAATGTTCAAGAATTCACACACTCAGCAGTTTCACACTAAGCCGTGTATGGCAAAAAACGATTACGGTAAATTCATATATTCTGAGTCATTCAGCAGCTTTTGGTCATGCTGTACATGTTTGCTGTACAAAGTGGCTTATTTTGCGATGCTGTTAAGTAAAGTAAAGCTAAACGAACCATTAGGTATAGGACATGCTGTTAACCCTTCTCTTGATGAATTTTAAAACACAGTTCTCCTTCTTTACCCATGCCCTGTTGTATAATTACATATATCTTCACTGTGTACAAGTATATCGCTAAGTATATCGCTGTGCAATCACTGCTGTGGAGTGCACTGGTTGCACAATCAATTTGTAAATAGTGCAGACCCTGATGAGACAGCTCCTGCAGGAGCTGTCTCATCTGGGTCTTCACTATTTACAGGTAGGTATATTGACGTGAATAGCAAGCGAAAGGTTAAGGTTAACCTTGTACACCATTAATGTACTGAATTTAGAGGAGAAACATGTTCGCCTAGGTAATCAGAAGCAGATACATATTTTTTTTGTATTTTAAAAACATGATATGGTGCATTTTGGTCTACCTTTTTGAGACGGGTAACCGTTTTAGGAGTTTAACCCATTACCTCATAGGCTATTTTAGATACAGCCTCATTGAATAAATCTAACGAAAAGGAGCATTAACTAGAGAAAGGGAAAATATTAGAGTTTTGAAGTTTGAAACCATTGTGATAAATAGAGCATTTGCTCCTATAGGAGCAAATGATCTTTTTATCACAATGCTTTCACATAATGATTTTTATAGAATCGTCAGAAGTCGTCAATGTGCGAGAATGGGTTAAAATGCCCAGGAGCAACGTGCGATATTTTGTCTAGATTTAAAACAAAAACGGAAACTTTTATTCTGGGTTGCTTGTAATCTGTTCTTTAGATTATGACTTAGACATGGATACCAAAGAGAGCAGGCATAATCAAAATGACACTATATGAGGTTCATATTTCTTAAATACGTGTTTCTATGTCTTTACAATCAGAGTAGACACAGATCAGATGGCTACCGTCTGGCCAGTTTCTGGACTGTTTGCTTAACCCATTCCCTCATATTGACGACTTTTGACGACTCTGTAAAAGTCACTTTGTGAAACCATTGTGATAAATAGAGCATTTGCTCCTATAGCAGCAAATGCTATATTTATCACAATGGTTTCAAGCTAAAATTATAAAATTTTCCTTTTCTCTAATGCTCCTTTTCGGTAGATTTGTTCAAAGTGATTGGATCTAAAAGAGCCTATGAGGTAAATGAGTTAAGAGATAATATAGATATGATTATACTGTGTCTGCCATGGTAAAACAATTACAGTGCCTATGTGCATTATAACAATTAATCTAATTAATATTCATGATGCCATTATTTCTTACATGAATATTCATGGAGCAAAGATTTATGTAAACATAATACCATTAGCTTTATAGCTATTTTCCGACAAACAGAGCAAATAAAAATAACAATTAATCAGTAAATAAAAAAACACCACATATACCACATGCTGAACATTTGAAGCATATTGATGGTATAGTCTCACGATTTGAAGTAGATAATTTTGTTTAGTGAAAAAATTGTATTATGGGAAAAAGATAAACATCATTTTCATATGTAAATAAGAGTTCACAATCTTTTCAAAAAATTTCCAAAAATTAAAAGTAGCGAAACACTTTACAAACGGTGGCCTCACAGCATGCAGTATATATAACAAATGTAGATGGCTAAAACATAATACATTATCACAGACACTTATTATTTGGTAGTCCGTGTCTATTCTTTTTTTCTTTTTTTTTTATAATCTAGCACATACAATGAATAGAAAAAGTAATGACAAACTTTTTAGGAACATGCAGGCCATTTACAGGCTGGACCGTACCAAGTCCGTACCAACCTAACAAACTCATTATAGTTGTCTGATGGTCTCAAGTGGTTTAGGAGGCTGTTCCAGACTTGGGCGGCCTGGAACCTGAAAGACTGTTTTCCATTGGTACTTGCTCTGACCTTTGGTATGTTAAGCATGTGAGTATACCGAAAAGAGTAAGATGGTGAATATGTTTTGAAGCTGACAAAACCATGCATATAGGAAGGAGATACCTTGTAGAGACATTTGAATGTTTCAATAGCCATAGATCTAATTCTGCTTAAATGCAGTGTTGGCATATTAGCTTTTTTTGTAGCAAGACGGCGTCTTGTCAGGGACTTCACTGTTTGTCATATTCTGTTGAGGAAAAGTAAATGATTGTTTCTGAAATAATGTATATACTTTAATAATCATATATTTACACGTACCAGGGGGGGGGGTGTCCAAATATTTCAAAGGGGGTCATTATATTACGACAAGGGAGTCACTTTGTCCGTAATATATGGACTCCCGGCCATAATATTATAACCCATGGCGTAATATTATGACCTGGGGGTCGATGTATTACGGGGGGGGGGGGGGTACATTATTTCATTACACCGGCTTTTATGACTATGCAGTAGAATATTTGACTAGGGATCTCGAGGCCTCGAATTCGATCTCCACACCTGACGGGTATATTTTCTCTAAGAGAAAGGGTTAACCCTAGTTTAAACATAAACGTTCTACCAACTGGGTTGAGGACATTCGAGATTGGCAATCTAATGATTATAAATGAAACTAACAATACATTACAATAATATAAGTTAGTATATACCTGTCAGTTTCTGCAGTAAAATACAATTGCATTCGATCATGCAATACAACCTCCCAGATAAATTGTCCGTATTGCACGAGAGTGCAATACAAGATCCGTAGTTGTAAATCAATGCGTCATTCATGAATGGACTATGTTTTTTGTTTCTGAATAAAAGGAGTTCTTTTGTGTTCTTCTATTAAAACAAGTATATAATAATTGGAGTATTACACGAAGTGACGATATGAAGGGTTGTATCACTTTTGTGGTTGTTTGTCCGTGGTATAGTAATACCACAGCCAAACAACCACTCATGTGATACAACCCTTCATAGCATCACTTCGTGTAATATTCCCTATCTATTCTCTCTTTCAGACCAATATCTCTACGTATATACAGCGATAAGGTTATAGACAATCCAGAATGCCATATGCATTCGTGTTTTGACTATTCTAGATGTTCAGTGTTGTCCGGCTTCCCAGTGTACGTGTATGGTATGGACCAGGTGTCTTTTACGTACAAACTGGACGAGCTTGTATGGTCGTCGGTTAGCCAGGCCTTCAGTCAAAGTCCGTATTTGACAAATGACCCAAGGACCGCTTGCATTTTTCTTGCAGTATTAGGGGAAACTTCTGATAGGATAAACCTGCAACGAAGACTCACTAATCTGCAGTTCTGGGACGGTGATGGCAACAATCATGTTTTACTCAATATTGCAAGAACTGAGAATGATGCTGACATGTTTGCTGGGATAGATACCGGAAAGGCAATAGTTGTGCAATCAGCTTTTGTAGAATCTTTATTTAGAGACAAGTTTGACATCATTATTCCACCAAATTTTGGGAAGCATAACACTCCTGCTTGGGCCGAGTTAACGCCACTATCACCTATTAGAAGAACATACTTTTTATCGTATTACGACGAGCGTGATATCACAAAGAATATACATATTATACAGAATACTGACATTGATGTACAAACAGATTCACAACACATATTAAGATCAAAACACGAGAATCAAACCAACGCAATTCAAAGCAATGAAACGAAAATACACCGTAGTCAAAGTCTAAGACCAAACCAAGGCACAGGAACAAAACTCACTTCACTCCCAAACAACGATGTATCAATAATTGAAACTCTGATGGCTATTCAACATGACCTAAATGAGAAAGTGTATCTAAATTTTTCTTGTAGTGTTTCACGAAAAGACGCGGTGAAAGAGGAAAGATGTGTGTGCGATGCTGAAGTTGCACGTTCAATGGTTTTAAATCATTCAACGTTTAGTCTTATAATATCTCCTGGAAACAATTCAACTGTGTCTACCATAGCGTTCCAAACAAGACTGTTTGAATCCCTTAAATACGGCGCCGTACCTGTGATTTTAGGAGATGTCATATCTTTACCATATGCTGAGCTTCTCGACTGGTCAAAAGCCGCTATACTACTGCCAAAAGATCGGACCAGAGACCTGTATACGTTTCTCAAAAACACGAATGATAACGACATTTTTGAACTGAGAAGAATTGGAAGGATGTTTTGGGAGAAATATTTCGGGTCTACTTCGTCCATACTTGACACTATGTTAGCGGTACTTCGGACCCGACTGTTGATTCCACCGACCTCAGTCAAAGATGTTAAGTCTCTCCAGATCAATATTAAGTCACAGATTAGTAAGTATTTACAGTTGAATTTCGATATCTCGAACTTCAAGGGACCATACAAATTAGTTCGAGATAAGAGAGGTTCGACTGATCCGATTTATAATCTGACAAATATCTCAAGTTCACAGCTTAATGCAGGTCTAAAGTAATGTTGAAAGCTCCTGCAGGAGCTTTCAGCATTACTTTAGACCTACATTAAGCTGTCACGTGTGTTTCTAGATACGTGTAGTGATATATTTTAGAAAATATCATGTATTGTAAATTTTGGAAGGACTGAACTTATAGTTCGAGTTATCCCGAAGTTCGAGTTATCCGAGTTCGAGATATCGAAGTTCAACTGTACTTAGTTTACATATTTGTTTATATTCACAACCTAGTTTACTATAACCCGTCCTAATTTTAAAAATAACTCAATTATTTCTCCACCAAACCCTATATTGTGACCGCTCTTTAGAATCGTCTCGAAGAGACGATGCTAAGGAATGGTCACAGTAGTTAGGGTTTGGTGGAGAAATGACGATTTTAGCATTTGGATACGCACCGTTATTTGTAGCTCTGTAAATTTTTTGTATTATACAGTAAAATCTGTGAAATAGTGAGCAGAAACGGATGTTAATCAACACAAAACAAACAAATATGTCTTAAGCGACAATCAAAAAGAGGTCTGATTATTGGTCTGTAAGACAGGTGGTAGTTTAATACAGGTCAAGGGTAATGCAGGAAGCTCATATAGGAGCTTTCTGCATTACTCTTGTCCTGTAATTAGCAACAATCTGCTGTTTAATATTACTGTGTCCCATTAATATAAGGTCACTTAACCCATTACCTGATAAGCTATTTTTAGATCTAAACTTTTAGAGAATTTTGTTTTTAATTCTGTAGTTCTGAAACTATTGTGATAAACAGAGCAGTTGCTCCTATGGAGGAAATGCTCTATTTATCACAATAGTTTCACAATGTGAACTTTATAGAAGCGCAAAAATGCGTCACTAGGGGGTAATGTGTTAACCCTTTCCCTGTTCTGTGTTCATTCCAAATTTCAATACCTACTGAATATTCATAGATAAAATGATTATATCGAGATATGGAAGATGGAAAATTGTAGCCATTTTAGAAAGTAAAGACATATCTTTGAAATTCTATTAGCAAACAGAGTAGACCCTGATCAGACGGCTCCTCTAGGAGGTGTCTGATTGGGGTCTACTCTGTTTGCAAATGCGTGAAAACACGTTTATATGAAGGACATGGTTAACACAAACTTTGTTGTATGTATTTGTGGTCCGCACAACACTTGCCTCTGCTACAAAATATTTAAAATCTCTTCAAAACTAGTCAGCAACATGTAGTTAGTTTTAACCATATCGGTGCCAAATTTCTAATTGTCGTCTGCAAACTACCTTTGTTAAATCCTTTTGTAAAATAAGGAAATGGGATATATAAATGCAACTTTCAAAGGAATAGATCACAGATATAGAAATATAGTTTGAGACAAAAAGTAGAGTCCCTGATCAGACGCGGCGTCTGATCTGGGACTGCACTATTTGTCATGCATTTTTGCGACATTGGCGTTGAAAGGGTTACTATTGATGAGACGACCAGTAATTCGAATTCATATGGCAAAGATGATCCAGGCACAGTGACAGACAAGTGATCGATGTTTTCAGCCTGGTTTAAATCTTTCGGCGCGTTTAAACCTTTCAGGAAATGAGATAAATAAATGCAAATTTCAAAGGAATAAAGCACATATTTAGAAATAGAGATTGAGACAAATAGTGAAGTCACTGATCAAACGCCGCCTTGAAAAGGCGGCGTCTGATCTGGGACTGTACTATTTGTCGTGGTGCATTTATGCGACTGCGGTGGTGAAAGGGTTAATCCCAATGGGTTTTATAAGGAGTATCATTAATTCTTCAGCGCAGAAGTCTCAACCGTCGGTACGGTACCAGCGTAACTTCAGCATAGATACACTGCGGAGAGTGTTCAATAAACCAGGAGATCCATTCCACATTTTCCCTTCCACTCCATTTGAACCTGTTTTATCATCTGATGCATACGTCACAGGTATTTATCAGGCACCATACACATTACTTCGAGATAACAGAGGTTCGAGTCATTCGATTTCTTATCTGAACAATTTCTCAATTTCAAAGCTCAATGCAGGTCTAAAGTATTGCAGAAAAGTTCCTACAGGACCTTTCATCGTTAAGCTGCGACATGTTTTGTGCAGTTATACATTTTCGAATAATTATGCATTGTAAATTTTTGAAGTACAAAACTGATATTGGAGCAATTTCTCTATTTATCACAATGGTTTCAAAATTACGCAATTCTAAATATTCACGAGGAAGCATGGCCCTGGACTCCTATAGCCACGGTGCGTGCATTACATTTGGAATCAGCAACGCTCCTGAATATTAATTAATTGGAGTTTTACAATTGGTATATATTAACAAGACATTTTTTGGCGGTGACAGAAACAAAATCTATATTACCCCATTATAAGTACAGTAAAACCTCTCTATAACGACCACTAAATAGTGTTAATTAGTTGGTATTTAGGGCAGGTGGCGGCTTAAAGCAAGGTAAAAGTAAAACAGAATGCTCCTATTGGAGCGTTCTGTTTTACTGTCACCTTGCTTTAAAGGGGATGTCCATACATTTGACGCGTTTCATAAACACTTAAAATATACAAAACTCATTTGTTTATATGCTGAAAAATAGTTGATAACAAAAAGTCCCATCTAATTACCGTTTATAATGACAAAACATCCATGTGTTTGATATCGCCGATCCCGGTTTTGCTCCACGATGTTTCAGTTTTATTCGGGTTGAGTTTTAGTTTCGTAACTGTTCGCCTCATTCGCGATTCTCCGACCACTTCCGAACAAGCTATAACGTAAACAATTGAGGAATCGGGTGATCATCGGCAAAACGCGGAAGAATTTACGGAAAAGGTCGATAATATTGTGTTGTAGAACAAAAATTATCAGTTATTGATGAAATCGGTTTATTTTATCACATGGGCATTTTTCGATATAAGTTCAAATTGGGAACCTTCATAATGATGATAGAGCATAACAAATACCAAGTTTTATGATATCATTGAAAATATGCGATCATTGTAGGGACCTCCTCTTTAAGCAGCCAACTGCCTTGAACACAAAATACTTGATGTAATTTAATGGCCATTATAGAGAGGTTTTTACTGTAGACCCTGCTCAGACAACTTCTACAGTAGCTATCTTATCTGAATCTACTCTATTTCCAAAGGTACCCAAAGTCGTCTTTATGAAGGAAAGAGTTACATTAAGACTTAACCCTTCGCTTGCTGAATTTTAAAATACATTTCTCCTCCTTTACCCATGTCCTGTTGTATAATTACATATATATCTTAACTATGTACGAGTATTTCGCTGTGCAATCACTGCTGTGGAGTGCATTGGTTGCACAATCAATTTGTAAATAGTGCAGACCCTGATGAGACAGCTCCTGCAGGAGCTGTCTCATCTGGGTCTTCACTATTTACAGGTAGGCATATTGACGTGAATACCAAGCGAAGGGTTAAACCATTTCCCTGTACCCAATTGACATTGTAGACAGATGATTATTTGATCTGTAACATAGAAGCAAACAGAACAGATCCTGATCAGACAGCTCTTATTGAAGATATCTGATCTGGATCTAACATGCTTACAAAGGCGAACAATAGGCAAGACTATGGAGTACAGTGTTCATGTCAAAAGAAATTCAGGGCCCGAGGTTATAAAACGTTTTGCTTGAGTCTGAGATCATTCTCAAACATCCGATAAATCCGTATCAATCAGATACTTGAGAATTATCTCAGTTTCAGACTCAGAAGTTTTATAACCTTAGGCCAAGGGGTCAACTCTTCCCGTCATACAAATACCTTTTTACGCATTTACAAACAGAGTAGACCCAGACCAGAGGGCCCCTTTAGCACCCGGCTGATCTCGGTCAGCTGTTTGCTTTTGACATGATATATATCGTATTCTACAGATCTTGTCAAAGCAAAAACTTCCTTTAAAAAGTTTATATTATAAAATTGAACTAATAAATATTCATTAAGTCATTATGTCTTACATGAATATTGAACAGGTAAAGGGTTAACCCTTTACTCCATAAATACGCATCTCTACGCCTTTGCAAACAGAGAATACCCAAATCAGACGGATCCTATAGGAGTCGTCTGATCAGGGTCTGCTTTGTTTGCTTATAATATAATATAGATATGATTCTACAGTTTCTGCCATGTCCAAAAGTTCCAGTGTCATTTTGCTATTGTTAAGGAATATCTTAACACAGTAGTTTCGCACCAATCCCTCAATATATGTTTGATGTAAATACCTGAACTTGGCACTTAACCCTTAAGGTTATGTAATTTGTTTCAAGAAATAATGACTAATGAATATTGATTAGCCAAATTCCTTAACAACATTATCAACAATGAAATTGTTGACCATGGCAGATTCCTTATTACTTCATAAGCCAACAGGTCAGGCTTTGATCAGATGGCAACTACAACAGCCGTCTGATCTGGGTCAATTCTATTTGCAAAAAAACGTGAAAAGCGTTTATATGAGGGAAATGGTTACACAGAATTAGACTGCATGTTATTTTCATTGCAAGGTTCCGATTCAGGGTTCGTTAAGAAGACAGCGGTCGAACTAGAAGGACATCATCCACTGGAACAGTTCACAGGTGCGTCGGCAAAACATTCTAACAGCATTTTACCTTTGGAGAAGCATTTGGTCTTTATACCTTGGTTTGAACGCATAAGTTGTCAAAATATCCATATTTCCTACGTATATCGTTTGTGTGTTTATCGTATATCGTACGTATATTGTACATGCGTTTATCTTATATCGTGTGTGAGTATATCGCATGTCGTACTTTTATACAGTGTCCGCATATCGAGTATTCACGTATATACGATATGTTACGAACTGATATGACATGATTAGAGATTGGTATTTTAATGTCATTACGCGTCACCACAGTGCTGCAAAGCGCAATCAAGTTATGATCGGACGATTTTCGATTTATGTCAGTACAATATACATCGAATATCGAAATCGCAAATCGTACAATGTATATAATTGTGCGGAAATTCGTATATTGTATGTTTATCGTATACCAAGCGCATATACAGTAAATTCTCGATTATTCGATTTTTTGTATAGAAGAATTTAGACCCTTTTAGACATAGAACTATTTTTAATTTCTGTAAATATGCGTATATTTACGGAATAACAGAAAATTAAACAACACAATTACATGTATATAAATAAGAGAAAAAAAGAGAGAAAAAAATTGTCACAGGAAGATTCGAACCCGGAACAAAGAAAAGCGAATTTGCTACACAACGGGAAGCATGCTGGCACTTTACGCTACTGAGTCGGCGGCGATAAACTCCGCTAATGTACGAGAAAATATTTACACGGATGGAAAGAATGTTGGTTGGTCGAGGATTTTAACATCTGTGCATTTTCATTAGGCGCAACCATTTAGTATAGGAATATTCATGCAACATGTAATGAATGTCATACATTTATGTATACATGCGTAACATACAGCTAGCAGAAAAGAATTATTGGATGTAAATAGTTTGTAGATAATGTAATCATCATTGTTTTCATTAACTCATTTTCTCCTAGGCTGTTTTTAGATCCAACCTTTTGAATTAATCTACCGAAAAGGAGCATTAACTAGAGAAAAGGAAATTTATAGAATTTTGTAATTTAAAACCATTGTGATAGATATACCATTTGCTCCTATAGGAGCAAATGCTCTATTTATCACAATGATTTCACAATGTGAATTTTATAGAGGCGCAAAAATGCGCCACTAGGGGGCAATGTGTTAATAACTTTGTATTACATGTATATACATTTGCTTGTATTGATCTCCATAAGTGAAGGAAATAATAAATATCTGTCTAACTACAACCGCCAGCGGCGTAGCTTGAATTAAATGAATGTTTAGGCCGAATTTTACCCTTTACTCCATGCATATTTATGTAAGCAATAATGACATCATGAATATTAATTAGATTAATTGTTATAACACCACATGGATTCAGGATGTTGTTGCCTTGACAGAAACTGTAGAAATCATAGATATACTATATCATCAGCAAACAGAGCAAACAGTGATCAGACGGTTCCTTTAGGAGCTTTCTGATCTGGATCCACTCTGTTTACAAAGGCGTAGAAAGGCATACTGTTGGAGTAAAGGGATAAGGCAGGTCTTGCAGCCAAAACACACACACAGAGCAAGTATTCAATTAATAATGCATTAACCCTTCGCTTGCTATTCACGTCAATATACCTACCTGTAAATAGTGAAGACCCAGATGAGACAGCTCCTGTAGGAGCTGTCTCATCAGGGTCTGCACTATTTACAAGTTGATTGTGCAACCAGTGCAATCCACAGCAGTGAATGCACAGCGAAATACTTGTACACAGTGAATATATATGTAATTATACAACGGGAAAGTGTATGCCGCGCACTACATGGTATATATGAAGCTAGATCACTGGCCGCAATAAAACCTCCTGAACGTCCACACACACACACCTAGCACAACTCGCATGATACCACAGGATCATACTGATATCATGCACAGTTGAACTTCGATATCTCGAATTTCAAGGGGCCATACAAATTACTAACTGTGGTTCGAGTCATACGATTTATAATTTTGACAATGTCTCAAATTCACAGCTTAACCCTTCTCTTGCTATTCACGTCAATATACCTACCTGTAAATAGTGAAGACCCAGATGAGACAGCTCCTGCAGGAGCTGTCTCATCAGGGTCTGCACTATTTACAAGTTGATTGTGCAACCAGTGCACTCCACAGCAGTGATTGCACAGCGAAATACTAGTACACAATGAAGATATATGTAATTATACAACAGATCATGGGTAAAGAAGGAGAAATGTATCTTAAAATTCAGCAAGCGGATGGTTAATGCAGGTCTAAAGCAATAATGAACACTCCTACAGGAACTTTCAGAATAACTTTCGACCTGCACTAAGCTGTACTAATAACTTTCGACCTGCACTAAGCTGCCACATGACTTTCGACCTGCACTAAGCCTGCACTAAGCTGTCACATGACTTTCGACCTGCACTAAGCTGTCACATGACTTTCGACCTGCACTAAGCCTGCACTAAGCTGTCACATAACTTTCGACCTGCACTAAGCTGTCACTTAACTTTCGACCTGCACTATGCCTGCACTAAGCTGTCACGTGACTTTCGACCTGCACTAAGCCTGTACTAAGCTGTCACATGACTTTCGACCTGCACTAAGCTATCACATGACTTTCGACCTGCACTAAGCTGTCGCATGAGCTTCTACATATACATAGCGATACATTTTAGTACAATTCTGAATTATAAATTTTGGAAGGACATACTCTTTACTTCGAGTTATCCCGAAGTTCCAGTTATCCGAGTTCGAGATATCGAAGTTGAACTGTATATTGACAGAGTTATGCCCCTATGAACTCTACTAGTTAACCACTCAGACTTTGACTGGGTAACGTATTTTGAAAATTCCGATATTAATCAAGCATGTGTTAATTTTACTGATAAATATATTTCAATGGCTAAACAATGTATTCCTTTAAAAGAAGTAACTATCAGAACAAATGACAAACCTTGGATGAATAGTGATATTAGACGAGAAATACGAATTAGAAACAGACTACATGATAAATATAAATCTACTAAAAACTTGACAGACTTAGATAAATTTAAAAAGCAAAGAAATAAGGTTAATAATATGAAAAAACACTCTAGACTATACTTTTTTGAAAATGTTTGTGGATTAGTTGACACGTTACACACTAGTGATCCCAGGTCTTACTGGAAACTAATTAACAGAGTTACGCGTCAATCAGGACACACAACGGCAATTCCCCCACTTTTGGATCTCAATTCTGGATCAATAATAACGGATGACTCTAAAAAGGCAGGTCTCTTAAATAAGTACTTTTGTTCCATTTCAACTATTGATGACTTGAACACAAATTTACCGGCATTCCTCAATCGTACTGATGCTTCCTTTGATTCGGTAACTATTTTAGAATCAGATATTTCTGATATTTTAGGAAATCTTAAGTTGGGAAAAGCAACAGGCTGTGATATGATTAGCCATAATATGTTGAAAGCCACTCGTGATTCTGTTATTAAACCACTTTCTATCTTGTTTAACATGTCGCTTAATTCTGCCAAATTTCCAGATATATGGAAGAAAGCTATAGTTTTACCTCTTTTTAAAAAGGGAGATAAACACGAAGTGTCAAATTATAGGCCTGTCTCACTATTGTCATGTGTAGGAAAAGTTTTTGAACGTGTTGTTTTCAAGTATATGTATAATTTTGTTGTAGAACATGATCTTTTCTATCAATACCAATCGGGATTTCTTCCTAACCACTCAACTGTTTATCAACTTATTGAAATGTACGATTCTATTTGTAAATCTTTAGAACAGAAACAACATACTTGTGTGATATTTTGTGATATTTCCAAAGCATTTGACAGGGTTTGGCATAGAGGTCTTATACAAAAACTTAAGGGATATGGTTTCAGTGGAACGTTTTTGCAATGGATAGTGAATTACCTTTACAATCGAGAACAACAGGTGCTGGTCAATAACCAAAAATCATGTTTTAATAAATTAAATGCTGGTGTCCCCCAGGGATCTGTACTTGGTCCTCTACTTTTTCTTATTTACATAAATGATATTGCAGATTCCTTGGAGACACTAGCCCGTCTATTCGCAGATGATACCTCCTTGTCATATTCCTCTCAAAATGTCAATGAAATAGAAGCTGTAATAAATAGAGATTTGGAAAAGATATCTTCTTGGTCCAAAACATGGTTGATTAAGTTTAATCCAAACAAAACTAATGTGTTATTCATATCAAATTCAACTGATTCTTCCAATTTAAGCTTAATCTTCGATGACAACTTACTCGAACCTGTTTCTTCTCATAGACATTTAGGAGTAAATCTATCTTCTGACTGTAAATGGTCTTCCCATATCAATAGCATATATCAATCATGTATGAAAAAGATATCTGTGTTAAGAAAACTTAAATACATCCTGAATCGTCGGACATTATTGAAAATTTTCAAATGTTTTATTCTCCCAGTGTTAGAATACGCATCAGAATTATGGGACGGCTGCTCCCAGTTTGATAAACAACGACTGGAAAGCATACAGTTAGAAGCAGCGAGAATAGCATGTGGGTTACCGATATTTTGCAAAAAAGAGTTTATCTATAGAGAAGCAGAACTCGATACTTTAGAATATCGAAGGGAGAAAAAGAAACTAGTTTTATTTTATAAAATGCATAACCATTTAGTTCCATCATATCTTAGCAATATCTTACCTCCTCTTGTAAGTGAAATATCTAACTATACACTAAGAAACAATAATGATTATTCTATTCCAAATACACGCCTACGTTCTAGTGAACGTGCATTTATACTGTCGACTACCCGCACTTGGAATTCCTTAAGTCATGATATTAGAAATAAAAGAACCGTTCAGTCTTTTAAGACCGCATTAGGAACTAACGCAAATAAATTACCAGCTTTTTATCAATATGGAAAACGTAAGAACAATATCCTACATACCCGACTAAGACACCAATGTAGCTCTTTAAACTACGATTTGTTTCGTTGTAATCTAGTTGCAGATCCATCGTGCAGATGCGGAAGTCCTTGTGAGAATTCATATCATTTTTTTCTTGAGTGTCCCTTATACACACAAACGCGAAATATTATGTTGAAAAGCCTGTCAGATATAAATCCAATCACCTTAGACCTCCTCTTATCAGGAGATGAATTGAAACCTCTTGACGTTAATATGCATATTTTTCAGACAGTCCATAAGTACATCCAGGGAACCATGAGATTCTCAACTGAGACTCAGCAATAAGTTCACGTTGTTTAGTTAATTTAGTTATGTTGCTTGTTTTAGTTTAACCGGTGGCACATTATAACCAATAATTGTCCATACAGTTGTACTTCAAGGAACAATATGCAATAAAGTTAACGAGTATCTTTAACTTTTCGGTTGTGCCGCCGATTATTCTTTAGAATAAGTACTTCAATTCCTACTTTATTATGCTGTGCCATTGTTTTGTATATATCTAGGGAAAGGGCCAATGATAATGTTGTAATAACTTGTAGCCCAATCCCTTTGCACATGTTACTATGCAAATAAATATGTTTAAACTAAACTACTAGTTAACCATTGTCTTGTTCAATATTCATGTTAGAAATAATGACTTCACGAATATTATTAGCTGAATTTTATAACATAAAATATAATATGGGAGCCGTCTGAATCGGGTCTACTCTGTTTGCAAATGCGTGAAAACACGTTTATATGAAGGAAAGAGTTAAGCGACGACATCTGCTTCTGGTACTGTTTTCTAGTTGTCGTGCCCACATACCGACGGACGGACACGTTGATGGAAGCGATTGCGCAATTTAAGGGATGTCCCTACCTCAGCAAGGTCTTGGTGGTATGGAACGATCCGGTGCCCCCTCCCGGGAATATCAGCTGGCCAGCGATTGGCGTTCCACTGTTGGTAAGGCGTACATACAATACAATGATCTTGTTCATTATTCGTGTTGGAAAAAGAACACATTTGTGCGAACTATGGCATATTGCATATAAACATTTATAAATGTGTGAATTGATCAGAGCGCTCCAGATAAGATGCGTAAATTAAACCATTTTAAGGATAACTTCTTTATTTCTCCAATAAACCATGTGTTGTAACCATTCTGTAGAATCGTCTTTTCGAGACGATTCTAAAGAGTGGTTGGCACCATTGGGTTTGATGGAGAAATGGCGATTTTAAATAGTACATGTACATATTTGAGTAGGCGCCTTTATCTGGTTCTATGCATCATTTCATGAATATTCATCATCTTATTTTTATAATGTGAAATCTTAAAAGGAGGTTTTTGCGTAGACAAAAACTGTAGGATCAGATCTATATAATATAATTTGATAAGCAAACAAAGATGATTGATCTGGGTCTATACTGTTTGCATAGACGTTATTCAAAAGGCGTTGCTGTGAGCGAGTTATGCCCTTAATGCTAGGAGTCCACTGGGCCGGCGCCAGTTGGTGCCAGTTTGCGTCAATGCAATTTGCTGTGGCGCCTAGTATCGCCAATAAGGTGCCTAGTGGTGTGTAGTGGCTCAAACTGCCTCCTAACTGGCTCGTGGTGACCCGTCATGATGCTAGGAGTCCACTGGGCCGGCGCTAGTTGGTGCCAGTTTGCGTCAATGCAATTTGCTGTGGCGCCTAGTGTCGCCAATAAGGTGCCTAGTGGCGTGTAGTGGCTCAATCTTCCTCCCAACTGGCTCGTGGTGGCTCGTAACGGCACCAGATTTGAATTTGGCGTCCAGAAAATTTCAATATGTTTGAAATTTTCGTCACGCCACTTGCATCGAGCAATCAGCGCTAAGTGTCCACCAAGTGGCACCAAATGGCGCGAACATATCGCCCTTTTGCGCAAACAATCCGCTTATTGGAATCCACTGGACTGTTATGGCGCGTGCCCAGTGAAATTTGAAACTTTCGTTGATAGGCAGTGGCCACCTCAGCATCTCTTATCATCTTCTGATGGAGCAGTATCATCACTCCAACACTATCAAAAGCCTCAGACATATCAAAATTGTAAATATTTAGTAGAGATGTTGTTCATACAGCAGCTGAGGAGGGTCTGAACCAGGTAGCCGATGGCCGATGGCCGATATTTATGTAGTCGGCAAGTAGCGCCAAGTGGTGGCATGCACAAACTAATCACCATGGGGCGCGAAGTATCCGTCTATCGGTGCGAATGGCGCCAACGTGGTGATTTTGGAATCAAATGGGCGTGTAGTGGCGAACTGGCGCAACAATTTGGAATAAGCCAGGTGGCATTGGCGCACGCCATATGGCACCCAGTTTATCCCACTTGGCGACACATGCCGAGCGGACATAAAATTCGGCGCCCCAGCGAGCCACTACGCGTCAATCACATAATCTTTGGCGCGAACTTGCACCAACTGGCGCCGGCCCAGTGGACTCATAGCTTTATATATATATGAAACCAATATGTGAAGTACTGTATGAGTTATCGCGTCACATCAAAAGTGTTGACGGACGGACGGACCGACCGACGGACAGAAAATGTTAAATACATAACTACAGATTCGACATTGGCAGATTAATGATATTTTAAGGCCCATTATTGATTTGCTTTTTTCAGGTCTTGAACATGACAAGAAACAGTCTAAACAACAGGTTCCTGCCGTTTGATGTCATTGACACTGATGCAGTGTTTAGCATGGATGATGATTCAAAAATTGACCATGTAAACCTTGTTCTTGGGTTTAGGTGATTTCATTTAATTATTTATCTACTGATTAATTAAACTTGCTCCTCCTTTTTTTTGAATGGAAAAGTAGTAAAGTCAAGCAGGCAAAGCCACATGCAAGACGCAACCACCACCAAAACACCGATAGACAGCATGACACACACACACACACACACACACACACACACAACCACACACCCAAACGCACACACACACACACACACACACACGAAATGAACACAGAAAACACCAAAAGAGACACAAGAACCAGGGACAAACGTTCCACAACACAACATGAACAAACCACAAGCACAAAGACGCAAGGCAAACAAAAGGAAGGGTGACAAAGAGAGTACCGCCTTGGCACGGTCAGCAGCAAAAACACCACTGGGGGTTTAAACCGGTTTACGGACGTCCTAACCTCGCACTTCTCTCAAAGTCACCCTAGCTTTACAAATATTGTAAATAAAGGTATCCCCGCTGGACTTACCCACAACATAGACGACGGTGAACACAGGACAACATGTAAAACATAGCATAATAACTGTGACAATCCGTCAAATATGTACTCAATGACTTTGCTGAAGTCAGAGCACCTGCAGGTAAGCCGTTAAGGGCACGACAGGGAAAAAATAATACATGAGTCTGGTAAGCTCCTCCTGTATCCAAGTTTAAGAGTATACCATCATAGAGTACTATGTTAACTCAACAAAAACACATCGAAATTTATCAATGAAGAACATGAGTTTGATGACAAACAATGCACACCCTGGTTGAACGGATCCCTCAGTAACCAATTGATCTGGATCTACACTGTTTGCAAATGTGTTATATATACATGTATCGACATAGTAAAGGTACACGGGGTAGCACTTTCCATAGAATACAGTAAAAACCCGCTAATGCGACCACCAAAAAGAAGTATAATTCTGGGTGCTAGATGCAGGTGGTAGCTTAATGGAGGACAAAAGTAATACAGAAAGCTCCAAGAGGAGCTTTCTGCGTTACTTTTCTCCTGTAGTAAGCAACCACCTGCTTATAAAGACACCCGTGTTTATTCATTAAGTGGTCGCATTAGAGGGGTTTTACTGTTTAATATTTATTTATTTCAGTCCCATCCAAGCACAAAACTAATTACATGTACATGTTGTTACAAGCATAGAATGTCAGCCTATATAACTATGCACACAGTAAAGAACAGAATAGAACTTTAAAGAATTATAAGAGACTATACGTCAATCTATCACAACTCATTGCACAAAATATCACATATTTACAGAAATTAGAACCATGTGATTACGAACAGCAATATAACCATTTCGTTAACACCTGATTTGGAAAAAAGTAAAAAAAAACGTGTTTATTTAAAAACCAGTATTCCCTTTGATCATACCAATGATAAGCTGATTAACAATAAACACGTGGCATAATGAATGGATGATGTGTAAAACAATAATATCAACGGATGACATGATTTGCATAAAACTGTATCAAGCATTCCTTCTTTAAGATACGTTTCATACTCCTCTTTGGGTAGACTATACAGAAACTGTAAACTGCAGATCCCAGTGCACTTCTGGACCTACTTCCCCTACCAGATAGGTGCTTTTTCAATTTTGGGGCCAGGTCTGTGCTGTATGGAGCGTGTGGTAATACATTGACTATATCCAACTTCAAAAACTGGACTACAGTTGATGATTTGTGGGGTGGAGCATTGCCATGTAACAACTGAGCACGCTGGAGTCCTGTTTTAGGACGTATTTTCTCATTTTTGTTCGCAATATTTTCAAAACCACATTCTTATTGAAGCTTCCAGACACATTTCTACTTTTAGTAACAGCGATTTACATGAGTGGTCCACAATTTCTAACGAAAATAATTGAGAATACAGTAAAACTATTCTAATGCGACCACTAAAACAGGTATAATCATAAGTCTTAAAGGCAGGTGGTAGCTTAATGCAGGACGAACGTTATACTGATAATTCCTGCAGGAGCTTTCTGCATAACTTTTGTCCTGCATTAAGCAACCACCTGCTTTTAAATGCATTTTTGTTTATTCATAAAGTGGTCGCATTAGAGAGGTTTTACTGTAACACATTATTTGCTGTCAGTATTCGTTTAGCAATACTGGGCCTTTTTCAAGTTTCAAAGCCCATATATTGGTGTCAACTTTCCTTTTAGGCTCATGTCTCACCACCCGTTATGAGACTATCAAATTCCAATTTTCTGACATTTTGAGTTCTTCTTCGTCAGTTTCTTAACCATTTGTACCATTATATGTGTAGATCTGCTCGTCAGTTAGTATATGTGAGATCCAACGAGCACTTACTTTTCTAACCTTGAGAATCTTCATCAGAATGAAGCGGACAGATGCTAAACCCAAGTTTGTCATTTGTGCTAGTAGCTGTCTGACAGTGAAACGTACATCTTTCTCCATGGGTGACTTGATTTTATTGACGTTCGATTTAGTAACTGCAAACCTAGGTCTTCCTGAGTAAGGGGCATCTTTGACTGATTCGTGGCCAGACCGGAATTTAATAAACCACCTTTATTACATTTGTTATTATAAATAGTAAAACTTTTTACACTCAAAATGGTCCAATATTAGTCGTGTTGACCTAGCTGGCAACGAACCTAGCGAACCTAGCAGTAGTATTGGGGCCATTTTGGTTATAAACAAACGGGCGCCATTTTTAATTGCTCATTTGCATATAAGGATTTTGTTTGCTAATTTGCATATAAGGATATTGTGTTGTTGTTTGTTTGTTTTTTGTCACTGGTATTCGCGGATATCAGTCTGTCATGTGGACCTATGACGTAACATGTTGGCGAAATTGAGAAAGATCAGGAGCTACATGGTCTACAGAGCTGAAGTGTAGACCTCGATCGGGTAACTACTCGCGGGCATTGAGGGTCAGGCCCTTTCCTTACCAGACCAAGTGATAATTAAATAAATATAATGAATGAATAGATAAATAAATACCTCGATCTCACGATGTGAACTCATCAAGGCACCACTCTCAAATGACTTGTTGTGTACAGTCCTTAAACGCATGCGCACTTGACATGCATGCGAACTAATGTCTGAAATGGTTCACTCGTCATCTATTGCCGGTATAAGAATGACATCATAGCTATGTTTAGCTACAGCATTTCACCATCATCAGCCCCAGAAAGGCTCAGATCATTAACCCCGATAAGTTAGGGTCAGACCCTCTTTTAAAAAAAATACCAAAATGCAGACCTAATCAACTAGACATTATAAAAGGCTCAGCGAAATGTATTTAAGGTGTATTTGTAACGCCTGTCACGTGTGATACTTGTATAAATGATACAAGCTTTGCAACTGACTCAGCAACAACAACAAACAATAGCAACAACCAACAACAACAAAAACAACAACATCACCACCAACAACAGTCAACAACAACAACCAACAACAACAACAAACAACCACAAAAAACAACAACAACAAAAACAACATAATGAGCGATCTTCAAAAGAGTAGCATTTTGGGGGAAAAGGTTAGCTTCGACAGCCACATTCGTTGCATATTTTACGTTATCCCTGAAGGGCATCGATTACGATTAATACCAAAGACAATATCCGTTTTACCACCAGATATCGTCAACATCGACCATTGGAAAGAAGAAGCCCAGATAAAAACAGTTTAGAGAAACGACTTTCACTATGGCTACCAGAATCGCTTTGAAAGTCCATGTTGAACTTCCATAAGTTTATAAGAGAATGAGCAAAACAGCAACCTGTATTACGTTAAAGGGAGTCTGGATCATGCATCGTTGTAATCTTTGCGACAAGTCGTACACCTGGTTGGACAGTTTGAAACGACATCGTAAACATAATCATAATGACATATTTGACGCTAAAGAACAACAATGACAACAACAAGGACAACAACAACTGCACCAACAACAGTAACAACAGCAACAACACCAACAACAACAACGAAAACAACAACAGCAACAGCAGCAGCAGCAACAACAACAACGGCAACAACAACAGCAACAGCAGCAACAACAACAACAGCAACAACAGCAACAACAACGACAGCAGCAGCAACAACAGCAGCAACAACAACAGCAACAACAGCAACAACAACAGCAACAACAGCAGCAGCAACAACAGCAACAACAACAACAGCAACAACGACAACAGCAACAACAACAGCAACAACAACGACAACAGCAACAACAACAGCAGCAGCAACAACAACAACAACAACAGCAACAACACCACCAGCAGCAACAACAACAACGACAACAGCAACAACAACAGCAGCAGCAGCAACAACAACAACAGCAGCAACAACAACAACAACAGCAGCAAAAAAAACAGCAACAAAAGTAACAGCAGCAGCAACAATAACAACAACCACCGTTTACCTTTCAACATCCCTTTACTTGTATCGTCAGCAGTCCAACGTCTTGCGGAAAAAACTTTCTTTCTATCCAAACTACTGCAAAAAGAGGGCAAGATACAACCGACACCTCAACGTATAATCTGGTTATACAAACGATGGCAGCCCTTATACGACGTCATACAGAGGACCGTTTACCCGAAAGTGGAGTTTATGCGAGGCGTTCCTTTAAACCTAGATGGCGACGAATTTCTAGACCCTCACGTGAACAACGTCATCGTCTTGGACGACATGGCTACTGAAGCAGCCAAAGACCCAAGAGTCACGGACCTGTTCACAGAAGGCAGTCATCACAGAAATCTGTCCGTCATCGCTCTCAATCAGAACCTGTACTACAGTAAGGACCCGACCCAGAGAAGAAACTGCCATTACCTAGTGCTATTTAACAATCCCGTAGACAGACAACAAGTCATGATCATGGAGAGGCAAATGTACCCGGGTAACTCTCAACATGTGTTACGTCATTTCCAGGAAGCCGTTGGACATCCATACGGGTACTTGTTAATCGATTTGAAATCATATATACGAAAACACGCGCGTATGTGAGCAAATGTACTGGAAGATGTAAGCAAGTCAATCGAGGCTAGAGTCCAAAAACCGGAATCCACTGACACGTCCGAAGTTAACTACCTATTCTCACCAAATCGTCAGCCACTGGTTCCTACGGACCTCCTTACACCGGGCAACATTGGGATCGCCAGGATAGAAACAATTAGATTAATTGTTATGATAGTACATGGACACTGGAATTTTTGGCCATGGCAGAAACTGTAGAATCATATCTACATTATGTCATAAGCAAACAGCAGATCCTGACCAGACGGCTCCTCTATCTGATCTGGGTCTACTCTATTTGCAAGGGCGTAGGAATGGATATGTATGAAGTAAAGGGTTATATGCTTCTGGAGTTATACATGTAACTGACTGACAGACGGACTGACGAACAGACAAATATAAAACCAAACGTCTCTAAGATGTGAGGGCATAAAATCTAACTCTATTGATGAAGTTTTGACTGTTACACATACACGTACATGTATACTTTAAGGGTATGGCGCGAAAACCGAGACCGTCTCGTAGGGTACCCAGGACGGTCCCACTCATGGGACAAAACACATAAGAAATGGTTATACAGATTTAGAAATTCTGAAGGGCTGTCCATGGCACTCACTGGAAAAGCGTTCTTCCACAAGGTATGTAGAATGGAACTGCAACAAGGAGCGTAGCTGAATCCAAATGTAATGTACACATCGTGGCTATATGGGTCCGAGAGCTCAAGAAAATTTAGAGTTATGTAATTTTACCATTTTCATAAATTTATTTATCACAATGGTTTCAAAGGGTAAATTTTACGGAGGCGTCAAAAGACGTCAATTTGAGGGAATGGGTTAAAGCTTACATGCTTATCAAAGCCAATCCTCCTTATCCTTTGAGTTTTGTTCCACTTTGGTCGTAATATTGTTTTCATCTTTCAAATTGATGTAACACGTGCGTATGTGTGTATCGCTAGCAACTCCCCAGATAACCCTTAACCCATTCCCCCATAAGCTATTTTAGACCCAACCTCTTTGTATGAATCTACCAAACAAGGAGCATTTACTAGAGAAAAGTAAAATTTTAGAATTTTGTATTTTGAAACCATTGTGATAAATAGAGCATTTGCTCCTATAGAAGCAAATGCTCTACTTATCACAATGGTTTCAACAGGTGACTGTTACAGAGGCATAGAAAGGCTTGTTTATGGATAAAAGGATTAACTGGCTCATTCGACTTTTACCCTGTAGAACACTTCTCTGTTTCTATGTGTAACGGATATGGTGATCTACTCTTTGTCATGTGAATAAATGTAATGTCCCTATTAAAGTACAATATTTAAACCAGTTAATATTCTTTTAGGCAGAGACTTTCATGAATATTCAAACAGTGGGAAGTTAACCATTTAATTGATAGAGAAGCCGCCTTTGCAACCAAAGTAGACCAATATGTGTACCCGGCAGTCTAGGAAAGATTCATAAATCAAAGCATTTTCAAGAATAACTTATTTATTTCTTCACCAAATCCTATGTTGTGACCACTCTTTAGAATTGTCTCGAAGAGACAATTTTAAAGAGTGGTCACAACATAAGGTTTGGAGGGGAGAAGGCGATTTTAGTATCCGAGTATGCACAATTATGTTTGCTCCGTCTCCCAGAGGAGTCGCTTAATTAAGGTCTGCTCCGTCTGTTTATGGAATTTTATAGAGCTGTTTTGACATCCCAAACAATCATGTATTCATACATGTATAATTGTAAAAGCAATCAGCTCATAAATATGCATCGTGTTATAATTACCTTACATAAATGTTCATGATAGAAAGGGTAAAGTGATCGCTTAGTGAATAAAGTTTCGAGGTCTATATAAGCGGATTGCTGCTTAGTTCATGAATGTAATTTCGGTGCATAACCCTTCGCTTGCTATTCACGTCAATATACGTACCTGTAAATAGTGAAGACCCAGATGAGACAGCTCCTGCAGGAGCTGTCTCATCAGGGTCTGCACTATTTACAAATTGATTGTGCAACCAGTGCACTCCATAGTAGTGATTGCACAGCGAAATACGTGTACACAGTGAAGATATATGTAATTATACAACAGGGCATGGGTAAAGAAGGAGAAATGTATTTTAAAATTCAGCAAGCGAAGGGATATGATATCACGTCCATGTTCACACAGCCAGCATACTATTTTACCATAGATGTACACAACACATTTGCAAACAGTGTAGGCCCAGATAAAGGCCCAGAGAGTCTTTTGATTAGGGTCTACCCTGTTTATTTAACCCGTACCTTCATACAAACGCCAAATTATTTTCTTCATTTTAAATGCACGCTTATGTAATATCCTCTAACAGAACTACAGATAAAAGCTAAAATCGTCATTTCCCCTCAGCAAATCCTCTAGACGATTCTAAAGAGTGGTCAGATAAATTGAGATAATAGGCTTTGGTGGAGAAATAAAGGAGATATTCTTGAGAATGTTGAAATTATGCATCTTATCTGGACCTCTGCTCTAACATCTGTAAGACAGTTTATCATATTATTCTTCAGTAAAATATTAGTTGTATGTCCTTCAGTACAATATTATTTGCATGCATTGCATTTAATAATGAATGTCTTTTCACGAATTTGCACACAGAGTATATCCAGATAAAATGGTTTCTGTAGTTCACACATAATATACGATTATAAACTAGAACATTGTGTTTGTAAGACACAGCGATGCCCCCGTGGCGGTGCTTGCCTAGCTGCACGTAAAGTTTTTAAGTCATTTGACCTTGACCTTGCGCTTGCGGGCAACATGGACTGGTGAGCAAAAAAATATGGATGGTGGTTAATGTGTACATTGTATATGCAATTACATGCCAATAGCTATAGTGGTTAGTGAGATATAAGACAATGAAAAACTGTGAAAACAAATTGCACGTTCCAAATGCACGTAAAAGCGTGACGGACGGACGAACGGACAGGTGGAAACCATAATGTCCCCCTGACTATCGTCAACAGAGGCATAAAATCAGCTATTAAATATTAATGATGTCATTATGTTTGCATGGATATTAATCATGTAAAGGGTTAATATATATGAGCTTCAGTATAATTTTATAATGCATTGTATGTGTACAATAAAACCTGTCCTAAGCGACCAGTCATATACAGTAGAACCCCTCTAATGCGACCACTTAATGCATAAACATGGGTGTTGTTATAAGCAGGTGGTTGCTTAATGCAGGAAAAAAGTAATGCAGAAAGCTCATCTATGAGCTTTCTGCATTACTTTTGTCCTGCATTAAGCTACCACCTGCATCTACCACCCATAACTATACCTCTTTTAGGTGGTCGCATTAGAGGGGGTTTACTGTATTGAACAATCACGCAGGTGATTGCCACATTCCCTCCTAGTGACGCCTTTTGGCCCCTCTGTAAATGTCACATTTTGAAACCATTGTGATAAGTAGAGCATTAGAAATTTACTCTATAGGAGCAAACGCTCTGTTTATCACATTGGTTTCAAAACTACACAATTCTAGGATACTCCTGTCTATAGTTAATGCTCCATTTCGGTAGATTTATTCAAAGAGGTTGGTCTAAAATAGTCTAGGAGGGAATGCAGGGCAAAAGAGGAATGCAGAAAGCTCCTGCAACCAAGCTCTTTACCAGTGCCAGCCAAGACTGACTTGGCATAAGAAGGGTTCAATGTTTTTTTTACCAGATTAACTTGGGTAAAAGGACAAACAAAAATAAGGCGCCTGCTACACATAAAATATTTAGCTCACTGCGATTGATGATGTTGCATAAGACACCAGCTGGTTATTCTAAGCACTGGTCAATAATATTAATATATAATTATAATTAATGCGTCAACAACATAATTAGCTCACCTTAAAAGATAGTGTTGCATGAGATAACCAGGTGATCATTCTATAAATACAGACCAATTATATCAAGACCTAATCGACACACTTAGCTGCTACTGCATACACTATCAGGTGGTCATTCTAAGTACATGTACCGATCAATCATATTAACCCTTCGCTTGCTGAATTTTAAAATACATTTCTCCTTCTTTACCCATGTCCTGTTGTATAATTACATATATCTTCACTGTGTACAAGTATTTCGCTGTGCAATCACTGCTGTGGAGTGCACTGGTTGCACAATCAACTTGTAAATAGTGCAGACCCTAATGAGACAGCTCCTGCAGGAGCTGTCTTATCTGGGTATTCACTATGTACAGGTAGGTATATTGACGCGAATATCCCGCTATATAGCCACCTGTCTCCTTTTGGCAAGAGAACATTTGTAAGGAAAGTCAAATATGAAAATAAAAGCAAACGAAATTGTTTGCAAACGAAAATTTGTACATGTAGTGCAAAGTACGGGGTCCCGATTGCGACACACGCTACTAGCGCTTGTCGGGTGGAGACGTACGCTACTGGCGTCCTTTTAACCTGTTCCTTCATAGGCTATTTTCAGATCCAACCTGTTTGAATAAATCTACCAAAAAGGAGCATTTACTAGAGAAAAGTAAACATTTAGATTTTTTTTAGTTTGAAACCGTTGTGCTAAATAGAGTATTTGCTCCTATAGGAGCAAATGCTCACTATTTATCACGATGGTTTCAATAGGCGATTTTTACAGAGGCGTAGAAAGGCGTATTTATGGAGGAAAGGGTTAATTTCGCATGTTACTTCTCGCGAGAAGTGACTTGCGATATTTAAATGGCTCAATATTGCATGCATGTAAGTCTGGGGAGGGATTCAACAGGCTATAATTATAGCCTCTTTCAAATATCGCATGTGTCGACTAGCGCTATTAGTTCCCTTTTAAGTGACATGCGATATTTAACAGTGCTTAATATCGCATGAATGTATGTCCCGAAAGGACTTCAACAGTGTCAAAAGAGCGATATTTCATTTGTCGCGATCGGAACACCGTAGCAAAGAGTTAATGTACACCATGTTTATCAGTCATATCCATATTAACCTTGAGAAACGAAAGCTGTTACGATTCGTTTAAATATGCACAATAGATATTGCATATTCAGTTAGTTGTTATGTAAATACCAAGATCATATTGTATAATGATTGAAATCAATCTTCCATACGCTGAATTTTCAAAACTCAAAAGGGTCAGCTTTACCATGAATACTAAGAATATATATGTTTTAGACAAGAGCGTCACGATGGCCCTGTATCGATCATCAGATTAAACGATCTCACGTGGCATGTTTATGCAACGGGCAGAAACGACTTAAACAAATATAAAAAGCAGTTCTCTGATATTCCAGTCAGTGGTTTATGGCGATAATTGTATTGTTTAAATAAATTGTTTGTTAAAATCTAATTTAGCTTGTATGACTTACTTATGCAATTGACATTACCAATCTCGTATTGATGCCTTTCTACACCTCTGTAAAAGTCACCTTATGAAACCATTGTGATAAATAGAGCATTTGCTCCTATGGAGCAAATGCTCTATTTACCACAATGGTTTCAAAATTAGACAATTAAAAAATCCTTTTCTCTAGTAGATGCTCCTTTTCAGTAGATTCATTCAAAGCGGTTGGATCTAAAAATACCCTACGAGGGAATGGGTTAAATAAGTTTTTAGGGTCACCTGACGATCATTTCTGTGGAATTTGGTCGAATTCCATTCAGCAATTTAAGAGATGTTGTTGAAAGAAATAGTTCATTAAAATCTATTTTTAGCCCACTTGACCTACTTATGTAATGGACAAGAACGATTATATAAATATATCGCCTACAATCATTCCTCTGACTAGTAGTCCAGCCAGTAGTTTAGGAATTGGTGCCGTTTAAAGAAATTCATTAAACTCCCTTTACCTACTTACAATAGATTGAAACGATTTATATAACTTTCAAGGAGGGTCAACTGGAGATAATTACTGTGAAGTATGGTTGAAACCCATTGAGTGGTATAGGCGGACAACGTCATTTTAAAAAGCTATTCGTTACATTATGTTTTCGGCTCATGCGAGCTACTTGTGCAATCGATTGGAACGGTTGTCCAATCTAAAACTTGAAGCAGACTAAACTGTGTTCAGTAGATGACAATGCTGGCATTGAAAGGGTTAAAGCAGTTTAGAAAATGGTGCTTAAAGGAAGTGTTGGCGCCACACTGTAACGATAGACATAGGGCGATCCCAATAGCTCACATTGGCACTTTAAAATGTGGCACGTGTAAAAGCCTATATAGGATTCTACGACGTATAGATATAGATACGAAAAAATGAGCAAGCACCTGTTTTAAGACGTATTTTCAGTGGTACACATTATCTCATATACACTCAAGATCAACAGTTTGCGCCTCCCCCACGCAGGAGCATTTACTAGAAAAGAGGAACATTTTAGGATTGTGAAGTTTTTTTGAAACCATTTTGATAAATAGAATTTTTGCTTCTATGGAGCAAATACTCTATTTATCACAATGGTTTCAACAGGTGACCTTTGCAGCGGCGTCAAAAGGAATCAATATGACGGAGTGGGTTTAAAAGTGACTTTTACAGAGGCATTAATATGCGAGAATGGGCAAAAAGGCGTCAATATGCGGGAATGGGTCAAACGTTGTCAATATGCGGGAATGGGTCAAAAGGCGTCAATATGCAGGAATGGGTTCAGAGTTAGAGGAGAAACATAATGGTATTATAATGGTAAAAAGTTGTAAGACCAGAATTGTCTTTTACAGTACTATGCGTATCTATACAGTTACGAAATGCCACAGGCTATCAGGGACACGGTGGACAAGTATACGAACTGTGAAGACATAGCCATGAATTTCCTCGTCTCCCATATTACCAGAAAACCTCCAATTTTGGTATGTACGTATACACAAGAACCCTTTATATGGGTATTACTGATTAACCCATTCCCTCCTAGACCTAAACATTTTGAATAAATCTACTAAAAGTGAACATTTACTAGGATTTTTTAAAAAAAATGTATACTTTTGAAACCAATGTGATAAATAGAGAATTTGCTCCTCTGGAACAAATGCTCTATTTATCACAATGGTTTCCAAAATGGACTCACAGATACGTCAAAGGGCTTCAGTAGGAGAGGATTGGTCAATGCAGAACAACCATCACAAAGAACGCTCCATGAGTTCAATCGGTGAATGGTGTGGTTCAGGATAGGAAAAAGAAAGTGGTACAAGTGAGGTGAGAAAGTTGATAATAAATGTACTGAAATAATGCTATAAATGTACTGTAATAATGATAAAGGTACAGCAAAATGACAAGCGCGCTTCTAAAACGCTTCTTGTGTTGTGATAATGATATATAATATATATGAGGCAATAATCATACGTATACACTGTGATAATGACACATGCACGGTATTACGGTTACAGGTACTACGATAATGATACATATATACTGCAATACAGCGGTATGTGTACTGTAATAATGATATATTTACTGCGATAATGACACGTGTACTACAAAAGTATATATGAACTGTGATAATGATACATGTTCTTTGATAATGGAACATGTCATGCAATAATGATAATGTACTGTGATAATGATATACGTATATCTTCTGTAACAATGGTATATGTATTGTAATAATCATACATAAACTGTGATAATGACATACCGGTATGTGCTGTAATAATCATACATGTAATGTAATAATGATACATGTACTGTGATGACACACCGAGATAATGACACATGTACTGACATAATGGCATATATACTATTATAATGAAAATTGTGCATTGATAATGAAACATGTAATGTGATAATGATATATGCACTGTAATAATGGTACATGTACTGTGATAATGACACAGTGATAATGACACATGTACTGTAATAATTACACATATACTGTGACAATGACACATGTACAGTACTAATGACACATGTACAGTTATAATGACGTGTGTACTGTAATAATGATACATGTACTGTATTAATGATACATGTACTGTGATAATGACACATGTGCTACACTCACAATGCATGTACTTTGATAATGATCCATGTAATACAATAATGATGCATGTACAGTGATTATGACACATGTATAGTAACAATGACACATGTACAGTAACAACGACACATGCACTGTAATAATGACACATGTACAGAAAAAAATGACACATGTACAGTAATAAGGACACATGTACTATAATAATGACACTTATTATACTACAAAGTAAAATCCTCTATTTTGATTGGTCAATTAGCCATGTATAAAAGCCGTGTATCCCTCTAAATTCTGATGTATGTGCGGAGTCATGAGCAACAATGGAATTTCCCCTGTCGAGTGCCTCGATTCATTGCTACAACAAACTAAAAATGGCCGACTAGCTTCACTTCGTCAATTCGATCCAAACAACCGTTCTCAAACGAAATAACAAGAGTTTGTGCGGAATAAAGTTATCCATTGAGAAACATTTTTGTTATAGTTGTTGTATAACAATGTAAATGAATCCGATACGTGACGAATGCCTTCTTCTGCTCTGATGCTGCACATGTTGTCAAATTGCTTGTGCACGTACCGATAAGCCCCCAAACCCCTGCTTTTACAAAAACATACCACACCCAATTCGATTCAGATTTTATTTATGCACATGCACAGTACACGTACCTGTAAATTGCAGTATAGCCGCTCCTTCGAACGTACGCATATTTGTTTGAATATTATAAAACCGTCATTTTGACGTCATCCAAATGACGTCGGAATTGTGCCAATTATGTTTAACCGTTCTCATGATAAAAAATAGAGTGCTTAAACGCTAAAAGTTTTACTAACGCCTGATTCTTTCAATCATTTGAGAAAATAATGCTCTTGGAAGATCCCTTTCTATCCGCAAATGTTATGAGCTGGTTATTATACAGATATTACAAGCCCTTACTTTACAGCATGAGGCCCCTGAGGGGAAGTAAAACGACGCTCACATTAACAACGCTAATTAACTGCTACAAATATTAAACTTTGCAGTATTAATAAAATCGTTATACAGATCATTGGCGGGATATCTGACTTTTTATTTCCTGCTGAGGAAAGTACATGTAGCCCTCGCCTGAAGGCTCGGGTAACATGAATTTCCTCAGCAGGAAACAAAAAGTCAGATACCCCGCCAATGATCTGTATAACTAATAATGTACAGTAATAATGACATATGTACTGTAATAATGATACATGTACTGTGATAATGAAACATATGCTACAATCGTGATACATGTTCTTTGATAATGGTCCATGTACTGTGACAACAATACAGTTGCTACAAAAATGATACATGTACTGTGTTAATGATACATGTACTGTGATAATGATATATATTTTGTGATAATGAAAAATGTACTACAATAATGATACATGTACTACAGTAATAATGCATGTACTACAATAATGATACATGTACAGTGATAATAATACGTGTACTATAATAATGGCATTTATTATACTGCAAAGTAAAATCCTCTATTTTGATTGGTCAATTAGCCATGTATAAAAGTCGTGTATCCCTCTAAATTCTGATGTATGTGCGGAGTCATGAGCAACAATGGAATTTCCCCTGTCGAGGGCCTCGCTTCATTGCTACAACAAACTAAAAATGGCCGACTAGCTTCACTTCGTCGATTCGATCCAACAACCGTTCTCAAACGAAATTTCAAGAGTTTTGGGCGGAATAAAGTTATCCATTGAGAAACATTTTTGTTATAGTTGTTGTATAACAATGTAAATGAATCCGATACGTGACGAATGCATTCTTCTGCTCTGATGCTGCACATGTTGTCAAAGTGCTTGTGCACGTACCGATAAGCCCCCAAACCCCTGCTTTTACAAAAACATACCACACCCAATTCGATTCAGATTTTATTTATGCACATGCACAGTACACGTACCTGTAAATTGCAGTATAGCCGCTCCTTCCAACGTACGCATATTTGTTTGAATATTATAAAACCGTCATTTGACGTCATCCAAATGACGTCAGAATTGCGCCAATTATGTTTAACCGTTCTCATGATAAAAAATAGAGTCTGCTTAAACGCTAAAAGTTTTACAAACGCCTGATTCTTTCAATCATTTGAGAAAATAATGCTCTTGGAAGATCCCTTTCTATCCACAAATGTAATGAGCTGGTTATTATACATATATTACAAGCCCTTACTTTACAGCATGAGGCCCCTGAGGGGAAGCAAAACGACGCTCACATTAACAACGCTAATTAACTGCTACAAATATTAAACTTTGCAGTATTAATAAAATCGTTATACAGATCATTGGCGGGATAGATACAACGACCATTAAATTAAATCAATTATTTTGTGTTAAAGGCAGGTGGCTGCTTAAAGCAAGGTGAAAGTAAAACAGAACGCTCCTATAGGAGCGTTCTGTTTTACTTTCACCTTGCTTTAAAAAGCCACCTGCTATAAATACCAACTAATTAACAAAATTTAGTGGTCGTTATAGAGAGATTTCACTATATAGATCTAAAATATTACTAAACAAAAATATTTTGGCAAATTTAGGGGGCGTACGCCGGCTCAAACCCCTTTAAATTCACGCCTGTAGAAGATTCGGATCAGCTACCAAGTGTTTTCTCTCCCATTGTAGGTTACAGATGAGTCTGGGTTCTTTCATGGTACTGGCAGGAGTCTATCAACAGCGAACGGTCACCTTGAAGAGCGTAATCAGTGCATGACCTTTTTTGAGAAGGTGTATGGTTACATACCTCTTCTGTATACTACATTCACAGCCAACTACATCTGAGAGTGACTTTTACACGCCTCATTATACAGCCAACTACAACTGAGAAAGTGAATGCTACATGCCTCAATACACAGTCAAAATACATCTGAGAAAGTAAATATGACATGCCTCAGTACACAGTCAACTACAACTGAGAAAGTAAATGTTACATGCCTCAATTCACAGCCTACTACAACTGAGAAAGTGAATGCTACATGCCTCAATACACAGTCAAAATACATCTGAGAAAGTGAATATGACATGCCTCAGTACACAGCCAACTACAACTGAGAAAGTAAATGTTACATGCCTCAATTCACAGCCAAAATACATCTGAGAAAGTGAATGTTACATGCTTCAATACACAGCACAGCCAACTACAACTGAGAACGTGAATGTTACATGCCTCAATACACAACCAACTACAACTGAGAAAGTGAATGTCACATGCATTAATACACAACAAAAATACATCTGAGAAAATGAATGTTACATTGCTTCATTACACAGCTTACTACAACTGAGAAAGTCAATGTTACATGCCTCAATACACAGCCAAAATACATCTGAGAAAGTGAATGTTACATGCCTCAATACACAGCCAAAATACATCTGAGAAAGTGAATGTTACATGCCTCAATACACAGCCAAAAAAATCTGAGAAAGTGAATGTTACATCAATATACAGCCAAAATACATCTGAGAAAGTGAATGTCACATGCCTCAATACACAGCCAACTACAACTGAAAAAGTGAATGATACATACCCCAATGCACAACAAAAATACATCTGAGAAAGTGAATGTTACATGCCTTATTACACAGCCAACTACAACTGAGAACGTGAATGTTACATGCCTCAATACACAACCAACTACAACTGAGAAAGTGAATGTCACATGCATCAATACACAACGAAAATACATCTGAGAAAATGAATGTTACATTACTTTATTACACAGCATACTACAACTGAGAAAGTGAATGTTACATGCCTCAATACACAGCCAACTACAACTGAGAAAGTGAATGTTACATGCCTCAATACACAGCCAACTACAACTGAGAAAGTGAATGTTACATGCCTCAATACACAGCCAAAATACATCTGAGAAAATGAATGTTACATACCTTAATACAAATCCAAAATACATCTTAGAAAGTGAATGTCACATGCCTCAATACACAGCCAACTACAACTGAGAAAGTCAATGTTACATGCCTCAATAAACAGCCAAAATACATCTGAGAAAGTGAATGTTACATGCCTCAATACACAGCCAACTACAACTGAGAAAGTGAATGTTACATGCCTCAATACACAGCCAAAATACATCTGAGAAAGTGAATGTTACATGCCTCAATACACAGCCAAAATGCATCTGAGAAAGTGAATGTTACATGCCTCAATACACAGCCAACTACAACTGAGAAAGTGAATGTTACATGCCTCAATACACAGCAAAAATACATCTTAGAAAGTGAATGTTACATTGCTTCATTACACAGCTAACTACAACTGAGAAAGTGAATGTTACATGCCTCAATACACAGCCAACTACAACTGAGAAAGTGAATGTTACATGCCTCAATACACAGCCAAAATACATCGGAGAAAGTGAATGTTACATGCCTCAATACAGAACCAAAATGCATTTGAGAAAGTGAATGTTACATGCCTCAATACACAGCCTACTACAACTGAGAAAGTGAATGTTACATGCCTCAATACACAGCCAAAATGCATCTGAGAGAGTGAATGTTACATGCCTCAATACACAGCCTACTTCAACTGAGAAAGTGAATGTTACATGCCTCAATACACAGCCAAAATACATCTTAGAAAGTGAATGTTACATGCCTCAATACACAGCCAACTACAACTGAGAAAGTGAATGTTACATGCCTCAATACAAAGTCAACTACAACTAAAAAAGTGAATGTTACATGTCTCAATACACAACAAAAATACATCTGAGAAAGTGAATGTTACATGTATCATTACACAGCCAACTAAAACTGAGAAAGTGAATACTGCATGCCTCAATACACAGCCAACCACGACTGAGAAAGTGAATGTTACATGTCTCAATACACAGCCATAATACATCTGAGAAAGTGAATGTCACATGCCGCATTACACAGCCAACTACATATAACGTATACAACAAGATATATTTGTGCCAGACCTTGAACTGACCCACAATTTGCATGATTTGTACAACAAAGGTTGAAAAAATATACATATCGATTAGACTCAACCTGAATTGTTACATTTTCATAAAAACAATCACATTTGGCATATACATTCATTTCATGCCTTTGTTGATATCGTCGAATATATTACTATGATGTGGGTAGGAACTGTGACAAAGGTATGTTACAAAAAACGTAACCTTTTACTTCATAAATACGCCTTTCTATAGATCTACATTTGCAAATAGAGAAACCGTCTGATCAGGGTCTGCTCTGTTTGCTTTGATATACTATAGATATTATTCTACAGTTTCAGCCATGGCCAAACTTTTATGTGTCCATGTGATAAGAAATCAATCTAATTAACCCATTTGCTACCACGATCCCATATATGGGACGTATGCAAACAGTGTAGACTCTGATCAGACGCCGCATAATGCCGGCGTCTGATCAGATTTTACACTTTTTTGCTGATAGGAATTTCAATATAGAACAAAACTAATATGAAAATTTAGGCCAGGCATCCCTTAGATAAAAAATGGACTAATCCAATATATAATCATGGAAGAATCCAATGGGAGCAAATGGGTTAAAATTCATGATTCATTATTTGTTACATGAGTATTCATGGTGGAAAGGGTTAACATCATTAAATAGTTGGGATCATCAGGAGATGCAGAATTGACCCATTACCTCATAGGCTAGTTTTAGACCCAACCTCTTTGAATAAATCTACCGAAAAGGAGCATTAACTAGAGAAAAGGAACATTTTAGAATTTTGTAGTTTGAAACCATTGTGATAAATAGAGCATTTGCTCCTATAGGAGCAAATGCCCTATTTATCACAATGGTTTCACAAAGTGACTTTTACAGAGTCGTCAATATGAGGGAATCTCATCTGGACCTAAACTGCAAAATTTGCAAATGATGGGAAAATAATAAACCCTTTCCTTTATATAAACGCCTTTTCAAACAAAGAAGATCCCAAACAGATTGCTCTTATAGGAGCCATCTGATCAAGGTCTGGGTCCATGCTTATAAAGCTTTTTAGTTGAGTCTGAGTTTCGTTCTCAAGCTTTTGATTGGTCAGATTTGAGTTCTCAAGCTTTTGATTGGTCAGATTTGAGCCCTTTGGCTCAAATCTGACCAATCAAAAGCTTGAGAACTCAAATCTGACCAATCAAAAGCTTGAGAACGATCTCAGACTCAACTAAAAGTTTTACAAGCATGGACCCTGTCCTGCTCTGCTTATGAAATTATAACAGGTCTGACTCTTCGGTTTCTACAAATACCAAGGACTCTTGTGTACATATGCCATTATAAAAATTCAGCTAATATTCATGACGTCATAATATTACATGAATATTGAACACAGGGAAAGGGTTAGGGCATGTGCGTGTGTGTGAATAGATCTATATGTACTTTACTTTTTGATTTGAACAGCTTGAACAGCTTTGATATTAATGATGATTTGCTTGGGAATTTTACATAAATTGTTTGGAGATTAGTAAATATTTGCCTGAATTTGCATAATGATACTGACAACAGTGTAGATCTGCTTGGCGTTTGCATAAAGGTTTTAATATTAGTGTAGATCAGCTTGAATGTTGCACAATTTCTTGATAATAGTGACTCTTTGCTTGGGTTTTGCATACTTTCTTGATATTAGTGAATATTTGCATAATGGGTCGTGCTGCTTTTGCAGAATACAGTTGAACTTCGATAACTCAACCTTCAATGGACCATACAGAAGTTCGAGTTATCCGATATCTAACCTGAACCATTTCTAAATGCCAGAGCTTAATACAGGTCTAAAGTAATGCTGAAAGCTCCTGTAGGAGCTTGCAGCATTACTTTAGACCTGTATTTAGCTGTAACATGTGTTTCTAGATATCTGTAGTGATACAATTTAGAGCAATTCTGTAGTGTAAGTTTTGGAGGGACTGAATTTTTTGTTCGAGTTATCAAAAGTTCGAGTTATCCGATTTCGACATATCGAAGTTCAAATGTAGTTTAATTAGTGAAACTTTGCATTTAAATGTATTTTGAAAGAACATTTATTAGCCCTGTACTCCATAAAAACGACTTGCAAACAGAGTAGACCCAGATCATATATCTCCTGTCGAAGCCGTCTGATCAGGGTATGCTCTGTTTGCTTATGATGTAATATAGATATGATTCTGCAGTTTCTGTCATGGCCAAATATTAATCTGATCATGTATCATTATAAAAAACAATCCACTCAAGATTCATGTCATTATTTCTTATATGAATATGCATGGGTATAGGGTCAATGTGTAATGATAATAATAGGTATTACGGCATTAAATAAATATAGTTACAATGTACAAACGATTTGCTTCTAATATTTTTCACACACCAGTCTGTGTCCACCCTTACCCTTATATAAATGTATTTTCAGTTTATGTCTGAGTCATAACAACATGTGAACAAATGCCATTATAAACAAGATGTGTTTGTGAAACACTATGCCCCCGATATGCCCTTTGACCTTGATGTATAACATTGACCTCAATACGTCAGCCGTAAAATGCTCGCCTCCATAAGTTGCACATGCATGCAAACATGAAGTATGTACATGTATGTGAAACGGCGACAAAATTATCGCCTAAGTTAGTTGTGGCCAAACCAACCAACAGACGGACAGAGCTAAAACAAATACCCCTTCCAGGGGAGGGAGAGGGGGGCATACAAAATCAGCTATACCCTTTCGCTGCCAAACTCTGTCGTCTGCTACACATTTTCATTTTTTTTTTATTTTTATTCAATTTTGTTTCAAAAACATAGTAACAGTAACAAACAGTTTGGATCCTGATGAGACGCTCATCTGGATCCAAACTGTTTGCATAGGTAATCACAGATCCGGCATTGGCAGCGAAAGGGTTAATATTCATGATGTCATTATTTCTTACATATTCAAACAGGGTAAAGAGCTAACTGTTGGCATGATGTGTGCTTTGTAAAAATGCTGCAATTAGACGAGACGCTGGATAAAACTGGGAATCTGACCAACATTTAAACTGTTTGACAATTTGCTCCTTTGGTTAAGGTAAGGTGTTAAAAATGTTAAGGCGTTAAAAAGAATATGGGAGGAAAACATCTGCTTGTAGCAATAATGTTAACCCTTCGCTTGCTGAATTTTAAAATACATTTCTCCTTCTTTACCCATGCCCTGTTGCATAATTACATATATCTTCACTGTGTACAAGTATTTCGCTGTGCAATCACTGCTGTGGAGTGCACTGGTTGCACAATCAACTTGTAAATAGTGCAGACCCTGATGAGACAGCTCCTTCAGGAGCTGTCTCATCCGGGTCTTCACTATTTACATGTAGGTATATTGACGCGAATAGCAAGCGGTTTAAAAGCATTTACTGCCAACGTGAATTTGTTGCCAATGAGAAGTAGTGCGGCAAAATATGTGACAGTAAAACAAGACAGATGAGAAAGCACCTAGGGGAGCTTTCTGCATGACTTTCATCCTGCATTAACCCTTTCCCTCATATACACGTGTTTTCGCGCATTTGCAAACAGAGTAGATCCAGATCAAACGGATCCTATAGGAGCCGTCTGATCAGGGTATACTCTGTTTGATAATAGAATTTGATAGATCTGTTTCTTTGCTTTCTAAAATGTCTACACTGCTCCACCTTGCATATTTCTTTATAACTATTTTGTTAATGAATATTCATTAGGTATTGAAATTTGAAATAAATTAGAACAGGGAAAGGGTTAAGATGTCGCCTATCTCTAGGACCGATATGTATAATAAAAACGTCCAGTTTAGAAAGGGTTTACTGTATCTGCTAGATTTTAAAATAATGGATGCATTTTGAAGGAAAAACAGTCAACACAAAATAGTTTCAAATAGTTTCTTTAATCTCAACGTTTCAACAAGACCATGCAGTCATATTATAGCCGGTATTAACCTTCCTCCTGCTGAGGGCGACCTCAATACATATAGAATTTAGCAAACAGCTTGGGTCCAGTTATCCCATTCCCTCATATAAATACCTGTTGACGCCTCTGTAAGGTCACTTTTTGGAACCATTGTGATAAATAGGGCATTTGCTCCACGGGAGCAAATGCTCTATTTACCACCATGGTTTCAAAACTACACATCTCAGAATTTCCTTTTCTCTAGAAAATGCTCCTTTTCGGTATTTATATATAAATATATATATTTACCTCGATTTATTCAAAGAGGTTGTGTCTAAAACTAGCCTATGAAGGAATGGGTTATGACAACTAATTGTTTGACATATTATCAGGATCAAAGATGTGTCACACTTGGTCAATTATCTTATTTCTCAGAGACTTAATAAATCATAAGTAAATATCGCGACATATAATATGTTAACCATTTACCCCACGAACATTCGTGTAAGAAATACTTATATAACCAGTACCAACCCCTTCCCTGCTCTATGTACATTACAAATTTCGTTACCTACTGAATATTCATGGCCAAAATAGTTATAATGAAATATGGAAGGTGGAACATTGTAGCCATTTTTGAAATTATAGAAACAGATATTTTAGATTCCGCTAGCAAACAGAGCAGACTTAGATCAGACGGCTCATATAGGAGCCGTCTGATCTGGGTCTACTCTGTTTGCTAATGCATGAAAATGCGTTTATATGAAGGAAACTGTTAATTAGATGAAACGTAATAATATATTATATAGTACTATGACCCCTATGTCATTTTACTATAAAATACAATTACTCCTTTGCAAAAATACATCCACTATACGGGTCGATAAATCCTATAGTACTATTACCCAGGCCATTTTATTATAAAATATAGTGACTCCCTTGCCAAAATCCATCCATCAGGGGGGGGGGGGGGATCGATATATTATATAGTACTATGACCCTATGCCATTTCACTATAACATATCTGATTTGCTGATCTGATCTACTCTGTTTGCTAATGCATGAACATGCGTTTATATGAAGGAAAATGTTGATTAGATGAAACTTAATAATGGTTCATGAACGCTGGGACATTAAACCATAGGTTTAGTTTTTATCAGGTTTTAGAAATCGACGTCGTTTTGTTTTAACCGTATTTCAGTCATATCACGACGTCCAGCCAATTGCAGGTGGAGGAAGACCCCAGAGGTTCTTCTGTACATGAAACAAAATTCATCGTTTCGTGCACAGAATAACATCCGGGTAGAACCACCTACCTACCGCAAGCCAGCTGGAAGGCTTCCTCACATGAAAAATCCAATGCCCAGACCGAGATTCGAACCCACAGCGGTGAGGGGACTAAGCGATTGTCAGTCGAAGACCATAACCACCCGGGCACCATTTTGGCCATAGACCTATATCATTCCGCAAGTAAACAGCAGACCCTGGTCTGATGGCTCCTGGAGGAACCATCCGGCATGCTAATTACAACTGTTTGAAAAGTTGTTAACAGGGATATTGATGAAGTAATGGATTAAACCTTTATCTGATAAAGATGCCCTTTGAAGACTAAAAACAGTGTACATCCACTTTAGACGGCTCCTGTACAAGCCATCTGATCAGGCTCTGGTCTGTGTGCTTGTGGAATATAATATTATCTTATTCTTGTGGAATACCGGTAGTATTATACCACATTTATATAGCGCTCTTTTCACACAGGATATGTGCGCTCAAAAGCGCTTGAATATCTTATTCTTGAAAAATATAGATAATATAAGATATTCTTGAGGAATGTAATATAGATCTTATTCTTGTGGAATATTATCATACCACATTTATATAGCGCTCTTTTCACACAGGATATGTGCGTTCAAAAGCGCTTAAAGATCTTATTCTTGAGGAATATAATATAGATATTATATCTTGTGGAATATAATTTAGATCTTATTCTTGTGGAATATAATATAGATCTTATTCTTGAGGAGTATAACATAGATCTTATTCTTGTGGACTATAATATAGATCTTATTCTTGTGGACTATAATATAGATCTTATTCTTGTGGAATATCATCATACCACATTTATATAGCGCTCTTTTCACACAGGATATGTGCGTTCAAAGGTGCTTAAATATAGTAACGATCTTATTCTTTGGAATATAATACAGTTCTTATTCTTGTGGAATATAATATAGATCTTATTCTTGTGGAATATATATAATATAGATATTTTTTCTGTCATTATCTGCAATGGCCAAAACGTCCTGTGTTCATGTGCCATTTCAAGCAGGCCGTGATATCACGGTCCTGTATCGCTCATCTGGCTAACATTTTACCCCATGAATATTCATGTAAGAAACATTTTTTTCTTGTGGAATATAATATATATATATATATATATATATATATATATATATATATATACTTGTTGAATATAATATAGATCTTATTCTTGTGGAATATAATATTGATTTTATTCTTGTGGAATATTATCATACCACATTCAAAAGCGCTTAAGTATATTATAGATATTATTCTTGTAGATAATATAGATCTTAGTCTTGTGGAATATAATATAGATCTTATTCTTTGGAATAGGCTATAGGTCTTATTCTTGTGGAATATAATATAGATCTTATTGAATATAATATAGATCTTATTCTTGTGGAATATAATATAGATCTTATTCTTGTGGAATATAATATAGATCTTATTCTTGTGGAATATAATATAGATCGTATTCTTTGGAATAGGATATAGGTCTTATTCTTTGGAATATAATATAGGTCTTATTCTTGTGGAATATTATATAGATCTTATTCTTGTGGAATATTATATAAATCTTATTCTTGTGGAATTTAATATAAATCTTATTCTTGCGGAATATAATATAGATCTGTTTCTATTATTATCTGCAATGGCCAAAACGTCCTGTGTTCATATGTCATTTCATATAATATAGATCTTATTCTTTGGAATAGGATAATGGTCTTATTCTTGTGGAATATAATATAGATCTTAGTCTTGTGGAATATATATAATCTAGATCTGTTTCTATCATTATCTGTAATGGGCAAAACGTCCTGTGTTCATGTGCCATTTCAAGCAGGCCATGATGGTCCTGTATCGTTCATCTGGTTAACACTTTACTCCATGAACAGTCATGTAAGAAACAATTAATGGCACCATTGAAAGCAATGTCATAGTCCCCTACCGGTTGAATTCTAATTCCAACTGCTGTAATTCCGGGACAAATAAAAGTAGCACAACAAAAGTAAAACTGATCTGGGTCCATGCTTATAAAACTTTTAGTTGAGTCTGAGTTCGTTCTCAAGTTTTTGATTGGTCAGATTTGGCTCAAATCTGACCAATCAAAAGTGTGAGAACTCAAATCTGACCAATCAAAAGCTTGAGAACGAACCCAGACTCAGCTAAAAAGCTTTATAAGCAGGGACCCTGTATGTCATTATAATAATGGTACATGTCGAATATAACATCAATATCTGCTAGGGTTTAGAAAAGAAATCCCGAAAGCCTAAACTTTACTGAACTTTTCTGTGTCCAACTGCTGTTATTCCATGAAAATTCGATGTAGCATAACAAAATTCAATCTTGATCTGTAACTCATCATAATAAAGCTACATACCAAATATAAGTTCAATATCTGCTAGGGTTTCGAAAATAAACGGAGGAAACCCTAAAATTTCTGGAAAATTTCTAAGTCGTACTGCTGTAAATCCGTAAAAATACAATGTATCAAAACAAAATTCAAACTTAATCTGTAACGCATATAAATAGGGTTAAAAATAGAAGTAGTAGCTCCACATGAAGTGAGCATTGCGAACTATGACTGGTCGCCCTGGGTCCATGCTTATAAAACTTTTAGTTGAGTCTGAGTTCATTCCTTTGGTGCCTTTGGCTCCAATCTGATCAATCAAAAGCTTGTTAACTCAAATCTGACCAATCAAAAGCTTAAGAACGAACTCAGACTCAACTAAAAAGCTTTATAAGCATGGACCCTGGTGTCAGTTCATCATGTGACCGGGTGTGATATCGTGGTATGCAATTACATCATATTATCACAGTGTGGCAGTACAGTAAAACCTCTCTTAACCGGAATACTAGTAGGGAAGAATATAGATACTCTTAGGCAGGTGGCTGCTTAATGCAGGGCGGAAGTCATGCAGAGAACTCCTAGAGGAGCGCATTAAGCAGCCACATGTCTCCAAGACTTTATACTTAATTCAACATCCAGTTTAGAGAGGTTTTACTGTATCTGGCTAAAATAGACACATGGTCTCCATATAATTAACACTTTCAACACTGAATTTTTAAATTGACTATTCCAAAATTCAAACAGGTCAAGCTTACTATGAATATTCAGGTCGTTTTTAAGGAAAGTGTAACATGACAATCAGTGCACGTCCTGATGAGAGAGCTCCTCTAGGAGTCCTCTCACCTGGGTCTACACTGTTTGCAAAGGACATTAGTGACTCGTTTCCGAACTGAAAGGGATAAAATACGGTGGGTGGGACATGATGACAGATACAGTGCTATATCAGTAGTCTACATTGGTGCATTGTGCCAGGAGAACTAACAAGAGGGCCATGATATAACAGATTTATGTAGACAATGAATTCATGTAATCTGGGACTGGACCATTTTTTGCCAAGGTGTCATAATTTGAAAGTCTTGGAAAAGACTGCTACATACCAAATATCAAAGGTCTAAGCCTTAAAATTTCAGAGAAAAATGATATTTAAAGATTTTCCAATGAGCGAGAGGGCCATTGGCCCACTGTTTCGCTCATATTATAGAGTTATAGTGCTATATTGACAATGTTCGCTATTCAGTAGACAGCATTTTTAACAAATGACAGAAATCAGTGTTAACCCTATCACTGCTGAGCATGGCTTGACTGAAATTAGTACACAGTTTGGATTCTGATCTAAAACATGTAACTGTTACAGAAAGCTAAAACAACTTAAACAAGAGGGCCAGAATGGCCCTGAAATCGCTCACCAGACAATCAGAGGAGAAGATTTTCAAAGTTTTCACTATATGTTTCTATTGAAAACTTAACACCCTAGGGGCGGTGCCAATTTTGACCCCAGGGACACAATTTATATAACTTTTGTAGAGGACCTGAACATGATGCTAAAAGAATGTAGTGAAAGAATGGATAGAGCATTAGACCACTGGAACTTGTATTCTTTGGATGCTAGAGGCGGATTCTCCCACCACTAATGACCTATGCAAACAGTTTGGATCCAGATCAGGGCCAACATAATGTGGTGCCTGATCTGATATCCAAACTGTTTGTCAATGAGACTGAACTTCTGAAAAACTCAGAAAGAAAGTGTGTAGTTAGGATAACTTGTGAATATGCTGCAGACAACAATTTAGCAGATCACAAAATTACCCAGCATGCAAAGAGTTAAGCTGAAATTCACAACAGATATGCTCTATATTGATAGCTGGTAGCTTAATGCAGGGCATAGGTATGTAAAAAAGCTTTAAGAGTATTCTGCATTTTGAGAATTATCCACAGTTTTCTCAATCTTAAATGAGTGTGTGTTATTTGTCTAAACACAATTTCTACTCTACTGATCAGGCTAAGGGTGATTATATAAGACCTCCCACTGACTGGTCTCAGCTAAGAGTGATATTAAGGAGAAACCTTTAGAATGTAGTTTCTAATGTAAAGAAGAATATACACACAGGGCAGGGCCAATTTTAACCCCAGAACTATGATACTTATAAAACTCAAAAAGTTATGCTAAGTAAATCTATACACCAAATATCTAAGCTCTGGGACATTTAGTTTCTGACAAGAGTATTTTCAAAGTTTTTCCTATGCATAACTAGTGATCCCATAGGCTGTTTACGCAGTCAGCTACAAAAAACTGGCAATCCCTGGGGTGGGACCAATTTTTACCCTAGGGGCATAATTTATATAACTTTTGTAGAAGTCCTGAAGTTGAAGCTATGTGCCAAATATGAAAGCTGAGGACCTTCTAGTTTTAGAGGAGATGATGTTCAAAGTTTTCAGTATATGTTTCTATTGAAAACTGAAAACCCCTGGGGCAGGGCCAATTTTGACCCCAGGGGTATAATTTATATAACTTTTGTAGAGGACCTACATATGATGCTATGTACCAAAGATGAAAGCTGAGACCCCTGTAGATTCAGAGGAGAAGAACTTTAAAGATTCAAATTGTTGACGACGAACGACGGACGACGCACGCCGACGGACGACGGGCATCAGGCGATCACAAAAGCTCACCCTGAGCACTTTGTGCTCTGGTGAGCTAAACACCCACTTAGTTTTCTCAATATAAAATGAATGTTGGTTACTTGTTTCTCTAAACACAATTACTACTTGTACTGATGTCAGGGTTCAGTGCCATAATAAATACTGCCCAGCTTGCAGCTGGAGTGTGATACTGGCTGTGACCTCTGCCTAAGGAGGAAACCTTTAAACTGTAGTTTCGGATGTGAAAAAGTCTATTTCAAAGTATAACCCACAGAGCAGGGCCAATTTTTAACTCAGAACTATAATATTAACAAACTTCATAAAGGTATACTAAGTAAATCTATACACCAAATATCTAAGCTCTGGGACATGTGGTTTTTGACGAGAAGACTTTTAAAGATTTTCCCAAGAAAAACTGTTAAGCCACAGGGCGGGGCTATTTTTGGCCCTTGGGTCATACTTTCAACATCTTTGTAGAGGAATATTAGATAATGCTACATACCAAATATATGATGCTTCATACCAAATAGCACAGCTCTAAGCTTTTCATTTTGAGAGAAGAAGATTTTAAAAACATTTTACTCTATTAAATCCTATGTAAAACATGTGACCCCCAGGACGTGGCCACCTTTGACCCCAGGGGATCTTAGTAAAGGTTAACCAGATGATGCTACATACCAAATATGACCGCTCTAAGCTTTTCGGTTTCAGACAAGAAGATTTTCACTATATTATCCAATGTAAAACTTGCAAACCCTGGGTGGGCCTATTTTGATCCCTTGACAGGTATAAAGTTTGAACAATCACTAGCTGATTCTACTCATCAAATTTGGTAGTCCTGGACATTACTGTTTTTGACAGGAAGATTTTTAAAGTTTTTATTTCTTTTTGGACATTGGTAACAATGGCAACCAGAGTTCTGCATGGAATCACATTCTTTGATTAACTTTGGAAGAGGTTGACCCAAGGAACATTCCTTCCAAGTTTGATTAAAATCCAGCCAGTAGTTTAGGAGGATATGTCATTATAAGACAAGAGATGTTTGTATATCATGTATACCCCGACCCCTTGACCTCAAAAACTATAGGGGTTATCTAGTGGTCACGACTAATCACTTCAGCAAGTTTGAAGATCCTAAGCCAAACTCTTGAGCAGTTATTGATCAGAAACCATTTCACCAGTTATGGTCATGGTGACCTTGACCTTTGACCTGGTGACCTAAAAACAATAGGGGTCATCTAGTGTCATGAGCAACAACCACAGCAAGTTTGAAGATCCTAAATCAAACCATTGAGCAGTTATTGATCGGAAATCATTTCGCCAGTTAAGGTCATGGTGACCTTGACCTTTGATCTAGTTACTTGAAAACAATAGGGGTCATCTAGTGGTCATGACCAACCACCATAGCAAGTTTGAAGATTCTATGCCAAGCCGTTTTTCAGTTATTGATTGTAAACAGTTCGATCTACTGACTGACCTGACCGACCGACAGGTACTAAGCAGTATACCCCCATTTTTTCAAAAGAGGGGGGGGGGGGGGGGTTAAAAAAAAGTTGACGACAAACGCAGGGCGATCACAATAGCTTACCTTGGTGAGTTAAAAAGAGTACAGTAGAACTGGTCTTAACCTTTTCCTTCATATAAACGATGATTCATGCATATGTAAACAGAGTAGACCCAGATCAGATGGATCCTATAGGAGTCGTCTGATCAGCGTCTGCTCTGTGTGATCTGGTAGATTGATTTCTTTAGTTTCTGAAATCCATCCTCCATAATTCATTATAATGATTTGGTCCATGAATATTCAGTAGCTATTGAAATTTGGACTAAATATGGAATAGGGTAAGCATTCAGCAAACATCAAAAAGGTGTAATTGTTATCCTATATGGCAGGTGGTAGCTTAATGCAGTTCAAAAGTAATGCAGAAATATAGGAGCTTTCTGCATTACTTTTGCCCTACATTAAGCAACCAGCTGTTTTTTTTAAAACTATTTTCAATAAATGAATGGTCTACTGTACCTAGGCATATCTTAAATATTCAAACAGACAAACTTAGGCAAATAGTGCAGACCCAGATCAAACAATTCCAAAGTGGACCATTAAATCAAGCTTTACAATATTTGCTCCTATGCAAGACTAATTTTAAGTTATCAAATCGGAGCAGAATTTAATTATTCGGCTTTGGAAACTAGAGAGGGGCGAAAGGGTATATGAATTTTAGTGTAATAAGCAAATTCGCTGAACTGATATCCTCTGCCATCATGTGCCAGCCTCAGTATTTAACCGAGTTATTGACCAGACAGACAAAACAGTTAAGGTTTTGGCAAACAAAGGGCAATAACTCTGGTGTTCCAAGGTCAATGAAAATGATACTTGCAGGACTGCATTTATATATTGTACTAAACATTTACACAGTTTCATAGAACAAGAGGGTTATGATGGACCTGTATCGCTCACCAGGTTTGCTACATGTATGTTTTCTATATGAAAACTCTGACCTTAATAATTTCAGAGAGGATGTTTGTAGATTTCACTACGTAACTCCATGTAAACCAACAATCCAAAGGGCAGGCCTAGGTCACTTTTACCCTGGGGCAAAATTTGAATAATCTTTGAAGAGATCTAAGAGTGGTTTTACCCACAGTATTTCAGTTATTTGCAGATGGCGCCCGCTTGAGACAAGTTATAGTGCTGACCATCTCACTGGAATGCCCCTGCCATGGGCACATGGCAAGGACAACCCAACCAGTCACATTATCCTGACACCGGGCCGACCGATCCTAAAACCCTTTTATTGTCGAGCATAGACAAGGGGGCTACTAGTACCAACTTTTAAGTAATACTACAAACCAAATATCACAGTTCTAAGCCTCTGGGTTTCAGACAAGATCTTTATGTACTAGATGATACTACATACCAAATATCACAGCTCTAACCTTTTCAGTTTCGGACAAGAAGGTTTTTTTAAAGTTTTTACAATATAATTCTATGTAAAATATATGACTCCCAAGGGTGTGGCCTTGTTTGACCCCAGGGACATAATTTGAACAATCTTAGTAAAGGTTCACCAGATGATGTTACATACCAAGTATCACAGCTCTAAGCTTTTCGGTTTCTGACGAGATGATTTTTTAAAGTTTTTACTATGTAATCCTATGTAAAACTTGTGATCCTCAGGCTGAGGACAATTTTGACCCCAGGGACAAAATTTGAACAGTCATGGTTAAGAAAAAGGGCTACTAGATGATACTACATACCATATATCACAGCTCTAAGCCTTTCGGTTTGAGACAAGAATATTTTTTAAAGTGTTTACTATATAATCCTATGTAAAACATGTGACCCCCGGGTGTGGCTGTCTTTGACCCCAGGGACATATTTTGAACCATCTTAGTGAAGATTCACCAGATGAAGCTACATACCAAAAATCACAGCCCTAAGCTTTTTGGATTTCGGACAAGAAGAATATTTAAGTTTTTGGTAGCCCTAGGCCTTACTGTTTTTGACGAGAAGATTTTTAATTTTTTTTATTTCTTTTTGGACATTGGTTGCCATGGCAACCAAAGGTCTGCAATGAATCAAATTCTTTGAACAACACTGGAAGAGGTTGACCCAAGGAACATTCCTGCCAAGTTTGGTAAAAATCCAGCTAGTAGTTTAGGAGGAGATGTCATAAAAAACAAGAGGGCCATAATGGCCCTATATCGCTCACCTGCTTAAATGATGTCATGTGACCTATCAATTTTGACTCCAGGGGCACAATTTGAACAATCTTGGCAAAGCTCCACCAGATGATGCTTCATAGCAAATATCACAGCTCTTAGCCTTTCAGTTTGAGACAAGAGAAGTTAAAGTTTTTACTATATATACATGTATGTAATCCAATGTAAAACTTGTGAACCTCCGCCCCCCTGCCCCCAGGGTTTGGTCATTTTTGACCCCAGGAGCAAAATGTGAAGAATGTATGTAGAGGTCCACTAGATCATTCTACATTCAAAATTTGGTAGCCCTAGGCCTTACAGTTTTTGACAAGAATATTTTTAAAGTTTTCAGTAAAACTTGGGACCCCTTGGGCAGAGCCAATTTTGATCCTAGGGGCTTAATTTGAACAAGCTTGGTAAAGGTCTACTAGATGATGCTATGTATCAAATATCACAGCTCTAAGTTTTTCAGTTTCGGACAAGAAGATTTTTAAAGTTTTTTATCAGGTTCCAAACAGTCATAGTTTTAACAGGATAAAGATTAAGAAAAGAACGAAAGTAACTACATGTACAAATCAGACTTGCGGTAACGATAAAACTTGGACAGAATCTCAACAGAAAGTGATTGGTTTAAATTGAAGCAGCAATTCGTGGCTATTAATTCTTTATTTTAATTGATCCTGTACAAACGTATTTACCTATGTTAAACGAAAGATGCCATACAATTAGGTGTCCAGTAATGACTCTAAGTTTGCGTATTCGCTAAAGTGTTTGCAAACACGCCTTTTGGGCACTTTTCACGGTTAATCGATTCCCACGCATGAAAGTTGTCATCGCTACACTAGGGGAAAACGTTATAATTACAGCCAATAGCGGTTTGGGACAAACTCTCTCAAACGTTCAAAACAGGGTGTCGTTCAAAACAAGAACGTTGTATCTGATCTTATGCAACATAGATAAAGAAGGCATTTGGCCGGGACTCGCCAATCTAAACGTTTTATCAAAGGAAACATATTAACCAAGAACGTTCTATCAAATCTTTACTGTATATAATCGAATGTAAAACATGTGACCCCAAGGGTGTGGCCTTGTTTGACCCCAGGGACATAATTTGAACAATCTTAGTAAAGGTTCACCAGATAATGCTACATACCAAATATCACAGCTCTAATCTTTCCGGTTTAGGACAAGAAATCTTTAATGTTTTTACTATATAATCCAAGACACTTGAAAGTGTCGAAATGTCGGTTAAATAAAGAAACAGATAACATCATATCCGCCTTGGTTGTTTACGTTCTACCACCGATTTACCTAAAATAAGTATATAATCCAATGTAAAACTTGTGAACCCCAGGGTTGGGTCAATTTTGACCCCAGGTCCACTAGATCATTCTACATACCAAACTTGGTAGCCGTAGGTCTTACAGGTTTTGACAAGAAGATTTTTTAAAGTTTTCAGTAAAATTTGTGACACTGGGGCAGAGCCGATTTTGACCCCAGGGGTATAATTTGAACAACAATAGTGAAGGTTCACCAGATGATGCTACATACCAAATATCACAGCTCTAAGCTTTTCTGTTTCAGACAAGAAGATATTTAAGTTTTTACTATATAATCCAATGTAAAACTTGTAACCCCCGGGGTTGGGCCAATTTTGACCCCCGGGGTTGGGCCAATTTTGACCCCAGGGGCAAAATTTGAACAATCTATGTAGAGGTCCACTAGATGATTCTACATATCAACTTTGGTAGTCCTAGGCCTTACAGTTTTTGACAAGAAGATTTTTAAAGTTTTTTATTTCTTTTTGGACATTGATTGCCAAAGCAACCAGAGTTCTGCATGGAATCAAATTATTTGAACAACATTGGAAGAGGTTGACTCAAGGAACATTCCTGCCAAGTTTGGTAAAAATCCTGCAAGCAGTTTAGGAGGAGATGTCATTTTAAGAAAAAGTTGAAGATGTACGTCGCATGACGGACGACAACGGACACAGGGCAATCACAATAGCTCATCTTGGCACTTTGTGCCAGGTGAGCTAAAAAGTTGACGACGATGACGGAAAGAGGGCGATCACAATAGCTCACCTTGGCACTTTGTGCCAGGTGAGGTAAAAACTCCAACCTATTTCTGATATGACTCCAGACAGCTTTTGGCAAACAAAGGGCCATAACTCTGGTGTTCCACGGTCAATGTAAACTCTCAGGGTGGGGGATAAAAAGGAATTAAGACAATTTATCACAGAGCATTCAAGATGCGCTTTATTGCTGCTACTTGTGGGATTTACTGGATGATGTAGTCTCCTGTAGACCAATCTGTATCTTAGCTGGAAGTATATCGAAAATATTGACTAGTCGAACAAGGCCTTGTTGTCCTCCAAATGCCACCCAAAGGCACTGGTGATTGTTTGGGTTAATTGCAACCTGAAAACAAAAATGCAAAAATACATTTTCATACAGTATAACTATACAGTATACAGTATCCAGTATACAGTATAAGTGCTCCAGATAACATGCGTAAATTAAAACATTTTCAAGAATATCTTCATTATTTCTCCACCAAACCCTATGTTATGACCACTCTTCAGATTGGTCTCTTCCAGACGATTCTAAAGAGTGGTCAAAACATAGGTTTGGTGGAGAAATGACGATTAACGGATTTTAGTATTTGAGCAAGACCATTTACCTGTTGCTTTGGAATTGTGAATCTTAATTTAAGAAAGTTAGCCATCTGCCCTAAATACAAACTAATTAACACAATTTAGTGGCCATTATAGAGAGGTTGTACTGTAGATGAACACGGGAGTTTTTGGTGGAAAAATAAAGAAGTTATTCTTGAAAATGTTTTTATTTATGAACCATATGTGGTGTGCGGTGGTCTAGTGTTAACACGCTTGACTACCAATCTGTAGGTCCTGTGTTCAAATCCCAGTCCCTCCTGGAAATTTCAGAGATGCTTTTCAGTGTCTCCCACCCGCACCTCCTCTCCACCCAGGGGTTAAAATGGGTACCTGTGAGGGTCACTAGCCGGTACAACAACTGCATGATTGTGCCATATGTTAGCAGTGTTCAATATTTTAGGCAAATGACTCAATAACCAGGGGAGTAAATGTACAGTTGGCTGAGCAGTCCTTTGGACTGAAAACAGACTGACTATAACTAGGTACTTTTTTTTTTATCCTTATCTGATTATTCATCTTTACAAACTGGTGGAGAGTCTGAATACTTAGTTAATTTAGGGTACCTCCAGATACTTATAGACTGTGTAGCTATAATGACCTTTAATATGCTAGTGTGATGTATGTGATGTTTACTAAATTTTCAATCAATCATCGAAGGATCTTAACGCTTCGCTTGCTGAATTTTAAAATACATTTCTCCTTCTTTACCCATGCCCTGTTGTATAATTACATATATTTTCACTGTGTACAAGTATATCGCTGTGCAATCACTGCTGTGGGGTGTACTGGTTGCACAATCAACTTGTAAATAGTGCAGACCCTGATGAGACAGCTCCTGTAGGAGCTGTCTCATCTGGGTCTTCACTATTTACAGGTAGGTATATTGACATGTACAGCAAACGAAGGGTTAATTCCCTTTTTTGGAATATTTTCTTCATTGTGAATCTTTTTTTGTTTCATTAATATTCAGATTAAGGGAGAATCCAATTGTAACTAGAACTATCAATGCAGGTGATTGATACCCCCAACCGCCACCTTGTCAAAAGATCCAATGACTTCAATACAAAAGGCAATATAGCTCAATTATCCTTTCATCAAAACTGTCTTGTGGAAAGAAAATTTTTGAAGTCCAATCAAGGAATGACTCACATCAAATTTATGTCACACACATCTACACATCATTATAAATGCATATGCAAAATTTGAGGTTCAATAGTGAAGAAATGTAGAAAGAGTACTTGACAAGTTATGCTCTGGACAAAACAAAATGCTTATGAAAAGTAACAAAGGGGGAATAAATCCCTCAAAAATGAATTTAGAGTTACAGTCCTTGTTGACTGCACATCCTTTCATCACCCAATTTCCATATACAATGTATTAAGTTTCACAGTTGTACCTACAATACTTGAGAAGTTATGCTCCAGACAAGAAATTGCTTCTGAAAAGTAACAAAGGGGAATAATTCCCTTAAAAAGGAATTTAGAGTTACAACCTTTGTTGACTACACATCCTCTCATCACCCTCTATCCATATATAAAGTTTCACAGTTATGCCTACAATACTTGAAAAGTTATGCTCCAGACAAAATATTGCTTCTGAAAAGTAACTTAGGAGAATAACTCCCTCAAAAATGAATTTAAGAGTTACAACCCTTGTTGACTGCCCATCCTCTCATCACCCTCATAATGTGTACCCAGTTTGAAAACAATATCATAAACAGGTTTCAAGAAAATGGCATCTCCCAAAAATATGTCCCAATTAAGAGACAAAATATGAAGTTAAAAAGGGGCATAATTCTGTCAAATTTGTGCAAGAGTTATGAAACATGGAGAAGACTGTCCCCAAGCAACACTTATAGCATGTATTAAGTTTGAAGGTGGTATCAAAAATAGTTTTCAAGAAAAAGGCAAATGTTCCGGAAAAACGCGAGTGACGGGTAGATGGACGACAGACGGACGGACGGACGGACAAGGTGACCTCTGTATAGCCCCCATCACAGGTGATGGGCGTATAGTTGTATAATTATTCAACAGTTCACATGTTAAATCTGGGTTAAATATCTTTTTTATGCATGCAAAAACAATGAAAGAGACAGATGGATAGATGGATGAATAGACTGACTCACAAGGCTAGTACATTTTGTAGCTCTATATGCCTATTCCCTGTAACCCAATACCTCATACGCTATTTTCAGACCAAACTTCTTTGAATAAATCTACTGAAAAGGAGCATTAATGAGAGAAAAGGAAAATTTTAGAATTATTTCGTTTTTGAAACCATCGTGAACAAGAGGGCCAGAATGGCCCTGAAGCGCTCACCAGACAATCAGAGGAGAAGATTTTCAAAGTTTTCACTATATGCTTTTATAGAAAACTAGCCGGCCCTGGGGCGGGCCAATTTTGACCCCAGGGACATAATTTATATAACTTTTGTAGAGGACTTGAACATGATGCTATGAGCCAAATATGATATCTGAGAACCTTTCAGTTTCAGAGGAGAAGATTTTCAAAGTTTTCTCTATATGTTTCTACTGAAAACTACCCACCCCTGGGGCGGGGCCAATTTTGACCCCAGGGCCATAATTTATATAACTTTTGTAAAGGACCTGAACATGATGCTCTGTGCCAAATATGAAAGCTGAGCGCCTTCCAGTTTCAGAGGAGAAGATTTTCAAAGATTTCACTATCTGTTTCTATTGAAAACTTCCCACCCCTGGGGCGGGGCCAATTTGAACCCCAGGGCCATAATTTATATAACTTTTGTAGAGGACCTAAACATGATGCTATGTGCCAAATATGCAAGCTGAGAGCCTTCCAGTTTCAGAGGAGAAGATTTTCAAAGATTTCACTATTTGTTTCCATTGAAAACAGCCCACCCCTGGGGCGGGGCCAATTTTGACCCCAGGGCTATAATTTATATAACTTTTGTAGAGGACCTGAACATGATGCTCTGTGCCAAATATGAAAGATGAGAGCCTATCAGTTTCAGAGGAGAAGATTTTAAAGATTTCACTATTTGTTTCTATTCCGAAAACTACCCACCCCTGGGGCGGGGCCAATTTTGACCCCAGGGTCAAAATTAATATAACTTTTGTAGAGGACCTGATCATGATGCTATGTGCCAAATATGAAAGCTGAGCGCCTTCTTGTTTCAGAGGAGAAGATTTTCAAAGATTTCACTATATATTTCTATTGAAAAATGCCCACCCCTGGGGCGGGGCCAATTTTGACCCCAGGGCCATAATTTATATAACTTTTGTAGAGGACTTGAACATGATGATCTGTGCCAAATATGCAAGCTGAGAGCCTTCCAGTTTCAGAGGAGAAGATTTTCAAAGATTTCACTATTTGTTTCCATTGAAAACTGCCCACCCCTGGGGCGGGGCCAATTTTGACCCCAGGGCCATAATTTATATAACTTTTGTAGAGGACCTGAACATGATGCTCTGTGCCAAATATGAAAGATGAGAGCCTTCCAGTTTCAGAGGAGAAGATTTTCAAAGATTTCACTATTTGTTTCTATTGAAAACTTCCCACCCCTGGGGCGGGGCCAATTTTGACCCCAGGGTCATAATTTATATAACTTTTGTAGAGGACCTGAACATGATGCTATGTGCCAAATATGAAAGCTGAGAACCTTCTGGTTTCAGAGGAGAAGATTTTCAAAGGTTTACTATATGTTTCTATTGAAAACTTTCAACCCCTGGGGCGGGGCCAATTTTGACCCCAGGGGCATTATTTATATAACTTTTGTAGAGGACCTATAGGTGATGCTATGTACCAAAGATGAAAGCTGAGAACCCTGTAGATTCAGAGGAGAAGATTTTTAAAGGTTCAAATTGTTGACGCGGGACGACGGACGACGCACGACGCACGACGACGGACGACGGACATCAGGCGATCACAAAAGCTCACCCTGAGCACTTTGTGCTCTGGTGAGCTAAAAATAG